>JAGFMF010009956.1:0-42931 GCA_019455555.1 Galemys pyrenaicus
CCCATCCATCCATCCATCCATCCATCCATCCATCCATCCATCCATCCATCCATCCATCCATCCATCCATCCATCCATCCATCCATCCATCCACCCATCCGTCCACCCATCCATGCACCCACCCATCCATCCATCCATCCATCCATCCATCCACCCACCCATCCGTCCACCCATCCATGCACTCACCCACCCATCCATCCATCCATCCATCCATCCATCCATCCATCCATCCATCCATCCATCCATCCACCCACCCACTCTCCCACTCATCCACGAAGTTACAACTGGAGTTCTTTAACTCATAGGGAGTTTTAGATCACCTGCTTCCCTGGAGCCCAGGTTGCTGCTCCCTGTGGGCTGGTGTATCCCAGAAGGGGTTCTGGGGGTGCACAGGGTAGAGCATCCTAAGTGGAGCCCCAGGTAATGGTGGTGTCCAGATCTCCAAGCCGCAGCATCAGGAGCAGAGTGTTGCCTGTATATCCCTTAACTACAGCTAGGTGGACACAGCAAACTGGGCTCCTGGCATTTTGGTGGCCTGGCCTTTGCAGCCAGCCTCCTCCTTCTGCCCTGTCGGCTCACCCCTTCCAGGGGACAGGTGAGGAGAATTCAAATGGGGTGCACATGCAGTGCCCAGCTCTTGTTTTCTGGCTTTGTACTTGAACTTACATTTAGACACATTTTGAATCTCCTTTTCCGAGCCTCAATTTGTCAGTTTATAGGATGGCATTAACAACCCTGACCTCACTTAGCCTTTTATGGGGGGAATTAATAATTAATAACCATGGTAATATTAGCCAGCTTTCTGCAGAATTGCTGTGCACTGGGCAGGCTGCTGAGACTTACGCATGGTCCTATCGAAAGCTCATAGCCTGACTGAGAGGGCTGCATGGTCCCCATCCTCCGTGTGGGAACAGGGACAGGCCAGGCCCTGGCACAAGGTCACATGAGGGTGATTGTTGGACAGACAGTACTCCAGCTGCTGTGTGATGGGCAGTGTTCTTTCTGCAGAACCCCAGTGTTCTGTCCATGAAGTCCCCTTTCACAGCTTTGGGGATGGGGGAGATTCCAGGTTTCCTCCTGGGGTAAGGAGGCCCTATTTGAGAAAGTCTTTTTGAAAAAAGTGTAGCCCTTGAGGCAGGTCCCAGCAACCCTGATTCCCATAAGTGTCTTTTCCAGGCTTGCTGGGATGTGGAGACTCAAAACATAAGGCATCTCTGTTCCTGAAGCTTCCCACAGGAAGCTGGACCAGTTGGGATATGAGTGAATCAGGGGCAAGACCTAGAGAAGGTGAGAGATCAGAAGGGGGAACCCACCTGGTTGGTCCTACTCTCAGAGCATTTGGCACATAGTAGGTGCTCAATTAATGTTGCTTGGACAACTGAGGAGCCCAGCAAATCATCCCGAATACCCTGATTTCCAGAGTGCTCCTCTTTAAGATATATGGGCCAGACAGTAGTGGGAAGAAGGCCCCTTCTGACTCAGAATGTGGGGCTGGATCTCCCCTTCATGAGGTGGGCACTGAAGCCTTCCCATTTTAAGTTAGCAAAAACTGAGTGTGACAGGTTGGGGTGAAATCAATAGGTGGGTAACCCCCATCTCCATACCCTGGGTCATGCTGATGGTAAGGGGTCAACTAATGGATGGGTCAGACATCTGGGCACAGGGGCACATTCCTGTCCTGTCCCTATGCCCTGCCATCCTACTTGCCAGAGAAGCTGGTTCCATCTTGGGAGTATTAAAGGGTAATTTATTTTGAAAAAGTACCATCATGACTCTCCTACTGAAATAAAGTGAACATGTGTCAAAGATTGTATTTAACTCATTAATTAGTGAGAAACCCCATGAGATGTTACAACCTGTTAGAAGGAGAATTCAAAGTACTTCATATCCAGTCAAATAAGGTAAGCTGAAATGAATTTGTGAATAGATGCAAAACTGGCCAATCTAGTCAGTATCCACAACAATCAATTGCATTCCTAGGCAAATAATTTGCATTTCTATGGGCAAGCATGATTTGCCTTGTTATCAGTGGAGAGTGAATCACAAAAGGGCAAGGGGCTGAGGGGCTCTGGGAAGGGCCCAGTATTGTCAGGTTGGCGCCACTTGGGCTGGGTTGGCCTACTGCCAGTGACTGGGAATTGTCGGCAGGTGCGGCACAGCATACCTGTGCAAACCTGGAAACAGTCCACTGACACCTGCACTTTACCTGCAGGTGCGCAGTGTGTGATCGAGCACTCTGCACAGATTAGTAAAATGATTCCCTCTGCATTAGGGACACAGCACACCAGCGGAGGTGGGTCAGTGGGTCGGGGGGGGCGGCAAATGGGAGGTCAGATGGAGAGAGGGAAGGGAGAGTCCTGGTGGTAGTAAGAGTTCGGTGAAGGCTTGCAGAAGAGAAAAGAAAGGCGGATGAAAGAAACAGGTTAATTTGGCACAGGAGCAAGAGTTCCAGACCGGCAACCTAGGCTTAGGCTTGATCTAGCTCTGGTGTCTGGTTTGGGTGGGGTAGAGCCTCAGCCTCTGACTGGCCAGGAAGGGGAGACACATGACCCTTGAATTCTGGTTTCTCTGTGGGTCTGGCCATACTACAGACTCGGTATTCCTCACATGCACCTACCTCCATGCCTTGGTGCCTTGTCCATGTGGTTCCCTTTGCTTGGAATGCCTTTCCTTCCTTGCCTGCCTGGCTAAGTCCTACTTGTCCACCATGGCTCAGCCTTCTCTAAAAGTCATCTCCCTTTGGCACTCCTAGACCCCACCACACCTCACCTAGCACAATCAGCGCTTCACCACCCAGCTATGTTAGGCTGTGTTTCACTGTAGTAGGTGAAGAGCAAGGGACTTAAGTCAGATTGACTGGACCTAAACTCTGACCCTATCACCTCTAGGGGGTGCTATCTTGAGCAGGGACAGCCTTTCTGGGCCTCGGTGTTCACATCTCTAGGATGGCGGTGATGATCGTGCTGTGATGCTCCTGGGGCAAAGCTTGCAGATCCCTCAGCAGAATCCGGTTCATGCACAGCAAGTGTTTGCTGTTATTGTACACCTGTGACAGCACATCCTCCTCGGGCCACGGTGTCTTCATTGCTCGGTGTCCCATGCCTAGTCCAGTGCCTGGACCTTGGCAGGCTCTCAGCGAATCGCCACTGAATGCAGTGACTTCAGAAACAAGATGACAGAAGCGGAGGACAGTGAAGGACTGATTGCAGGACAGATCCTGCTGGGCAAGGTGTGGCAGTCTGAGCTGCCAGGAGCGGCTGCCAGAGATGGCAATAATCAGCTTGGCTGTGCCTGTGGCTGGTAGGAGAGCTGGATCTGGTTCTGGTGGGATCTGGTTCTCTCAGGATAGGAACATCTGGATTTGCTCCAGGACAGAGAGACCTCACGCAGATGTCTCTGAGGATGGATTGTGGATGGTGTTGAGAATCAGGGCTTGGCTTTCTCTAAGGGGGAAAAATGGGAAAACCTGACTTTCATCCTAGACAGCTCCAGATTGTGGTGCTCTCCTTTCTCCCTGAGATGGGGATGTGGGTGGGAAGGGAGGACACTATACTGACTTCCACCCTAGTGCTGCTGTGTATAAACCGAGGCACAGAGAAGGGCGGTAACTTTGTGAAAGTCACACAGCAAGTTACCCATGTGTAAAATGCCTCCTCTTGCATGGTCTCGTTTTATAATTACAGAGTTGAGAAAGGTGCAGTCTTTCTACTTTATTCTTTCTACTTTGAAGGTGAGAAAAGGCACCTCAGGGAAGGGCACACAAGCCCAAGCAAAAGGATGAGAAGCAGCAGAGTGCTGCTCCCCTCTCTCTGTGGTGGGGGGCTGTCCCTGGGCCTGGGGTGGGGCTTTGTTCTAGAACGAGTTCCTGATCCAGTTTCCTAGTCCAGACCTGGAGGGTGGGCTGGATAGGGGCGTCGCTCTGGGGGCTCAGGCGGGGTATTTCAGCCTGCTGGTGGCTGGCTTGGCAAAGCGCCAGGTGTGTAGGCTGCCAGGCTGGTTGGCAGAGTGGCAGGAGCACTCTGGGAACACGGAGAAGATGGGATTTGGGAAGTAGTGTGAGGGAGTGTGCCAGCACCCCGGGCCTGTCCCGGAGGGTCAGGGCTGCTCTGGCCTGGCTGGTCAACAGAGCCCACCCTGGCAGCTGACTCTAAGCCTGGATGCCACAAGGAAGCCACCTCTTCTCTGCCCACAGTACATAGGAACCAGTTCACCCGAGTGCCCTGCAGGCCAGGGAACACAGGAGCCGAGTCTCCAGCCTGCCTCGGCCCAAGCCAGCTTCCTGTCTACGCTGTCAGGTTGGGTGCACAGCCTTGAGGCCAGATAGTGGTGGACACGTCCTCTCCGGAGGGGATCCTGGGTCTTCCAAAAACAGGTGGGAGGAGCCTTCCTAGGCCAGGCCCCTGACTTGGATGGTGGAGGTTCTCCTACCGCCCTGGCCTCAGCTCTCTCTCCTCCTCCGCCACCCCATGCCTACATCTGCAGGGCCCAGGACAAGGGTGCAAAGGGAAGCCCACATGCTACATGTCTAAACACCCAAAAGCCATTAATTCAGCTATTAGACTGGCAAATAAAGTATGGTTTGTCCTCTCCTGGGCAAATATATACCTTCATAATGACAAAATTGAAAAGACTATGTAAAATTATGGAGGTAAATACCAAAGAATTTAATTATTGCTAGGCAAGTTCTGGTGTCCTGTTGGTGGGTGGCTGATGTCTAGATGAGTAATAAAATAAAGACATGTTAAAGAAGCCAAAAGCAAAGAGTAGCTTAACGCAGGCTTCTGCTTCTGTGAAGTTCTAGATAGAATAGACAAAGTGAATCTATGGTGATGGAAATCAGGAAGTCAGGGTTTAAATGAAAAAGAGATCTGTCTGGGTGATGGAGTTATTTTATGTGTTAGGGTATTGGCAGAATGAGTGTTTACACGGATCCAAAGTCATTCAACTGTGTACTTAAAAGAGGGCATTTCACGGTATGTAAATTATATCTCCAGTGCAACCACAAAAACCTTAACATCAGATTCATGAGAAATTTAGAACAAGTCAGTGTTAAAATCATACAAAAATGCATGATGCTTAAATGATCATATATTACTTCGCATAGTTTATTTTTCTTGCCATTTACGTTGGTAAAACCACCCACTGTATTGTTAGAATCAGGATTCTCATGACTTTTGTTTTCTTAGCACTGAATGAAAGCAGCTCTCTCCTATAGCCACAAATGGGAGTCATGTGCCTTGCGAGCCACATTTAAAAAACTAAGACTCGCTGAAATTAATTTTATTTGTGCATAGGAAAACTGGGGTATAGACCAGAAGTGTGGGGAGTAAGAGGATTCACCAGAGACAGTAGGGAGCAGAACAGGCAGATCGACTGAAATACACTGCTGAGGGGAGCAGTGGGCGAGACAGGAGAGGTCTGCTGCACCATGTGGGTCAGCTCTCTGGCTGGGGATGGAACTCAGGCCACAGCAGTGATAGTGCTAAGACTTAATCCCTAGGCTACCAGGGAAATTAACTTTAATAACATATTTTTATCCAATCCAAGAGTGTCCAAGTCCAGAGTGTTATTTCAGCATGTAATCCATGTAAAAATTATCATGACAGATCTTACATTCCTTTTTTCATACTAGTGTGTTTTATATTTATAGCACATCTCAATCTCAAGTAACTACATTTCAAGTGCTCAACTGTCATATGTAGAGTGGCTACTCTATTTATTGGATAGCTCAGCTAAATTAAGGTTAAAAAACAAAATGCAATTTTATTCAAAGTGTACATTTGGATATATTGTCATTAAACATTTACATTCAAGTAACAATAAGGATTTTTTAAGTTAAATTCTACATGTGTTTTCAAAAAGTCCTCAAAATGATTTATTAAAGTTAAAACATGTAACTTAATAATTGAATGAATATTAGATATTTAAATAGAGCTAAATTTTATTTTGATTTTTGAAAAGATATAAATAGTATTAAGTATTTTTATGAAAATTATGTCTGCTTATGATTCCAGCATTAAATTTCTAATTTTCTGCTTTGCTTTTCATATCTATATATCATATGATTAATATAAACTGTTTAATGTAGCAAAATGTTCCTTAGCTGCCTGTCAACCATAGCAAGCAAATGCTGCAAAAAATAACTTGATAACTGTAAGTACTTCCACTATCATTAATTGGAACAGTAAGACAGCTAGGAAAGGAGACTTGGCAGTGCTTGGAAATGATACTTTGGTTTTCAAGAATCTATTGCATTCATGCTATCTAAGAGCAAGGGTTTGTAAGCCAATTAATTCATTTTCTTTTGTACCTAAGGGCTTCTGCTACTCAATGCTCCATGTTCTCCATTCCATCAAGTGGGGCCTGATGTCAGCAGCACCAGCAGATTCCAGAAACCTTGGTGTTCTGACTCTGTTGTCTTTTATTTTGCAAACTTAGAGCAAAAGATGTGCAGATGAGTTTCCTGAGGCATGAACAGTGTTAATCATCAGATCAGATATAGAAGATTGTGGGCTTTGGCATGCCAGTGCTGAGAGAGAGAATGGTGCAAATGGTGCCAGGTGTTATTTAAGTGTGTGTGTGTGTGATCTGATCTGCTTGGTTTTGTAAATAAAGTTGTATTGCAGCACAGACCTCTCGTTTGCTCTGGTCTTGTCTCTGATTGCTTTGAGTTGCAAGAGCAGAGCAGTTTAGGGATTAGAAGGCATGACCTGCAGGCTTGAAATATTTTATAACTGGTGCTTTAAGAAAATTTGCCAATAGAGGGCAGGGGCTCCTCTTGCCTAGGGCTGAGTGATCCTCCTCTTTGGGGTCCCTGGAGCTGAGACTTCCTGTGCAATGAGGACTTGGTTCAGATGTCTACAGCAGTTGCAAGCCTCTTCAAGGTCCTCTGAGTCCAGACCGGGGGCTTTGGTTGTTTTCTGCCATGAGTTTCTTCCCCGGGTATCTGGGATAACATTCTCTCACCAGTGAATAAACAGGTGGTTGGTGCCAAGCTAGAGACTGGTCTTTCTCCCTTCCCCTTTCCTGCCGGTCACTTGCCATCTTTTTTTTTTTTTTTAAGATGTATTTATTTTTGCCTCTGGGGCACATGCCAGAGATGCAGGAATCGAGGGGATTCACCAGAGACAGAGTGGGGAGCAGAACAGGCAGATCGACTGAAATACACTGCTGAGGGGAGCAGCAGGTGAGGCAGGAGAGGTCTGCTGCACCCTGTGGGTCCCCTCCCTGGCTGGGATCGAACTCGCGCTGCTGTGCAGTGGATGCTTCACAGCGTGGCGCTCAACCCGCTGCGCCACCAGGGAGGCCCCACTCGCCATCTTTATAAGGACAGCTTTAAGGCAATGTGCCACAGTCGCCCACTCTCCCATGAAGAAGCAGAGCAGCTACTAAGCTCTCTCTTCTGGCCACAGTGTCCTGGACAGCCAGGATCTTGGTGAGCCGGACACCTTGTCTGCCTGCTGTATGTGACTCAGCACGGAGGGCACGCCTGTGTGGCGGGGGATGTGGAGTAAGTAGATGACCGACACAGTAAGCACAGGGGCCTCTCCTCTCCTTAATAGCGACGCTGCCACAGGGGTATCTTGATGTCATCTGTCTCTTCCGCTGGGTGGTTGTGCTTGGCCAGCACCTGTGGGTCTGCGGGGTGCTCAGCACGGAGTGGACCCAGCAGCCGCCATGGCCTTGCTCTGTGCTGGGCAGAAGACAGGGTTCCAAGAGGAAGAAGCCAGAGGACCCCTGTCTTCCAGTCACTCATCCTGGGGCCAGAAGCCTCAAGGAACCTCTCACTCTGAGAGTCCCCAGCAAGGCTCCCTAAATCAGCATGGAGGGCTTGAAGACTTCAGCAAAGATGTGACAAATTAAGCTACTTGTTGAGCGACAGCATGAAAAAATGAGAGACAGGGCCATGAACTTTAAAAATGTGGGAAGGGATGGCTTCTGAAGTTTTGAATTGGATCCATTAAAAATGTTCCTCGGCTGAAAGTGGGACATGAGGAGCGGACTGGAGGGCACGGCGGGGGCCAGGCTGGGGAGGTGGGCTCTCGGGCCTGCTGCCCAGGCTTCTACCTGACATTCCTGCCTGGAGCCAAGCCGCTGGCCCAGGAAAGTCACCGCCGCCGGCGGGAGAGAGATGAGCTGTCGCAGCAGCTTGAGAACAAATCTCTTTTAATTTTGTTCTAAGGAAGGGGTGGGGTTGGCCCGGCGTTGGAAGGAGAGATTGGCTCAGTGAGAGATGGCTATGCCGGGACCACTAACACCTCAGGTGAGGAATGAGGGACCTGGCCAATGTCACATGGCAGGTGTGTGGGTTCTGGGGTGGGGGCGGGGTGGTGGTGGTTCGCATCTCGCACGGTCTCCGCAGTCCAAGGCGTGACTGGCCAGGGGCACTGAATCCAAGTCTCCTGATCCTCCCCAGTATGCTCCTTCTCCTTGAGAAGCATGCGCCAGGGGGCTGGGGGATAAGCGCGGGGGATGAGAATCACCAGGGAGATCAAACAGACCGGGGTGTATAGCTGTGTGGATGAGTGCCCTCCCTGCAGCCCCAGAGAGTCCTTGGAGTGAAAGGGAATTCTGGTGCTCAAGGAAGCAGACCCCTCACCTGGAGGGACATAATCTATGTATCTGCACCTCCCCAAAAGGCACCTGTCCGGGGCAGGGAGGGTGCATAGGCAGCCTCACTGATGGGCTGTGATCAGACACAGGTTAGAAAGGTAATTTTGTGGGGCCTCCTGGTGGCTCAGCAGGTTGAGCGCCTCACTGTGAGGCATCCGCCACACAGCACTACGAGTTTGATCTCTGGCCAGGGAGGGGACCCACATGGCGCAGCAGCCCTTTCCTGCCTGCCCGCTGCACCTCAGCAGTGTATTTCAGTGGATCTGCCTGTTCTGCTCCCCGCTCTGCCTCTGGTGAATCCTCTCACCTCCCGTGCCTCTGGCCTGTACCCCAGCCCTTGTGTGCACAAATAAATAAATCTTAATAAAAAGAAAAGTGATTCTGAGGCCAAAGCCTGCACAGCAGGAGAGCTGGGTTTGCAGGCCGGGTCGGAGGGCGCTGCAGTGGTCCTGGTGAGAAGGGGTTAGAGGGCGAGGAGGAGCTTTGGAGTGTGTCTTGGGCCCCGTGTCTTCTGGTGACAAAGGTACCGGCAGGGATCCACATTGGTGCTGGTAACTTGAAAAAAAATAGAGTGCTTCTGGAGGTTCCGATTAGATGTGGCCCTGGGCAGGACTTGTGTCTGCATTGGCCTCAGTTTCCCCATCTGTTCAATGGGAAATAACTATTTCCCATTTAGTAAACAAAACCCAGGACAGGAGGAAGACATGAAAACACCTTGATGCTTGTAGAGAAGAGGTGCAGATACAGTTGAAAAAGTTGTGTGGGAGGGAATGATGGCAGTGGTGGGAAGAGGGGGGATAGGCAGAGTCCGGAGCATGAGCCCAATACATCCAAGGTGTCTAGTTTCTTTCCTGGAAAGAATCTACTTGACAGGAGCACTTGACAGCATCTGCAAGATCCCTCTGAACGGGGAAGGAAACCATGAACTTGGTGTCATGTATGTTCTAGCCCGGTTGCTGTTTGTCTGGGATGCCCTTGGTTACCCCTCACTACAGTGGGGGCTGGGAGGAGCACAGTTTGGAAGTGACAGAGCTGTGGGAGGTGGATATAGAATAAAAGTCATTCAACCACCTAACACTGAATTCCACTGTAAGATACCTACTGGCAGTGCTGGGAGGTAAGGCTGAGAATATCTGGGAAGGCTCCTTTCAGGAGGAGGCTTCCCTCCTTGTGTGCTGGCCATAGATGGGGCCCAAAAGGGACTTGGAGACAGGAGCAGCTGAATGGAGGGGCGGCAGGGCACAACCAAGGCTTCAGAGCCATGCGGACCGATTCTGGAGGTGAGAACCATTATGGAGTGAAATCCTGGTCCATCTGAGGATGCGTGTGAATGTATTGAGGGTCCTACTCAGTGGCACACACCCCAAGAGGGCCCCAAGGACTGAGGCCCTCGGGGCCCCCAAGGACTGAGTCCCACTCCTTCATCCCAGCCTCCCAGCCCTGCAGGAATTGTACCGAAGCAGGCTCTACTGCAGACTGCTTTCCGCAAAGCTCGCCTGTTTACCACTTCGCTGCAGAGCAGATGGATGACACAGAAGCCACATTTTTCTCCCCGAGCAGTGGGAAAATGAATCTCACCAAGTGTTGCCGACACCATCCTACCAGGTTCCACATCCATCCCGGCCCAGCTGCTGACAGAGCACAGGCCCATCCCTCAGCCCTGCTTTGGGGCCCAAGGGAGAGTGGAGACAAGATGAACGCTGAGCATCTCATCCTCGGGGCAGCATTTCTCTTCCCCCAGTTCCACCCACTCCATTGGGCAACTGGTGCAGTGCCTCTGGCCGGGGCTTGATGGCACTTAGAAGCAGATGCTCCAAGACAGAGCTATCAGGCCATGATTGGGGCAAGGAGCAGAGATGGCGCTGGCAGGAGATCCGACAACATAACACATCTTAATGTCTGATGGAGGGTAGTCTGGGTCTGCAGGCCAAGTGGCCTGGGCTGGCGCAGTGTGGGAGACCTGGAGTTGAACCCCAGACCCTGTTACTGGACTACACAGGCAGGAGCATCTATGTGTGCTGCTCCACTGCAAGTGAGTTGTGGCAGTTGCTCCCCAGAACCCTCTTACGTAGCAGTGGACTGCCTAGATCATAAAATAAACCAATCAGGTGTAAGCTGTGAGTTAATTAATGTTTTGTTGCCAGGACTCCGCCTCTCACCACAAGTCAGTGGTGGCAAAGCACTTTTGTTAATTGCACTTCCTGAATTATAAAACAAGCCAATCAAGTGCAGGTTTAAAAAATGGTCCAATCAGACTATGGGGGGGCACCCTGAAAGTGAATGTAAGCCAGGGTCAGAGGGAGCCTGGAGCACTGATTGGGAGCATTCATTCAGCAAAATCATCAGACATCAGAGGAGCAGATGGAGAAGAGTGTGGAGAAGTGGCAGCCCCCCCAAAAAAGCCCCTACAAAAAAAAACAGAGGGAAGCGGCAACCCCCCAAAAAGTCCCTGCAAAGGAAGAGGAGCACCCTAAAGAGAAGAAGACGCTTCCAACCTCCAAAAAGAAGCCTCCAGCAGTCACCCTTTGAAAAAGGGAGAAAAGCTTAAAACTCTGCAGAGACAGGACCTTAGTCCTGTCTCTAATACTGATTAAAAGGAACACCAAAAGCCCGGGGCCTGGTGTCTGGTGTCTCAGAGCTTTTTATTATTAGTATAAACCAACAACGCACTGGTGAGATGGTGATGGGGAATACATGGGGATTACAATTAATGGCAAGTATATGTAAATTTTAAAATATTTTAATAAAAAAAAATAAAATCATAAAAAAAAAAAAACTGTAACACTGGGTGTCCCTGAACATCACCTCTGCAGACCACGTAGTAATCATTGCTACTGGCCAGTGCTTCCCAGCACTCTTGGTGACCAACACTGATCACTGATGCTACCAACACTGATGTAACTACCAATGCTGATGCTGTCCGGATGAAGCAGCCAGCCTCTTGTGGATACGTAAATGTTCTTGTTTTTCCCTGTTTGTAAATAAACCCCATGGTTGTTGTTCCTGTAGCCTGAGGTCCCTTGCAATTGTGCACGTGGGTGAGAACACATAGACAGTGACCTGTATCAGGCACTGTGCTCTGTTAGGCTATAGCCCCTGTTACTATAGCCCTGGGTTCTAATTTATGGTCTTTTAGCCTTTTAGGGCTTTCTGAGTGGCTCTCTGCCCTCAAAGCCTTCTCCGCCCCATTTCAACCCTTTATCATCCATCAAAACTCTAGGACTTTGGGTGAATGATTCCACTGCTCTGGGTCTTGTTTTCTTCCAAAATTAGAATGGATTCCCTCCAGTGCTAGTGATTGCTGATGTGCTGGGAATTCATAGATGCGAGATTAATGTTCCAACATTTTTTGTGCACTTACTAAGTGCCTAAGACAAGATGGAAAATCATTGATCGTCATAAGAATCTTGGGGCAAAGCCAACTTCAGCCCCGTTTTATAGATAAGGCAACTTAGATACTGATATGAAGTGACTTGCAAGAAGCAAATGGTAGAACCAAGACTGGAATCCAGCCCTGCAGTTCCTGAGCACTTTCTTCTTGCTTGGTGACCTAACTATCCCATGGCACTGAGAATCTTGGGGACTTAGACCTTGGGGAAACCTACAGAGGAATAAATGAGGGGTTGGAAACTTTGAAAGAGCCATTCAGTGAAGCGTTTCTATTTCTAGGTTCAGCTAGCACCTAGCAGAGCTCCATGCCTCCTACAGCCCTGTTCCTTCCTATCTCACTGCATTACAGTCATCTCTCTCAAATCTAATCTCGGACACCTTGTGGAAGTCTCCACTGGGGCATGCTGGCCTCAAAATAAAGCTCAGACTCCCAGCTATTCGCCTGCTTTCCCAGCTTGCTTGTGGAGCTCAGTGGGGAGAATCCCCTGGGTTTGCCAGATCTCTGGACCCAGCCTTGCTTCTGCATCTTCGCCGAGTCTGGATCTCGTCCCTTGCTGGCAGGCCTTTTTTTTTTTTTTAGATTTACTTTTATGCATACAAGAGCTGAGGTATAGGCCAGCGGCATAAGAGGTAAGAGGATTCACCAGAGACAGAGTGGGGAGCAGAACAGCCAGATCGACTGAAACATACTGCTGAGGGGAGCAGCAGGCGAGGCAGGAGCGGTCTGCTGCACCATGTGGGCCCCCTCCTTGGCCAGGGATCGAACTTGCGTTGCTCTGCCACGGATGCTTCACAGTGTGGTGCTCAACCCGCTGCGCCACCAAGGAGGCCCCCAGAAGGACTTCTTATGTCGCTTTGCACCTTACTGGTGCCTCCTTTTTTAAAGCAGACACAGGAGAGGTGAGCCTGGCAATCCAGGGTAGGTTCCTCTTGAGTGCAGCCCTTGCCATGCCTGCCTGGCGGTGCGGGTTGTGGGTGACTGGGGAATGCAGGAGTCACCTGCTGTGTCAGTTGGGGGCCAGCTGGGGCTGCCTCCAACCTTCCTGGGCTCCCAGGGGACGATAAGCAAAGTTACTGTTCATTCACCCCCTTTAGCAGAGAGACCGGAAGGCAGAGTGGGCCTGGTGGAATCAGGCCCCAATTCCCATCCACTCAGTGTGGGAGTGCGTGGTGGGCTAGTTTGGGCAGGAGATTTGTTTTATTTTATTTTATTTTATTTACTTATGCACTCCCTTCACGTGTGAGCGGGGAGGGGCATCTGCTGGGACCCTGGGTGGTAATGGAGCCTCAGCAGGGCCTGAAGACTTCAACACTCCCCCAGGCCCTGCCTCCAGTTCTTTTTTTTCTGAAGATTTATTTATAATGCATATAAGAACTGGGGTATAGGCCAGAGGTATGGAGGGTGAGAGGATCCACCAGAGACAGAGTGGGGAGCAGAACAGGCAGATGGACTGAAACACACTGCTGAGGGGAGCAGCGGGGGAGATAGGAGAGGTCTGCTGCGCCATGTGGGTCCCCTCCCTGGCTGGTGGCAGGGATCGAACTCGTGCTGCAGTGACTGCGGTTTGCTTCATAGGGCGTTGCCTAACCCACTGCACCACTAGGGAGGCCCATGCCTCCAGTTCTTAACCTTTTCAGCGTCAAGACTACTTTGAGAATCAAGTGAAATCCAAAAAAATCAGATGTCTAAGTGTCACACACACCATTTTATGAACCTTTCAGGAGGCCATGACTCCTTGAAGCTCTTCCACATACCTGTAGCCCCAGAGCACAAACCTGCTTCGGGGCCTGAATTCAGACCCCAGGCCTGGTCCACCTCCTCTCAGCCATGGCCTCTTTCCCACATTTCATCTCCCCACGAAACCCCGCCCTGCCCGCCCTTGGTCAGCCATGGCTGACCCCACCAGAACCTTGGCCCTTGGTGGTGGTGGTGGGCCTTTCTCTCCTGAAAGCATGGTCAGCTGTCTCACACACCCATGACCACTGGGGGAACATGACCATGGATGAAGCCGGGATGCTGGAATGGGGGCTGTGTGCCCCCCAGCACCTGCTGTGTCAGGCTCCTCTCCACTCAGGGAGGGGACGCTCCCTGGTGGTGGACACCAGCCCCCTCACACAGTCTCACTCCCCGTCTGTCCACACACAGCCAACTCTGTGGAGTCTCATTCATTGAACACATGCATCAGGAGTCTGTTCCTGCTCCAAAAGTGAGGGCCATGGCGCTGACCAAGCCAGGGTCCCTGCCTCGTGGTGCCTTCCCTCTCATCGGGGTTGGGATGGACAGAACAGGGACTGAATGCAGCGTTAGGTGCTGGATGTACAGTGATGGATTCTGAAGGAAGCTAGAGGGATAGAGAATTATGGGAGCGGGTGGGGGCACTATTTTGGGCAGAGGAGTCAGGTCACCTCTGAGGAGGTGAGAGCTAAGCCCAGGTTGGTGGGATCGCTGGCTGTCCCCGCTGGCTGTAAGGTCCTGAAGGCACTCTCCAGGCGGTGAGTTTTCACAAAAGTGACTTCAAGGGTCAAGGCCCTGGCCCCTGACCATGCCCAAGACCAGGGGCCCAGCCTAAGGAGAGGACACTGTGGCTGGGATGTGGCATGGCTGGGCCATTCCTGCCCTGGAAAGGGAGCCCCGTCGGAGACACTACAGTAGTCTGGACCGTGCCAGCTCTGCTATGGGTTTGCCCTCCTCATCTGCTTTGGTGACTCCAACTGCAGACTCCCCCTTCCAGAAGGACCCTGGTTGGCATGGCTGGAATGTCCCCATCCTGAGGCACAGTGCCACCAGGAGGGGTGAGATCCAGGCTTGGGAGGAGGACAGGAGTGGGAAGGTGGAGAGGGCAGTGGAGGCAGCTGGCCAGACGGCTCTGTCCTCACCAGCCTGTGAGCAGAGCCCAGAGGAGGGCCAATGAGATTAAGTCCTCTGCCATCAGGCTGGGCCTTATCTCTGTGCTGCAGATACTCATATGTGCCTGACTGGCGGCTGGTGGCCTATGGGGGACTTTTGAGCCCTGTGTGAGTGCTGGTTCTGGGTTGAGGGGCAGAGGCAGGGTGCTCTGTGCTCTGGCAAACCCCTCCCTGGCCTGCCTAACCCCATCCCTGCTTCTGTGAGCTGAGTGTTCTTGGCTTCAGCTCCAGAGACCTGTCCTCTCGAAGCATTCCTACCCACTGTGATATCACTTGAACCAAGAGGATCAATGTAGTGGCCCCTTCACACCCAAGGCCTCCAGAAGATTCCACTCTCCTAAGTTTAGAATAATTCCAAAGACTCTATGTAATGAGTCTATCTCAAAGAAGGTTATAAATGGAGGCAGCATAACACCAGCTTGGAGTCAGATGGCATTTGGGTTTTCAGATTAATTGCTTGAAACTCTCCTGTCCCCAAATTAGCAAAACCTCAACATCTTTCTTTGGGTGGCTACCAACCTCGCCTCAAAATCACGGCAGTTTCCCAGAGAGATGACTCAGTCCAAAGAGCATCTAAACATCAAGCCAAAAAAAATTTAAAAAATAAAATAAAATAAATTGGAGCTTCAGCTGGAGAATCACATCAGATCTCTGTCACATCACTTGAGAAAATTCATCTTTCCTTGGAAAATGACACAATCATAGCTAGCATTTCCTAAGGTGAGTTGCGGGCTGGACACTTTCTGTCATTCACAGGCAATAACTCATTTAGTCTTCACAAGTACCTTATGAGACCAGGGCTATTTTATTCCCGTTTCCTAGACAGGGAACTGGGCTCAGGGAGAAATCAATTCTGTTCCTGCCTTCCACGACCAGGCCAGATGATGCCCGAGTCACCTGGGCCCTTCCTTTCCAGCCTTAGCCAGGACTCTCTCTTGAATACTCCCTCCAGCATCTCTGTCCCTGGCCCCCAGAAATCTTCTTGGCTTCCATGCAAAGATGGCCAGCGCAGAGACCCAGGGCACACCGCTCCATGAAGACTTCTGGCCCCAGGTTCTACCTTGTCAGGCACGGGTCCAAAATAAATCATTTCATTAGACTTAATAATATAGCTCCTTTAACTGCGAAGTGTTTCCAAATAGAGGGCCCTCCAGTCTGCTTTAATGAACAGATAAGAATCTTTGTAATTAACTCAGCGATGGTTTGCATGTAAATGGGTATTCTTCTGAGTACTCTGAGACTATTTATTGTTTTAAGTATGGAATAAATACGCTTCTGACTATCCCTTCCTCCAACAAACTCCTATGCAATCAACAAGCTCTGAAGGTTATTTAAGCAGTAGGGTTACACAGCCCCCATCTGTCTACAGACACCTCATGGCTACATCAGAGCCAGAGTTCTCCCTATCTCACTCCGGCCCCTCTCCACTAGGCCCACCAACCTTCCCTCATGGCTCTGCTTAGACCTCTGCCCTCCCTCCAGAAGCAGAGGAGCTGTGAGGCTTCGTCACCATGTGTGGTTCATATGATATAGGGCAATAAGGCTCAAAAATTTTTTAAAAATAAAATAAAATAAATTGGAACTTCAGCTGGAGAATCAGATCAGATCTCTGTGTCATATCACTTAAGAAAATCCATCTTTCCTTGGAAGATGAAACAGTGATAGCTAGCATTTCCTAAGGTGAGTTGTGGGCAGTGTACAAGCATGGTTTGTGTGCACAGCTGTGCGCGTGTATGTAGGAGGATGTGCCGGCCAGTTTGGCAGGTGTGTGGATAAATATGGGAGCTCAGGAAGTGTGCATTTCTGATGTGTGCTCTGCGTGCATGTAGGGAGCGTGTATATGTGTGCTCTGCTAGCCCCGCTGGCCACCAGAATGCAGTGGCTCATCTTCTGACAAAGATGTCACTTTAATCACTGCTTGCACCTGGTGTTTTGTTGTGTTTGTTCCTGCAGTGGGGTTTTCTGGGACAGAGAAAACCAGAGCCTCTGGCTCTGGCACATCTGGAGGCTTCTTCCAGGAACTGTAGCTGCTGGGGTGGGTGTTCTTTGCTCCCCCTTGTTCCCTCTCTCCCTCTCCCTGAGGGACATGGCCCCTGCCCACCATCCAGCTCCTCTGTCCTGTGCCTGCTGCTTCCAAGATTGAGAACCATTCACCCAGGGGACGAATCTGGAGCTGTGCCTGGAGGGAGCAGAGGGCAACAGTGCATGAGGAAGGAGCTCCTGTCAGCAATAATCAATTGCATCCCACCCGGGGAGGGTGGGCTCCACTCTGTCACTTGGAGGGATAGAGATAGAGGTGGGGAATGAATAATGAGAGAAAGAGAGGCGGGAGGCAAGAGGGACCCTTTACTTGCCCCCTCCCACCCATCTGCCACCCTTGCCTCCCTCCTTCCTGAAAGGTCTGGGGCGGGTGTCTGCTGGTGGAACCATATGGGGGACATGAGAGCTGGGTTCCAGTAAAGATGGGGCACAGAGTTCCTCTCTCCAGGCCTTGTTCACTTCCCCTTGGCTCCTGGTCAGCTCTCCTAGGTGGTGTGACCCCCTCCTGGTAGCAGAAGCTACAGGTTCAGCACCAGCAGCCCCAGCCTAGTACAGTGGCAGAAAGCCTGCTGGGGACTTTTGCAAAGGAGAAGAAAGTCAGTCTAGAATTGCAGAAGGTTAGGATGGGAAGGGCACTTCCAGGCCCATAGTGGGGCCAAAAGGAACTTGAGGGGGCTGCTTGAGGTCTCACGGGACCCAGGTCCTGCTGGCCTTGTGTTTCTGGAGGGTTCTGCAGCTGTTTGCGCTGCCGGCTGGGAGCTCTACCAGCTGCTGAGGTTCGTGCCAACTTCAGCCCTGCTCCGCACCCTGGGAGGGTTGTTAGCACCGAGATCTGTGACGCCTGTGCTTGGCCCCATGCTGCAGACGGGGTCACAGTGGACACAGGGTCGGTCTGGGGAGTGGCTGCAGACGACATCTTGTCTGGATCCGCTGTCTCACAGGAAGGCAAGAGACTTATGCAGTCGCACTGTAAGTGGGGCTGTCGGGCCTGGAAGCTGTCTCCTGGCCCCGTCTGAGCTCCTCCCCATGCACGGGATTCCTCTTCCTCCCTCAGCAGTGAGGCCTCTCCCATATCTAGGCAACAGAGGCCTTCTCCCCTGCAGCCCAGAGGCCGGGGCTTCTCCGTTCACCTTCTCAGTACTCCAAGCCTGAGAAGCCTTGCTCTCCCAGACCCACATCTTTCAGCCAGGGTCCTCAGGGCTCCATTCCTGCCACCCCAACCCCCCTACCCCCCAAAAAAAATCCATCCCACCACCTCAAAGCTTTGTTTCTGACTTCTTGGCCATCTGGTGGGGGGGACCCAGAGCCTGCACATAGTAGGTTCTTGTTGGTATTTGTTGAAGACCAGCATCTAAGGCTTGCCCTAACACCACCTGCAGACCTGTTCCAGGCTGCCTTTCTGGATGAACTGCCTGGCCTCCGCATTTACTTTATTTCCTCTGCTCCGTGGGTGCATACATAAGTGCATACATATATTCTTTGCACCTTGCACTTGTTTATCTGAGTGTCTCTGAGCTATGTAGTCGCAGTCTTCCATCTTCTCCACGGCCTAAGCAGTAAATGAGGCCTCATAGCCTTGCCCTATCACTGAGCGCAGCAAATCTTTAGAGGCCCCCCCAGCCCCTCTCTCCCTGTCCCACCTCATCTCTCCGGCCTCATCCCTCTTGACGTGCTACCAGTTGCTTCAGGATGCGGCAGGTAAGAGGCAGGTTTGGGGCTGCCCGCCCGCTCACTTCTAAGCTGGAGATTATGGGCAAGTTCTGTGCCTTCTCTGTGCTCCTGTTCCTCATCTATCAAACAGGACTAGTCATTCCTCCTCTTTATACTCCTGTTAGCATACAGATGTTCAAACAGTGGGGCCTCTTCAAGGAGGCCTGTGGATTCTGCTTGGCAGTGAAAATTTCCTTGTTTGTAGGCCCAGAGACACTGAGGTGTTGGCTGAAGGTCACACAGCGAGTGCACCCAGGCCCCAGGGGTCTCTGCCAACCTGTCGAAGGAAGTTTCATCCCTTTAAATGAGAGCTTCCATCTCGAACCCATTGTGTATTTTCAGTTTTCTCAACTTGGTCCCAAGACCTCTCTCCCAAACCTAGAAATCTTCTCTTAAGGGCGAGTGGAGAGGAGGCGGGAGGGGGAGCCAGCGCCTGCACATAGTAGGTTCTTGTTGGTATTTGTTGAAGACCAGCATGCAGGCGCATCCAGGGCTGGTGTGGACAAAGATGGCAGTGTGGGGGCTGGCTCAGCTGAGCGCTGGGTGAGACAGGCTCGGGGTGCTTCCTCTGCCTGTCCTTGGTTCTGCCTCCTCCAGCCCCGGCTGTCTGCGAAACCTCATTTTGCCAGCAAGCTGATTCATGGGCCTGGTTCCTCAGTGCTCCCCAAGCAGCTCTCTGTCAATAACTATTCTTTACAAGGTCCCTCGATTCGTCTTCGGGGTTGAAGACAAATTTTTAAAGAGGAGTTCAGTGCCAGGGCCATTCCAGAGGGGCTGTTAACTTAATGTCCTACCTCGTTCCTCTAAGCCTGCTCCCTCTTGAACCACATGAGGGTCAGGACTTGCCATTTCTAGCAATTGCTTCTGAGTTCTCGGATTTGGACAGGAGGTGAGGGAGGAAGGGGCCAGGACGCAAATTACAGGACAGAGCGGCTGGTGGGGCTTTGGGTCTGTCACTGAGTTTGCTACGTGCCTTTCAATGTCCCCCCACCCAACCCCTTCCCTTGCTTCCCTTTGGTAGGCATGGCTGCTGGCGACCACCAGCACGATAGCAGCCATTCTTCTCTGGAGCAGCCCGGTCACTGGGCTTTATTTGGAAGAGGCCTCTGCACTGTGGAGCCTGCCTCCTTCTCCCACCTCCCCGCGGGCAGCACAGCCCTGCAGCTGAGCACGCTGTCTGCACACGCCGGCCCAGCGTGCCCATAGTGCGGGGCGCGCACGAGGAAGACAGAGTCAGCCGCCACGTACTGTCTGTTCTCCAGGAGCGGCTGCTCCCACCCCATCTGGTCGCCTCCATTTATTTAAGAAAAATCCGACACAGTGGTGGGTAGAACCCGAGAGAGAAAAGTGGCTGTGGGGTGGGGAGTGGAGACGCCCAATTCCCTCTGCCTTCGCCCACCCCAAGGTCCTTCACAGCATTCTCTGGTGCCCTCTCCCCGCCTCCCACCCGCCGATACCATTTCCTGGGGGGTAGGGGTGGCTGCCCCTGCAGAGAGGGACGAGCGGGCAACAGAGAGGGAGGGGCAGCTAAGGCGTGGTGCTGATCTTGCTGTGGGCGGGCGGAGGCACCCAGCCTCCCTGGCAGGCCCAGGCCGTGATGCTCTGGGGTGTGGACGGAGGCTCCTCCTGTGTGGCCCTGCCCACAGCCCTTGGAGGCGGAGAGGGGGGTCCTGAGATCTCAGGAAGTGCCTGGCTTGGTGCCAGGCCCTCTGCAAGTCAGCTCCCAGGTCCTGGGAAGGGGCAGGGGGCACCCAGAAGCCAACAGAGGCTCCAAGTGTCCCCCACCCTTCCAGTGTTTCGTCCACAGCAAGATCCTCGGCAGGGCAGGCAGCCACCACCTCCCCGCCCTGCAGGACAGAAATCCCTGAATAGTGGTTTGAGAAAAGTCTTTGTGCAGCTTGTGACACAAGACCCCCAAGAGCCCCCACACAGGGGAAAGACGGGGGACATGGGAGGCAGGGGCGGGGCACAGTGTGGACCCTCCTTGCCCCGAGCTTGGCCTCCGTGCCTCACTCGGGGTGGAGGGTTGCCCGGGTGGAAGGAGGTTTGGAAAGGGGGCGAGGGCTGGGGGCGCTCTCCTGCTTGCAGGCTCGGGGAGGAAGGAGCCCTCCACCTGCAGGGGCAGAAGAGGGCGAGGCTGAGACCAAGGGTCAGAAGGAGCGGACTGGAGGGGAGGTGGCCGCCCACACGGAGCAGAGCTGCAGGGCAGGGAGTGTAAAATCCACTTGGGGAGATGCCTCTATGAGATCTCTTTGATCCTGCGCATGTAATTGTGCAGGTCTGGAGGTGGAGTGGGCCTCGTGGCACCTGCCACATCCGGGCTTCCCCAACCCAGGTCCTCTTCGTCCTCTTCATCCTCTTCACCAGCGGGCACTGAGTCATAGGCCAGCTCCTCCGAGGGCAGCGTGGTGAAGGTGGTAAACTTGACGCGCTTGCGCTTGGAGGTGGGTGAGCTGGCCGGGTCCTCAGCCTGGTCCCGGGCCGAGCCTCCCGAGGAGCCGTCGCCCCGCCCGTGCACCTGGCTCTGCACGCTGGTCTGTGAGCTGCCACTGCTGTGGTGGTCGCCATGGCAGCAGGCGGGCACCGTCTCCAGGGGGTTGCCGGCGGGCGGGGACAGCTCCCCCTGCACCCGCAGCGGCTGCCCGTTGCCCAGGAACACCCAGTGGTGAGAGTGGTCCATGCTGGTCTGGCCCTCGGGGGGAATGCGCTTGTGCCGGTAACGCAGCACGAAGACGATGCAGTTGATGAGGAAGACGAGGATGGCGAGGCAGAAGACCCCTAGGAGCGCGTACATGCCAATCTCCAGGTCCGTCAGCCCACGGGGCATCTGCAGGAAGCCGGTGGGCAGCGGCAGGAAGTCTTCTGTGGGCGGCATGGCGGGGCTGGCCGTGCCTTGGCCCGGGGCCCCAGGGGCGGGAATCGCTGTCCCCGGTGGGCCGGCGCCCCGGGCCTCATCCTCACCCCCACCAGGCCCTGGCTGACTGGGACCTGGGTAGTCATAAGTGGGGTCCTCCTCGTCCCGCCCAAAGTGCACCCGGAGGCCCACGGGGGTCATGGCCAGCACGCTCTTGCGCTTGGTCTTCTGACAGCTCTCAGCAATGGTGAGCTCAGCGCGAAGCAGCTCCCCGGCACCCTCCGCCTTGGCCACCACCAGGGGGAAGGCCCGATCCTGGGTCACTGTGGCCACCCGCTCATCCAGGCTGCTCACCAGCAGCCCATAGTCCCGGGGGCTGTAGAGGGAGAGTGGGGCTGTCGTGCCATCACTGTAGGAGAGCCATAGGCTCAGGAGGGCTTCCTGGAGGAGGAGAGGACAGGCGTCACAAAGCTAGTTTCCCTGTCTTCTCTGCTAGATCCTGAGCTCTGTGAGGCCAAGATACTCTGACACCCTGTTGCGTTCCCAGTGCAGGAACTGTGCCCTGTCCACATCCCCGTTCTCCCTGGATGAGCTCGAGGGAAGTTCTGCTATGGGTGTAACTCAAGTCCCTCTGCTCCAGGAATAGCACATCTCCATCCCTGACCTTATCGGCCCTTATCAGGTGCTTGGGAATTAGGAATACCTACCCAACCTCAGCCTTCTCCTCCATCTATTCAATCCTTCTGAGAATTGTCCTCCCCGCAAAGGAGGGAGCAGGGCCAAGAAAGAACTGACCTGGGTTACAGAGCAAGTCAGGAGCAGAGGACTCCCATGTCCTGGCTCCTGGCTCACTGGCCCATGCCCACCTTCCTACTCCCTGTGCTTCCACCTGCTTCCTTTCCACTTTGTCCTGTGGCCAGTGTCCTAGTGTGTCTGTGGGGGCTGGAGGTGGGCTCCAGAGAGGGGTTAGAGTAATTGCTGGGTTGGCAGAGGTGATGAGTCCCCTGGGAATCTGAGAGTGAGCCCTCAGCAGCATCTCAGGGCAGGGGTGCTGAAAGCAAGACCTAGGCCAGAGTCCCTGAAGCGATGGCAGGGGGATGGGGTAGGGCAGGCATGCGGGGCATGAAAGGTAAACCATCCTCCATTATCCAGATGGAGTCTTCAGATGGGGACGTATTCTGCAAGACCAGGTCTACAAATTCTCCTTCCACACCCTAATTCCCTGCTGGGCATCGAGTTACCTGCTTGAGGAAGCTGAGGGTCTGCTGGGCAGCTGTAGTGGCCAAGATGGTGTGGCTGCTCCCGGGGCTGGGTCGCAAAGAGAGGGCAAGGCTGGCCACAACCTGGGCCTGCAGATGTGTGATGCTCACTTTCTCCTCTGTCACCGTCAGCAGCGTCTCCCCGAGTACAGACTCCGTCAGTGGGGATACCACCTGGGGCAGAGCAGGGATGGATGATGACTTATAAAGCAGTACCCTCAGAGTCCCCTAGTGAATTCCTAGTGGAATCCGGTAGGAAGAGCGGTCCAGAGGGGTGGGGCAGTCTGGGAGCCTGGAGTCCTGGGCATTACCTGATGTCTGCAACCAGGAGTCAAGATTAAGAGGCCAAGCAAGGGCCGGAGGCTCAGGAGCCAGGTAGGAGCACATGTAAGAGAGGTGGTGGGTTTTAAAGGAATCAGCAACTTCCATACAATGACAGATTGCAACTAATGTTCAGTCTCAGTGTCAGGGAGACAAAAGGGAGTGGTGGAGACTGTGGCAAACGGGAGAACACACACTCATAGGAAGGGGATACTGGTATTACTTTGGCTGGTTATTGCCAGGTGGGAAGGCACACACAGTGTTGTCAGATTCATATTCTATAAACCCAAAATCTAGATTTAAATAAAGATGAGAACCTTCCCTATTTTTAAATGTTGAGTATGTTATTTTCCAAATAAAGACATTTGCAGGAAGATTCCAGCCCATAGATCATAACTTATACTCTCTTAGGGGGACGATTTCTACTCAGGCACCTGATCATTCAAGAGGTCAGAGATCCCCAAACCTCCCTTTTCTGGCCTATATGTTGGCTGATCCCTCTCATCTGCTCCCTCCCCTCAGCCACACCTACTCTCACACTGAGCCACATAAGGATAAAGGTTGATAAGGCTTCGTGAAGTTTTGATGGTGGGTTTTTAAGCAGAGAGGCAGGTGGCAAAGGAAGTATGTTTGGGGTCTTGCTGGATTGTTCCCAGGGGCTGAGGGCTCTGGATCCTCTCATGGGGACACCTGTGTTCTCCGCGCACAGGTGAACAAAAATCCCGGCACTGCCGCTGGTGCCCACCTTGAAGGGAGTGGTGCCGGGCTCCAGGCCTGCCAGCGTGCTGCTGTCTATCATGCGTGCCACTCGGGGGTCGCCCACCCGCATGAAATCACTGACCAGGTCGGTGACCTCCACCAGCCAGTCTGGGCCCAGCATGGTGACCACCTGGTCAGCGCCCTCGGACGAGGTGGTGTGGAACTGGGTGAAGACCTGCAAGGTGGCATGCTGGTACTGCAGGGTGCAGCCCCGGCTGGTGCTCTGCCGCTGCTCCTCCTCTTCCTCGTCGTCATCCTCACTCTCCCGGGCGGACCTGGGGTGGGGAGGCACACGTCTGGGCTGCTCAGTCTGGCTCTGACAGGCACAGGTGACTCCATCACCCTTGGCTTGCTCCTCCCAGCCAAACACCCCTTCCCACACCCGCCCACACCTAAGCAGAAGCTGTGCAAAGCCTCTCCCACCCCGATTCCTTCCTTGTATCTCTGACAAGCTTGAAGCCAAGGCCAGGAGTCCAGTCTTTTCTTCCCTAGCCAGGTACGGTCTTCACTACTCTTGTCCCTCCCCACCTCTTCTTGGCTTAACCCACGCCTGCCTGAATCCTCAGAAATGCTGCCTCTTTTAGCACTAAGGATGCACTGGCCCTGTTCTCAGCTCTGAGCTGGAGCCAAGGCTGCCCTGGTTGGCATGCCAGGAGCTGGGCTGGACTGTGGCCTTTGCTGTGTGACCAGCAGACCTGTAAGGGATGAACTTGGGTATTCAGCAGAGGAGGTTTCCAAAGTATGGCAGGCGCAGCCTGGGTTCCTCTTGTTGCTTACAGTAAGATGTGAGATAAGACAGAGATACATTGTGCGAAGTGGTTAATAAAAGGGAACCAGGGCTTGATGTTTTGGGAAAGTGCCACAGATCTATTAGCAGGGGTGTGGCTCGTGCTTTGCTAGTGACTCAGAAGGATCAGATGACTAGAACATTCATTCATTCATTCATTCATTCATTCACACACAGGCTAATTAGTTGAACCCTCCAACAATCCTACAAGGTGTTAATGTGCCCATTTTACGGGTGAGGAAACCGAGGCACAGAGCAGTCACCCAACGAGTGAGTTGGGATTTAGACCCAGGCTCTCTGGTATCAGAGTTCACTGCATTCTCACTACTCACAGCAGCAGCAGCAGCAGCATCACCTGGAAGCTGCTCAGAAATGCAGAATCACAGACTCCATCCCAACCGAACCCTCTGGGTTTTTACAGGCTCCTCAGGCAATTTACGTACACATTGAATTTTGAGCAGCTCTGGTCTACACTGCCTTGCTTTTCCAAATCGCTGCAGAACTGAACTGAGTCCAACTCCCACTTGGCTGCCTGCTCTCCTCGGCACCTCCCCTCCAGCACTGAGCTGCCTGCCGCTCTCCCTTCTCTCCCCTGCTGGCTCTTCTCTCCAGCAGCCATGAGTGGGTGGGTCGAGTGCTCTGAGAGCCCAAGCCCATGGCCCACAGATGAGCACAGGTGCACGAGTCTTGTGTGCCCGGGTTGATGTTCTTACGAGGGTGCCCCTGGTGTGCCGGGAGGCAGCACATGTGTGTAGCTGTGCTGCTTCTGGGTTGGCATGCTTGCTCCATCTTGCTTGATGCTTGACTGCTCTCTCAGCCTGTCTCTCAGTCAATTCCTTTCCACTTGTCCTTTAAGACTTAGCTCAGTAGTCACAACTTCCAGGAAGCCCGCCTTGACTTCTCCTGGAGGACTGGGTGGTTCCCTCCTCTGTGCAGTCGATTCCATAGACACAGGGTATGAGTGTCCAGCATACTCAGTGGCATGCATAGTGGCATGCCTGACTGCTGGACCCAGAGCTGGGCTGGGTCAGGCACCAGTCACATTCACCACACCTCTCAAGCCTCCATCAGTGCCTGGCGCACCGCGGCTACTCCATGAAAGCTTGTTGATTGCATAACCAACCTGCAGACTGTGTACAGTGAGTTGTCACTTAACGTTGCCAACAACTACTTGGAAGCAGCAGCTTTAAGTGAAAAGATGTACAATGAAGCCAATTTTATAAACAAGAGCTAAAAGCTCCTGTGGCACGTTTCTGATCACAAAACATCACTAAATTTCTAAATAAAGGCCTCAGATATTTCTAATATTAAACAATCATTCATACTCATTCATTCATCCATTTTCCAACCTGCTTATCCCGGTTCAGGATCTCAGGCACCTGGAGCTTATTCTGAGAACTCAGGGGACCTGGCCCGGATGTGCACACACACACATATGCACACACACATACACATACACTCACACTCATTTACACCGGGACAACTAAGTCACGCCAATGGGCCCAAAGTGCACATATTTGGGGAGTGGAAGGGAGCCCTCGAGGCAAGGAGAGTATCAGCTCCACAGAGACAGTGGCCCTGGCTGGGGATGAGCTCCCTGCCCCCACCAACATTATAACAAAACGTTATAACAAATTCATTATAAGTAATTCGTTAGAACAAAACGAAGTCAAACAATGGCGTTGTTCAAGGACCTGCTATCCGCCTAGGGCCTCGGACACACGTGCGGGTGGGCCAGCCTGCGTGCCGGGGCCAGGTCCACCGCGAGTGCCCGAGCATCCTCTGTGTGCGAGGGGCTGTACCTCCGGTCGGGGAGGATCGGCACCCTCCAGCCCTTCACTTGGCTGAGCCGGGCATCCGACAGCTCGATGTGCAGGGGCAGCTTGGGGACCCAGACTGTCATTTCCAAGGGGGCGTTGAGGACGTCGTAGCGGAAGGTGACCCTGGCGTTCATGGACCCTCGAGACTCCTTTCCACTCACAAACACGTAGTCGCAGCTGCTGGACACCTGGGGAGGTGGAGGAAGGGTGGTTGGCACGTGGGGCAGTGCAGGGCACTTTGGTCCAACTGGTGGGGCCAGGAAGGCCACTGGGGACAGAATGCACCCATCGCTGGAGGCTGAAGGTGGGTGAAGGCAGACTAATTAAATTCTGGGAGGTGTCAGCTTTAGCGTGCCCCTGCTTCCACTCTGCTTCCCCAGAGATCATCTCGCAGCGGCTGCGGGGGGGGGAGACTTCTGCTCTCTGGCAAGGAGCCAATATGCAAATATTCTTACCAGGGGCTGCCTCTGATATGCCAGTTCTTACCACGGGAAGCCTCAGGCCAAGGGCCTCTGGGGCTGACTCCCACCCCAGCCCGACCCGCCTGGCTCTGGAGCATGCAGAGTCCCCCCCAGCACAGAGGGGCTGCTGGTCAACTGGGCAGGAAAGAGGGCAGGTCGAGGGGTGAGGGGTGAGGAGCAGGCCCCTGGCCCCTGGCCAGTTGTTCCCAGGAGAGTGGGCAGTGGATAATTTCAGATGAGGGGGCTGCTTTAGCCAAGGGTGGAGGTGAGGGATGGGGAGAGGAAAAGTCTGAACCAGAGAACCCCAAGCGCAGCCAGTGGGAGGTGGTCACCAATGGGTACAGCTTGTCCCCAACCTCGTTCCTAGAGGTGCCGCGCTGGGCGCACACCTGCTGCCGAGGACGGCATGCTGCACACCTGTGCCCACTCACAGAGATGGCATGCCAGTACTCAGGGTGGATGCAGATGGGAATGCGTCAAACGTGCCCACGCACACACCTGGCGCGTCCTGGAGCGAGTCCCATGCTGGATGGGTGCTCCTGCTGGCACACACCATGGGCACACATCCTCGGGTTTCAGGGAGAGCGGGTCTCGCAGCCCGTGGGCTGATGACATGGTGAGGATTCTGGTGGGGGCTGAGGGTGCCGGGACTCTGGCTCGTGTGTGGAGACGAGCCCTTGGACCACCCCAGGTCCCCACCAGCTCCCTTGATCAGCTTGAAGGAGATCAGCTTCAAGGCTTGATCAGGGTGGGGGGAGGGAAGTGGGACAGCAGCCCTGTCGGAGATGTTCACTTCCCACTTCAGAGGCAGACAATTCCTTCTGAAGGCTGACAAATCCCATTTAGAATGTTGGCAAACTCCATAAAGAACCAAATGTGTTTCATTGAGAAAGGAAACAAATTCCATTTAGAATCTCTGCTAATTCCTTTTGGAGCCTAAGCCATCACAGCTTTGTTCTGGGCTGCTCTGAGGCTGCAGTGGAGGAGCTGGAGGCAGAGGAAGGTACTGGGTGAGGGCTTTTGGGACCAGGCTCATTTCCTCCCATCCCAGCTGCCAGCAGAGAAACACCCCTCTCCTGCCCTGCAACCCCCCACCCCCCACCACAATAAGGCTTCCAGTTTGCCAGATGACGGGGGTGTGGCACCAGGCCATCTGCTCTGGCTCACTCGGGACTTGTTCCTCCTGGATGGGGGTGACGGATGAAGTGAGCCTCGGCTTTGCAGACCTGGAAGGATCCAGGATAGAGCAGGGTGAGAGAGAAGATGCGCTCTCCAGGTTGGTCCCGGTGAGCCAGAGGGAGAAGGGCATCCCCCAGTTTCCACTCTCCTTCAAGCCCAGTGATTCACAGGGACAGGAGCAGATTCAGTTGGCTAATCGTCTGATTTGGGCACCTGCTGGGGGCGAGCACGGCAAACAGCTCACCCACCACAGGTGTCGGGTTCGACAGCCTCTCACAGCTACGTTCCACTGCCTCTGACCCATCCAAGCCAGAGGGTGATCTGGAGGCCTTTCCGGGAGGTGACAAACGACTGTTTGAGTGAGACCTATGTTCTGTTTGCTGGGCCATGAAGGGCCTGGGATCCAGAGTGGGTCTTAGGGTGTGAATCAGGAAGGGGCCGTGGGGAGTTGGAGGAGCTGGGGGGGTGTGCCTGGAGGAGTTCTAGTCTAACTCACATGTTTCTGAAGGCTTCTTCCCTGAGCTGGGTCTCCTCCATTTGGTCACAGCACCCAGGCTTGGGGCGTGACTCTGAGGGGCTGGTTTTCCACCTATGCCCCTTGCCTTGTCTGCAAACAGCAGGGTTCAGCAATGATTTGCCAGAGCGGAATGAATACAGCTCATTGTTGCCTTCTCCCCAGGCCTGCCACATTCTTCCAGAAAGTCCTTCATGACTGGCCATGGTAATCCAGGGGCTTTTTCCTCATCCAATTCAGGTTGGATATGGGCTGGCTGCACCTCTTCCCCTCACCTCCCCCATTTTCTCTTTCTTTTGCCTACAAGGAGACCTTTCCCAGATGTGAATTCCCCCTCTTGTTTGAGATTTCTCTCCCCTGAACATCTGAGGTCTTCTTTCTAGGGACCCCGCCTCCAGGAAGCCCACCTTGATGATGTCCTCATTGTCAGACTCGCATTCCACTAGGGCAGAGACATCTAGGACAAGGCCTGTCACCTCGATGGCAATGACCTTGACGGGGATGGCCACCGTCCGGCCAGTCAGGATGGCCGTGTTGATGATTTCTGTGTCCTGTGGGAAGAAGAGAAGATTGGAGCCTGCTGATGTGGGTCCTTGCATCCCCTGCTCTCCCAGGACAGGGCAGGCAAGGCTCGGCGGCTGCTGTCCACTTCCTTCTCGAGGGGACACCTGCATCGCCCAGGCTCATGTTCCTCAGACACTAAGGACTCCTGCAGTGGTCTTCATGCCCACCTTTCTCTGCTGCCAGCCAGTGCTTCCCCTGACACCTTTCCTGCTCCCAGGGACTCACATCGCCAGCGGCTGCAGATGCCCAGAGATGGCTCTGCTTCGTCATTCCAGTCTCCCTAAGCTCATTGTTCTCT
Source organism: Galemys pyrenaicus (assembly GCA_019455555.1). NCBI lineage: Eukaryota > Metazoa > Chordata > Mammalia > Eulipotyphla > Talpidae > Galemys > Galemys pyrenaicus. Next base: position 29,476 of record JAGFMF010009956.1, read on the forward strand.
GGAATAAGTCACTTGCATACCGTTGTCCCTCTTTGCCCACCTGAGCCCTGCCCACGCACCCTCCTCATCTTCTCCGATGCCCCCCCTCCTGGTGACCCTCAAGGTTCAAGCGCATGGCCTCCTCTCCAGACAACCTCTCCCAAAGAGTGTTCCCCCTGGGACTGATTTCTTGTCCTCCGTGACCCTTGGCATCTCCTCTTCTGCTCCAGCACCAGGTGCAGAGCAACGCTTGCCTCCCATGCACACGCACATATGTCTCCGTGCACCTGGCACAGCTGGGTGCAGGGGCCAGCCTCGCACACACTCAGCCGCTGCTGCACGGGCACAGAGGCGATGCGCCATAGGCGTACTCAGCAGTGCACGCTCCCGTCTCACACACGCACTGCGACAGGCACAGACGACGTGGGTCTGGCCGCCTGCCCCGCTCACCATGGCCAGCGGCAGGATGGCCTGCACATCCCTCTGGATGACCGTCAGCTCGGTGACCGCCCGCTCCAGGTCGGGCAGGGCACCGTGGCCGCGATAGTCGATGTGCCACATGATCCTCCGCTTGACCGACTGGCTGGTGAAGTTCTCCATCTCAAAGTCCAGCTGCAGGATCTCCAGGGGGCCCTGGTCCTCCCTGCAGGGCGGGGGAAGGAGACGTGCAGAGGAAGAAGGGCTGGGAGCAGCTCAGGAGCTCTGACACCTCCCTTGGGCCCTCCCATGGTAGCCTTCCTCTCCCGCCAGACTGAACCAGACTGAACTTGCTGCGGTAAACTAAGCCCCGCCCTTCCCAAGGCTCGTCCCCATCCTGGAATTCCCCCACCCCTCCAAGCACCGTTCTACAAAGCGGTGGGCAGGGAGGCTGCCTCGGCTCACCAGGGGGGCAGGGGTGTGCCCTGTGCCCAGGACACATCCACAGTGGCGGTTGAGTGCTTTGCCCCCGTCAGCAGCTCCGAGGTGACGTGCCACTGGCCGCTCCGTGACTTGGTGCCCAGAAGGGTCACACCCTTCTTGGCTTTCACCCTGGGACGAAGCGGAAGAGGAAGAGGCAGAGAAGGTCAGCCTGGGGCCCAGTGACTACCCACCTGGCCAACATCCCTAGCCGGGACTGGAAGTAGCGGGGAGCAGGGGAGTAAGTTACTCAGAACCCCAGACTCAATGCTCAAGACCCGTCTGGGGGATCTGCAACCTCTGATCCCCAGTGGAAGCTGCAGTCGCTTCTGCCCCATCTCTGCAAACGGTCCTGACCTCTGCTTGCATGCTGCAGGACAGGGCCTCGCTGCCTCTGTACAGGCTGCATTCCATTTTCAGGAGCCCTGAGAGGACTGAATATGTTTCCTTTTCTTTAGCTGAAATGTAAATAACCACGATGGGTTCTGGTGGGGCAAGAGAAAAGAACTCTCCTCTATTTTAATTGTAACTGTTCTTCAGATAGCTGGGCAGATAAGCAGGTGTCCTCTGTGCCTGCTTTTTTCCAGTCCCCAAATCTCTAATTCCTCCGATTATTTACATTTTTCCTCTAGTTTAAAGACATTTCCTAGTTACCCCCCTCTGAATACTCTAAACGCACAGGTGTAGTAGCCTTTACTACACCTCAGCCATGCTCTCATTAACACTGACCAAAGCAGAACGATTATCACCTCCCTAATTCTACATATTCTTCTTCTGTTAATACTGCCCAAGATCTCTGATGACTGATTTAATTCACATTCATATTCAGATATCATCACTGAAGGGAGTCTGACTCTCTACAGGGATAGTTGAACTTTAAGGAAGTATGTTCTGGAAAGAGAGCAACACCTAAGAAGTTGGAGGCTCATCTTCCAAGCACGTGCTTGGGGGTGTGTGGCATTTTACTGGGGTCTTCCTAATGTTCTCACCCAATATGGCTCTACTGGAATCATACAGGATTCCTGCTGTGAAACATTTTATTTTGGGGGGATGAGATAGGATTTAAAGCACTTACGAATTTAGGAATGACAACCTTCTCAGAGCATAGAAAGAGCTGGAACTCTCAACCCTCAGACTAGGTAAATGTCAGGGAACATAATACATTTGTGTTCATCTTTTGGTTCCCGTTAGAGGAGCTGCTCTCTGATCTGTGCCTCCCCCTTTGCCTTGGCTCCTCATTTGCAAAAGGGGAGAGTCATACCCGCAGGTGTCTAAGGGCCCTGCCAGCCCAAGTTCTGTTGCTCCGGTGAATGAGTGTGGGGAAAACGGACACTTGCACTTTAATGACACCACTTCTGTGAGAAACAAAGGTAAGGGCAAAACTTTGTGCTGCCCTTTGACAGATGAGAACACTGAGGCTCAGGTGAGTGAGGTGTCTTCCCGAGGCAGTCGAAGCGATGAATGGACGAACTAGGATTAGGGTGCTGGACAGATAGATCTGGGGGAGCCTCTGCCAGGGGTCAGGTTTTCATTTGACCTTGGAGGGGCTGCCAGACCCTGACCCACAACTCCCCTACCTGAGTGTGAAATGCTCCACGCTGGGGCTGGAGGGAGAGGAGGCGTTGGGGGCCAGGTAGAGGAGGATGCTGAGCACCTCTCCTGGCTTGAGGGGCCGATCGGGCAGGCGGATCATCAGGTTGCTGTCCAGCCTGTGCTCCTGCAGGGTCCTCCTGGGGGGCGGGCGGAACAGGCTGATGCTCCCGATGCGCAGCAGTGGGTGCTGGGTAGGGCTCTCAGCCCGAGCCCCCAGCCCTGGCCCGGCGCCCCGGCGGGTGGCCCCACAGCCCCCCAATGCATCTGGGGCGTGGAGAGTGTAATAGAGCTCAGCCTGCTGGCTCTCCCCTGGCGTCTCAGGCTCCAGCCCATCGGAAGGCTTGCGACGGGCGGTGGGCGGTGCAGCCGGGGCGGGGGGCCCAAACCAGGCCAGGGGCAGCTCTGCCCGCACCAGACAGGTGGCCAGGCCCCCGCTGAGGCGGCAGGAGCTCTTGACCTCCCGTGCATCCCGGAAGGCGTGCAGACGGACGCAGGGCAGCCGCTCGGTGACACCGAAGTCGTCCCAGTCCCGGCCGGCCACGTAGAACAAGACCTGGGCCACGGGCTGCGAGGCAGGCACGCGGGCACGGACGATGAAGGCCCGCACCTTCCAGTTGACGGTCAGGCGCTCGGGGATGTCCAGGGTGCTGGACGGCTGCAGCAGCTCTCGGGCCACCACCTGGCTGGTGCTGAAGGGCCCCAGGGAGACGTTGAGGACAGGCAGCTCCTTGGTCTGGAACACAACGAAGGGCTCAGAACGCTGCAGGGAGCCGTTGGCGATGGCAGGCGGTGGGGGCCGAGCCTCCCGCAGGAAGAAGGCCAGTCTTGTGTGCGACAGGCGGTAGCTGACGGGCAGCACCGGGCTGGCCTGCGGCCCCGGTGGGCTGGGACTGGCTGCATGGGAGCGGCCAGAAGCTGGGGACAGACAGAAGAAAAACCCCACAGTGGTGAGAGGCTGCTCGCGGTTTCAAGGAACCCCGGCCCCCCACCCGCACAGAGGCCCGTCCCCTCCCAGCCGGCAGGGCTCAGCCTGGCTCTGTCCGGTGCTGTCCTGTGTGGCCTGCGCTTCCTGGGCTCGAGGCTGGTCCCCGCTCTGCTGGTGTTAATTCCCTCTCACTGCTGCTTCGTTTCTTTATCTGCAACGTTGGGGGAAAAGCTAATACCAGTACAAAGCATTGTGAAGCTTTAAAGAGGTCTTACTCCCTGGTGTCCTCATCTGTAAAGTGAATATGGAAATCGTTTCTGCCTCCAAACGTGATTGTGAGGGTTTACTAAAGTCGCCTGAGAGCGAGCGTGGCGCTGAGAGACACGAGCTCTTTCTGCTACCATGTGCTCCGTCTCAACGTGCATCAGCTTAATTGATGCCCAGATCGTCTTATTTCCTCTCCATCAACTCAGCTAGTTTTCTATCAGTGACTTGTCTTTGGAAAGCCTGTCCTTAGATCTGGCAGATAGAGGTGATGGAGGGAATTACCCAAGTTGCAAGAGAGAAAGGTATGGCAGCAGGATTTAAAACCAGGGCCACCTGGCTCAAACCCAGGTCCTTCGCTGGGAGGGTATGGCATCCCAGGAGCCCTCTGCCAGGTACTGGTCTCCTGGGAATCTGCTCTCAGTGCCCTGAACCCAGTGTGGGCACCTGCGTTGACAACTTCTTCTTGGTGACTTGCCCCATCTGTGTAGGATCCTGCCAATTCGAATGGATTCTACCCACTGACTCATAGGTCTGTCCTGGGCTACCCTTGTCTTCCATGCCCGGCTCTCGCCCCAGCCCTGGCCTGACCCATATTGCTCTGACAATGCAACCTAGACGGGTCTTCCCTCTCCCTAGACTACCCCCTCCCTATCATCCTGTCCCCAATATGGCACCCAGAATGATTCGTTTTTCCCAGACACATTTCAGACCTTTTTGTGCCCTCACTCCAAGCTGTATACCTGCTGGTCACAGTAAAGGACCAGAAAGCCCAAGATATGCAAGTTCAAAATTTGAGAACCAATTCTGGATCTCACCTTTCAAATCAGAGTAATAATCGCTTGATCTTACAGAGGGCCACGCTGTCATTTGTTTTGTTTGGGGAATCAGCCACAAAGAGCGCTTTGAACCGTGCAATGCAACGCAAACGTGTGTGATTCAGAAGCCTCTCCCTCCTGTTCACCACATAAAACCCAAACTCACTTTGCACCCGAGAGTGACATTCGGGATCCGTTATAACTGGGATCCCCCAGGAATTTCTGCCAACCCTACTACCGGCATAACGGGACAACTTCAGTTCTCCGCGGGCTTTATAGTGCCTTATTTCCCTCTCTGCTCATGCTGTGCCCTCAGTGTCAAACTGTCTCCTTTCCCAGCTGCACACATCCAAGTCTGCGTATTCCAACAAGGTCCAGCACCAGTGCTGCCTCCTTTGAGAAGTTCTTCAAGAGCTGGCCTGGGACTTTGCTCAGAGCTTTGCCCTTCGCTGCGGGGACCGCTCACCTGCCCTGGGTGGGAGCCCATCATCTACAAGGCGTTGCACCTGAGCATGTCTTCAACAAACCACAGTTGTTCTACACCGAGTGGTTCCCAGAGACCTGTGTCCCCAGGAGGATGCTCGTAATCAGGGCAATGGCGGCGACGTGCAGTTTATGGTGTTTATCATTTTACCACCATCGGTGAAGCTTGACAGTCCCACATTCACACCCAATTAAATGCAATGAGCTAAAATTTCCCTGCTCTGAGGCTCTGGTATCCACATTTTATTTCTTTAAGGCTGTGGTTTAACATCCTCAGACAAAAAATGATGCCACTGGCCTTAAGATTGAGTGTTGTAAGAGGAATAGCACTTGGATGCATCACACCTCCGCAGAGCTCCTCTGGAGCAGCCCTGGAGACCAGCTAGGGACCACTGGCCCCTGGTCCTCTGCTCTTAGCCAGGCGCTCCCTCTGTTCCAGGAAGAATGCTGCTCCCAGGCCACCTGCCTGCTAGATGTTCTGCAGCCCTGCCAGGGACGTGGCTGCTGATGGCCAGATGCAGGTGGGCAGCAAAGTCCAAGATGAGCACAGGAAGAGCCTTCCTGGCTGGCCCCTGGAGTCTCAGAGAAGGTGTCCTGCCCCCTGCGCTTACACGGGGTAGCAGGGGATGGCCTGAGCCAGGACATGGCAGCTGGTAAACTTTTGGAAGCAGGTGCTTTGGAATCAAGTTCAAGACCTTTCCCTGCTATAGACTCACTGGGCAATATTGGGCTGTTGGAAAAGTCACGATGCATTTTTGCTTGGAAAACATAGAAAAAAAATCTGTCATGGTTTCTCCAGCAATAGATTCCCATTTTGATTCTCTGTCTCCAACTTTAAAATGGAAGTGGTGACATCAACCCTCTCACAGGGACCTTGAGAGTGGCCAAAAGACCACAGAGGGTGGGGAGCACTGCTGTTTCACACTATGGAGTGTCCAGGGTCTGAGTCCTCGGCTGAGATGGGGAGGGAGCGCCATGCTCATCTTGCTGGAGAAAGGAGGCCGTGGTCAGCTGCACACACGTGCTGTCTATGCCGGAGGCCAGGTGGGGCTATCAGGGAGTCAGATCCTGCTCTTCCCTGCTTACTGTTCCCAGGGGACGCCAGAGGCTGCTAAGTGCACTTAGCCCCTCTTGACCCCCTGCACAATCCCGACCTCACTGCTGGCCATCTGGAGCCACAGTGGGGGCAGGGCCACCAGCTGGACAGAGGCCGTGGAGGAAGGGATAGGAGAAATGTGTTTACATGCACCCCTCTGCCCTCAACAGATTTCTGTGGAACGAATGGGATTCCCTGAAGGAGCTCCCTAACCCTGACCAGGATGGGGGAGAGGAGGAACAAGTGAGTAATGAGTGCACCCAAGAGCCCGAATCTAACATGACCCATGTCCTACAGATGCGATCAAGACAGACACACACACACAGAGAAGACCGTGTGAAGACATGCAGAGGAGACAGTCATTTGCAAGCTAAGGAGAGCAGCTTCAGAAGACCAGCCCTGCCAACACCTTGACCTTGGACCTCCGACTTCTGGAAGTATAATGCAGTAAATTTCTGTTGTTTCAGCTGTCTGGTCTGTGGGACTTGGTAAGGCTACCCTGGCAGACTACCATAATGGGCTGGACTCTTTCCGCTCCTCACAGTCTCCGTTTCCCTGTTTAGATGTGCAGACACCATGAGAGAAGGAAGACAGGCTAGCATCACAGATTCTGCACATGGGGATAATGATGACAGCTGAGGAGTTCCCAGGCTGGGTCTAGCACGTGGCTTTCCTAGCTGCACCAGCTCTTTCTTCCTGCGGTCCCAGAGGGCACGTCCAGCTCTTCTCAACACTGCTCCCACCTCGGTGGCGCTTTGCTGCTGCTTGGCTCTGTCCAGTCCTACTTGTGATCAGGAGCTTGGCCCCAGTGCCTGTGCGAGATGCAGATTCTCAGTGAGTTGGCTCACTGGTCACTTCTGGGGGTGACCCCTGGGGGCAGAACGCTGGTGCGAGTGTGCCCTTTCACCTGGCAAGGCTCTCGAGCTACCTCCATCTCTAGAAAGCACGAGCTTGTTCCTGCTTTTGTCTTGCCAGCTGAATTAGGATCTGGACCGCCAGTGGATCTGGACAGCTTAGCACAGTTCAGTACAAGCTTAGCGAGTATCACTTCTGCCCTCTTACAGGCTGGGGGGACCTGCTCAGGGCGAGTGGCTGAACAGAGGCCCTCCCATTTCATCTCAGGCTGCTGTGACAAGTCTGGGTGCACAGGAGGCACCTTACTCCCCTCCACCTCCCAGATATCCGTACATTCTCCCCAGCATAGAGACCAGCCTCCCTTTTCCACCTTACTGAAAAAAAAAAAAAAATATATATATATATATATATATTACTATATGTGTGTGTGTGTGTATGAATATGTGGCGGCTAGGCCAGGTTGGCTGGGAGTGGGGGTGTCTCTGGCCATGTTCCTGATTCTAATCAAGATCAGATGCCTCCTGCTTCTATCTCTAATTGTCCCCAAATTAAAACTAATCACTTGCAAATCAGGAAAAAAAAAAAGATTGTCATTAGCTTCGGTGAGTCTGAGGCTGTAGGGCACAGCAGGGCCTAAGGGTGCTAGACTGTGCTGGGAGAGGCTGGGTGGGCTCACTTGTGTGTGCAAGCATGCACACACGTGTGTGTGTGTGTGTGCAAGAGCCATACGAGATGTCAGTACTGGGGGATCCTTTAGTACTTGCTCCTGAGCTTGCCTGAAGGTAAGAATCAACCACCAGAGCAAACAGAAAAATAGCAAACAGATTCTAGGGCAGGACCCCAGGTTTACACAGTCAAAATTTCCAGGGGAGAGACCTAGTGATCTGTATGTTTATCAAGTATCCCAGGCGTCATCATGGCAGCAATCTGGACGACACAGTACAAAGCAGAAAGGATTAGGGGATGCTGAAGGGGCTGTGAGCTGCATGGCATAAGGTGGTAAGGCTGAGAGCGAGAGAGGAAGTACCCAGATCTAGGACAGCATGTAGCACATACAGGTGCCAAGTCTACAAACAGATGAATGAACGAGATGAATGAGAGGGAGCAGGTGCCATGGTTGATACAGGTGGCTGGCAGGGATCCAAGTGGCCATATCGTCCATGAGCAAAAGGAGGGCCAGGGATGATTTACACGTACTGAGTGGTGTGGGGCAAAGGGCCTTGGGTGGAAGTTCTCCACTGAGGTGTGTGGAGGGCTCTGCAGAGAAGGGCTGCCTGGTTTCTGTCCTGCTCTTCCTTGGGTGGTGGGTGAAACTGACCAAGGCAAGCATGTCATCTCTGCTCTCTGAGCTCTATTTCTCCACGGGCAAAATGGAAATATTAACCAAGGCAGCAAGTTACATGCAGCAAAAGGGGTGTTAAAGTGGGGAAAACCTGTCTTGGAAAGAATATTGTTTTAATTGTGTACTTAGCGTGAGCTAGGGTTTTAAGAACTGGGGCATTCCCATGCCCTATTAGAGGGTAAACTGGGAAAGTTTTCTAGAAAGCAATTTCAAAATATGATTTAAGGGCCTGGAAACTGTTCATGCTCCTTGACATAGTAATTCCCCCTTTGGGAACCTAATAGCAAAATCTGCTCAAAGATCTATGTAGAAAGATATTCACCACCCACCACCAGGCTAGGTTTATTGGTAATTAGAAGCAACCTGTTTGTCTAGAAGAAGAGTATGGTTAAATAAAAGCAAGTGCCTAAGAATGGATATAGGCAGTCGATAAAGATCAAATTTTCAAAAAATATTTACTCAGATGGGAAAATGCTCACACAACAGTTTGAGCTAAACAAAGCAGGATGCAAAGCGGACTCTATGGCAGGATACCAAATTTGTATTAAAATAGGTAGATGCTGGGAGGAGATGCACCCAAGTGCTAATGCTGATTATCTCTAGGGGGCTGGGGTGGGGGAGCGAGGAGGGTGGGCGATTATTATTTTTTTACTTTATGCTTTTATGTATTTCCCAGTTGTCTGCAATGAACATGGCTTGTTTGTAAAATTAGAAAGAAAACAATAGGGCCTCCCTGGTGGCGCAGTGGGTTAGGCAACACACTGTGAGGCAAACCGCAGCCACTGCAGCATGAGTTCGATCCCTGCTGCCTACCAGGGAGGGGAACCACATGGTGCGGCAGACCTCTCCTGCTGTGCCCGCTGCTCCCCTCAGCAGTGTACTTCTGTTGATCTGCCTGTTCTGCTCCCCACTCTCTGTGGTGAATCCTCTCACCGCCCCCCCCCCACACCTCTGGCCTGTGCCCCAGTGCTTGTATGCATAAATAAATAAATCTTAAACAACAAAAAAAAAAAGAAAGAAAACAATAAATGTCATTAAAAATGAAGGACAGTGTTTGAAGCTATTACAAGAATTTGAAATATAAGAGAAAGGAAATTTAAAAAAGGAAGAACCTGTTGGTTTGAAGGAATACAAACTTACATTAAAATCCCAACCCTGATACTTCCAGGCTGTGTGACCTAGGGTAAGTTACTCACCCTCTCTGAGCTTCAATTTCCATGCCCTTACAATGAGGATCATAACCCCCTCTCATAGAGTTGTATGACTAAATAAGCAAATTGCCTGCTGTAGGCTCTGGCACTGAGTTGGTGTTCTGTGTTCAGTCATTCATTCAACTTACTGGTTATTTAGTTGTCAGAGGAGGAAGTGCTGACCTGTTTTCTCTAGCATTTCCTGCATTGTTTAGCTCAGGGCAGGACCTCTGTCAGTGTCTGTCAAGTTAAATAGGACAAGAACAGACATGACAGACACGTGAAGCAGAGTGTCCTAAGGACCTCAAAAGTAGCACCAAAGGGCCTCCCTGGTGGCACAGCAGGTTGAGCTTCTTCTGCACTGTGAAGCATCCGTGGCACAGCAGCGTGAGTTCGATCCCCGACCAGGGAGGGGACCCACATGGCGCAGCAGACCTCTCCTGCTGCTCCCCTCAGCAGTGTATTTCAGTCCATCTGCTCCCCATTATCTCTCTGGCGAGTCCTTTCACTTCCCATGACTCTGGCCTCTACCCCAGCTTTGTATGCATAAATAAATCAATCTTTAAAAATAAAGTAGCACTAAAGCTGGCAGTACTTGTTGGGGTCCCTGGGGTTCAACCTACTGGATTAGAATACAGTGGTTAGAAGCTTTGCCACCATCCCGCTGTGTGACCTTGGGTAGTCTCCTCCCCGCTCTAGGCCTGAGTTTTCTCATCTGGAAGGAGAGGATAATCCTATTCTGTCTGTAATAGAGTAAGCTAGGAGTGGACAGGGATTCCAGGGGCTTCTGGTCTAGGCAGGGCAGTGGATAAAAGAAGGTGATAGCTGGACCAGCGTCCCACAGCAGAGCGCTGCCCTCTCCTCCCCTCTAGGACACGGCCTCTGTGTATTGCTGAGACATTTGGGTCTTGCACAAAGATACTGGAGCCAGCAGAGACTAACACCCCATTCTGCTCATCAAGTCTGACCAGTACGGGGCCGTTTCTGTCTTTTTCCAACTTGACAAAGATGCCCCTGTATAGGCTGGCCTATAGAGACGTGTACCCAACCCCCCTCGCCCAGGCTGAAGCTGTGAGAAGTCCAGAAGCCCAGTGAAGGAATGAATTCCTTAAGTCTGGGACCTGAGAGAGAGGTCCGCCCCACCCTGACCACGTGCGCCTTCCTCCTCCATCCCTTTGCTATAGCTATGCCCCTTCACAGCATGGGGCTGTGTCCTCCCATCACCCTGGAGGCTGCCCTTTCCTCTGGGACTAAGGGTTCCTGCAGCCTGAGCTGGACCAGGAGCAGGGAGAGCTCCAGGGCCGGGACTTGCACCCAGTGACTATGCAATAGCTAACCACCCTCCTGGTGGGCGCTGGGTGCAGAGAAGAGCATCGAAGCCACCAGCAGCTCCTGTCCCTATGTGGTGGCTCCAGCTGGGCTGGGGTCCTTGGAGGCTGCGAATCAGGGAGGCAGCTTCCCAGTGCAGCCTCCCTTCTTCTGCTCCCCTTCTACTCCCCCTTCTGCTGACTGGAGGGCAATGTTGGAGTACACAGCTTTGGGGCTGAGCTAGCAGAGGGTCCCCTCCCCCACTGAGCCCTAAATCGCCTCCCAGGAGGGCTCCAGTGAGCTCACTCCCAGCAAACTGGTGATTGGTGGGTCAATCCCTGCCCTCCACCAGGGGTCCTCCTGGCTTAGGGATGTTAGGGGCTGTGCCTCACACGGGGACCCCTCTAACTGGCTCTGCCATTTATTAGCTGTGTGATGCTGAGCAAGCAGCTTAGCATGTCTCCGCCTCAGTTTCCTCAAACAGAAGATGGGGTGACAGCTGCCCCTCTTCACCGGGTTGCTCTGAGAAGGAAAGGCACAGTTCAGATGGCCAGGCCCACGAGTCGCCCTCTCCAAAGCTAGCTATGGTCTGGGTGGTCTTAGCCTCATCCTCGAGTGGGTCCCCACACAGCCTCCGGAGGGAGGCCCAGAGAGCCTCCAAGACCCAGCGGCGGCTCCCCCCGATACATGTGAACCCCAACCCTCATCTTCTGGAGACCAATTCACCTGCCCCTCGGAGCTCGGCCCTGTTGCTTTCTCTCCCTGGCTCCCAGCACAGAGCCACGAGTGAATGAATGACGGGGCGGTCCTGGGAGGGTGTGCCTGCTCACACACGTGTGCACACACACACATCCACACTCTCGCACAGGCACACACGCGCACACTCCTGCAGGCGCCCCTGGTCCGGGACTCCTAGTCGAATGTGGACACTTTGTTCCCTCAGCCAAAAGGCCTTCCTGCCACCAGACCAGACATTATTGCTCAGCTGCCACCTCTGGTCTTTGAAAGCAAGGAAGTCAGAGCTGCAGGTAAATATTGGTGAGTGCAATAACGAACCAACCTCAGCTAATCTGCGGGCCAGGGATGCTCCCTGACAGCATGAGGGGGGACCAGGTAGACAGAAGACCCCAGGAGGCAGGGCGCTTGTCTCCTGGCTCCCTGCTGAAGCACCTCTGCATGGCCCTCAGAGACTCACCATCGGAGGGAGGTGCAAGGGCAGAGTGAGGACCGGTTTCCTGGCCCACCAGACAGCCAGACCGGGGTCACTCCTTCCCTCTGGGCCTGCTCTCCAGGGATGCTCTAGTTACACAAGGCCCTGGGCTGTGACGCCTTGGGTCGGGCTTGGAGGCGGAGAATGAGAACAGAAGCCTGGGAGGAGGTGATGCCATTTTCTTGGGGGCTGGGACCTCAAGATGTAGAAGTCAGGATGGTGTCCCTAGGTGGGGGGCCTGGGAAATGGACTCAGGGCTCCCTGGAAGAGAAGCCAAGGGCAGGACAGCTCTCAGTGGCGGGGTCTAAAGCCCTGCCCCTGCCAGGGATGCCCCTGGTGCCTGTTGTGTGAGCTGGTTCTATGTGTCTGTCCACAGGCTGGCCCTGGGGGGAGCTGGGAAACCACACACCCCTCTACCCCACGAAGCCCCTGGGCAGCAGCAGGTCCCCAAAAGGGGAGGAGTGGCCAGCAGAGCTCTGGGATCTCAGAATCGGGGCCAAGGCTCAAGCAGGCTTGTGAGGATAAGACCTTGTATTTCCAGGCAGTACCCCTGACCCCTGGAACAGCTCCTGAGAACTCACAGGGGACCCCATCCTCACCCCTGTCCCCAGAAACAACTGGCCCTAGACCACAGTCTTCCCAGAATAGTGGCCTGATATAAGATCTCATTTTGTGGAAGGGGCAGGAAGGGGGCTCAGAGAGTGAGCCACAGGAGTCAGGAGGTTTCTCTGTCACCAGGCCTGGAGTCTGCCAGTGGCTGTGAGACGTGACGCAGCAGGAAATTGCGGCAATGGCCCCTTTGCTCCTAGAAGACTAGTGGACACTGACCCAGGCCTCACGGGGCAGAGCGCTCTGCCCTCCAGCCAGCCCTGTGGGGGCCCCACACTTCTCCTGCAGGCAATCCGCCTCACGGGTGGCCTGTTCCTTGGATTTCAGAAGTCTGGAGCGAGTCGGGGAAGCAGGCCGTGGGTCCGCACTGCTGCACTGCTGGGAAGGGCCTGCCGAGACAATGGCCCACCGCTGCCAGCCCGTCCTCCACCAGCACAGATGCTGGAGCAGGGTTAGGGGAGCAGCCTGGGGCGAGGTGGGCCTGGACCCTCCCTCAGGGCCACACCAAACACGAGGCCTGGAAGCCGGGCTTGACCGCCTCTGCTGGCCGGCCTAACCCTTCCTCTGGCACAGGCTGCAGGGCGGGCTCAGGGGAGGCAGAGAGAAAGAGGGAAAATAAGACAAGGAAAGGAAGCTGGTTGGGGGAGGGTTGATAAAAGGAGAGAAACAGGTGGAGAAGGACACAGAAAACAGGAGGTGAGAGTGGAGAGGGAGAAAGGAGGTAGGAGATTCCATTCTGGTGGGGTGGCCAGTGGGATAGAAGCCTGAGGAGGAGGAGATGAGTGGAGGGGAGGGGGAGTAGGGGCAGGAGGGTGGCAGGGGTTGGGGTGGTCCAGGGCCTTGGGAGCTTGCAAATCCTTTCAGCACTGTCCTGAGAGCTAAGTGAG
>JAGFMF010009959.1:763-30705 GCA_019455555.1 Galemys pyrenaicus
CAAAGGTTAATAAAGGGTTTTATTTACAAGGGAAGGAGAAATAGCGTAGTGAATAACACAGGGGGAAGAGAGGGATACAGATCTGTAGATATCCTACCAGTTCCTTGGAGCTGGAACCCAACGGTGCGCTGAGAGCTGACTCCCAAGGAAAGAGGACCCCCCCCCCCCCAAGGCCCACATGTCTGCTTTTATATTCAGCCTGGCTGCTCAACTCCACCCTCAAGTCCCAGTGATCCGCTCTCTTTGATAATGACCTTATGGGATTTGTAGTCCTTGGATCTTGTAGGTCTGGAATGGGGGTAGAAGTCCATAACCTATTTGTATAATCCATTCAGGAGGGTCTTTCCCCCTAACAATTTGAGAACCAGTTTCTCAAACATTAGACCCTAGAACTGCTTCCAAGTCAGTCTCCACTCTGTTCTTTTATGACCCCTGTCCTTTTATGGAAAAAAGCCCACAAAATACCGCCTCTCACCCTCCCTCTTAACTTTTCTTAGAGAGTGTGACACTTTTTTTCTGCTGGCATAATACTGAGAACAAGGATAAGTACAGTAATTTTACTTCATGTAGTGCTAGCACAGATGGAAAAACAGCTAAAGTTCTAAAGAACTCTTTTAAAAGATAGTGTTTATGAGGAAATAGATTTTTATTTAGAGAAGTCCACTGTTTGTGTCTCCCCAGTGATTATAAGTAGCAGTAACATCTGACCATAGAGAAAAGATGAGTCTTAGTAATTTAGACGTGTCCCTAATAGGACCCCAATGCTCTCCTGGATGGTGGTGAGTCCTAGGGCAAGTTAGGGATAATTAGGCAGCTCAGGGGACAGGGCAGGCAGGGACTTAGGTAGAGTTAAGTAAGACTCCAGAGATAACGGCAGCAAAGTCCAAAGCCAAACAAAGTCCAAAGTCAAACAGCGACAGCCCCAGGACTAGGGGTGACAGGACAGTCTGTCAAGATGATGAGGGCTGGGACACAGAGACTCAGTTCTGGGCACAGAGACATTAAGGCTGAGTGAGTGAGACCACCGAGAACTAACCAATCACAAAAAGACTGGTGGGGCTTTAGAATAATGAGGAAAGAAGGTGCATATTCCCTGAGGCTCCGATTCCACTTCAGCTCCCTTGCCCCTCCCTGGCCTGGTTCCACTGGCCTGGGAGTCCCACTTTATTTTGGTTCCTTTCCTTCTCAATAAACTTTTTCTTTCTCTAAACAAATCTGGCTCTTTTCACCATCTGCAAAGTTCCTGTTGTGGCTTCGTGAGACACCAGCCATGGTGGTCTAGTGGCTGACTCAGGCGCTGCCGCTGCAGCCTGGGATCCATCCCTGGCTGGGAGACTGGGCCTGAAAACCTGAAATGATGATATCAGTGGGAGTGGATGAAGTGGTGGTTTCATCTATATTTTGAAGATTCACATGGGCTTTGGTCTAAATACTCTGTAAACCGTAAATTATAGTGGGTGTTTTGCTTAGAGTCGTAAACTGTTTGAAAATTTAGGGCCAAGACCCAAGTTGTACATTTTGTAGTTCTGTTACAGGGCAGGGAGAGGGGCACCCCAGAACCCCCAAACCTGCCCTCTCTGAATGGGTTCTGCCATCCGCAGCATTAAGACAAACATATAAAGCCTTTAATGGAAAGGAACTTTAATACAATTCGGGTACAATACAAAAAGGACAAAGAACATAGTGACTAAGTTAAGCATCCAAAGTTACCCATCTCCCCGAGGGCAAAAGTCCAGCCAAATAGGATTGGCCTAAAGCAAGGCCCAGAAGTCTGCCACACACTCGTAGAGACCCATAGAAAAGGGTCAGAAAGAGTCAGACAAATCTGGGAGGAAAAGAACAAAATCAAAATCAAGATGAAAGCTGCCATTATTAACCTCCCCACGGGTCTCTCACCCGCATCTGTTCCAACCAGTCCAAGACCAAAAAGCAAGCGCAGTTTCTTCACAAGTCCCTCTGCTCCACGTGCCTCCTCCAGGTCTCCTTGCTGCTCTCCATCCTGCTTCCTTCTTCCTCCCTTCCTTCTGCCCTCCTCTCTCCTCTCAGCAGAATCTTCTTTCCCTGCTCAGCATCACCCACTTAGGGTGGAACTGGGATTCTGGAACTTCCCCTTTTCCTGGGGACGACCCTGTTACAGTTCTTATTCCAGAAAGAAACAAATTTCACCAACATTCTTGTTCAGGAAACAGAGGTAAGCCTGACCCCACTTACTTGTCTGCTGACAAGCCTGTCAGTGGCTCCCGAGCCAGTCAGGAGTTAAGAACAAAACGAAAGTAGAGGGCACAGGTACAGAGGCCCAGCTTGCCAGGGCAACCCTAAGAAGTGACTGCCAACACGGTGGCTTACTACAGAGCCCATTCTCTCACAGCCCTGGAAGCCAGAATTCCAAAATGAAGGTGCTGGAAGGACTGGTTCCTTCTGGAGCCCTGCAGGAGAATCTGCCCCAGACTTCCCAGCTTCTGCAGTTGTTGGAAATCTTGGGCGGCCTTTGCACCCCCACCTCTGCTCCTTCCTCACTTGGCATTCTCCTCCTTCTGCAACAGGGTGGTGCCTAGGGAAAGGGGAGACTCCTGGTTCCCTGTTGGACCCAAATGAGGGTGAAGCTGAACAGGGAGGAGAAGAAGCTGGAGAGGAGACTGGAAGGAAGAAGGATGGAGAGCAAGGAGACCTGGAGGAGGCACATGGAGCAGAGAGACATGTGAAGAAGCTGCACTTGCTTTTGGTGCTGGACTGGTGGAACAGACGCGGGTGAGAGACCCGTGGGGAGGTTCACAATGGCAGCTTTCATCTTGATTTTGATTTTTGCTATTTTCCTCCCAGACTTGTTTGGCTGTTTCTAACTCTTTTCTATGGGTCCTTGCTGGAATGTGCTTTAGACTTGTGGCAGGATTTCAGGCCTTGCTTTGGGTCAATCCTGTTTGGCTGGACTTTTACCCACAAAGGAAGGAGTAACTGAGTGCTTGACTTGAAAACTGTATTATTTGCCTTTTCTGTAGTGAACACTAATTATATTAAGGCTCATGTCCATTAAAGGTCTTAAATATTTTATCTTGATGTGGCGGATGGCAGAATATATTTAGAGCAGGCAGATTTGGGGGTTCTGGGGTGCCCCTCTCCCTGCCCTGTAACACTTCCTCTAGTAAAAAACCCAGGCATTGGAGTTAGGGCCCATCCTTCTACAAATGTAAATATCTTCTCTGGGATTGATAGAAGTTTAGAGCAGAAAACATAGAAATAAGCAGAATTAAACTCTTGGCCACTGAATTGTATTCCCTCTTTAGAGTAAACTGTTAAAACTCACTAAATTGCTTTCTCTATGCCTCCTCGTGATCAACCATTAGCTCGCTTCCAACTGCATTCCTGGAAACTTAAAAAGTTGATTGTATTATATCCTTAATAGAACCCCCTGCTGGGAAAGACAAACACCTTGACTCCTGTCCCTGAAGGGCTCTTCTCCTGGAGGTGCCGAGAGGGGATGATTAGCATAGTCATTAAACTGACTCGGGAAGAGCTGCAGGCAAAGCCTGAACCAGACCTGGGGGTCATAAACCCTCTTAATTCCAAAGGAAGACACTCCAAGACCCTGAAAAATTCACTTAAGAACATTACTTAAGAGCTAACACAGATCTTGCCTAAAGCGTGCCTGACTATGTCTATGCAAGGGTCTCTTTTTCCCTTTTTTTAAATAAACTTACTGCACAAGGGCCTCTACAAAAATCATTTATCAGAAGCCAAGAGTCCTACTCACTGAACCCCATCATTATCAATTACAATCTTGCTCCATTTCTAACTCACCTACACTGAGTCCAGCACAGATTCTTTCCTGAGCAAAAGTCAAGAAACTCCAAGGCCCCTCGGTACCCCCATCAGGACAAAACTAAGATTCTTAACTTGGACCCTATTTCAAAATAAGGTCATGTACACAGATAGGAGGGGCTAGAACTTGGACATATCTTTTGTGGGAAGGTAATACAACCCACAGAGGGAGAGTTCATCTGGATACACGTCCTTCCTGCATCTCCCTCCCTGCCCAGCCAAGAGTTCTCTGTATTTTGACCTTCTGAATTATCTCCTGCAGCCACTGTCAGGGAAACCCCTGTCTCTTAACCTGCAGTGTTTACAATAAAACCACAATCTGAGCTGTCATTATGGGGAGACCTTGAAGACTAAAAGATAAATACAAATAGGAAGCAAACAAGGGAGGACGATTGTTCCCAGCACGCTGAAAGATCAAACTATGGAATTAGTATGGTCCTAATTTTTTGACCCAAAACATGTATAGATGCTCATTAAGTATGTGTGGCTCTATCCTACAAAGTTAGCAGAGCTAATCACTGGATTTGAGGATTATGGGATCTAAAATTTTCTCTTTACATGTATTTATATTCTATAATTTTAGGTAACTTTAAAAACACCTCCTTACAAATTAGAACTGCTAGTTTATTTTAAAAGATATTGAGATCTGGAGATGGCAAAGAATTGTTCACCTGTTCTGGTCTTTCTAGAAGGCAGAAGCTCTGAAGTCAAGTACAGAAGGTGGACTAGGAGTCAGCTGGTGTTTTTCCCCCATCTCCTTCTATCACTACAGATTCCACCATGAAATCCTGGTTTTACGTCACTATCTGGACCTAACTGAATTGTAGGTGTGAGCACTGGAAGAACTCTCACAGATCATCTGATCAAATCTCCTTATTTTACAAACCCTAAAAGAGAACCTAAAGATAGTAGCAGACTCTCCCAAAGCCTCCAAGGACAGAGGGAAAGATGAGACCAAATGATTGGAATGCCATTCTCCAGGTGGGCTACCTCTGTAAGTGGTCCTGTCAAGGTCTTCTGCATGTACTGCTGGACGAGTATTAGTCCTGGTGTCTATTTCCAGGTCAGTTTCTAATGAATAAGCATTTCTGTATGCCACTACTAATACGGACAACGTTTGTGAAGACTTATGCATCAAACATTCTGAACACGTGTGGCCGGCCCCAGTCACATGCTGGTCACTGGGTGTGAACATGTTAGGCACATCTTAGGGGCTAGTCTAGTTGAGCAGAAACGAAATGTCCCCAGGCCTAGACAGGCTGTGGAAGCAGATGAAACTCAACTCCCCATGGCTGGAGTTCCCAGTTGCTCTTCTGGGAATTCAGCGCCGTTACCCTGGTTATTTTAGGGATTCCCCTTACCTAGGGATATGAAGGTCTGGGTTTTGCTGGTGGCATCTCACACTCACTCAGTAGCAGCTCTGCTCATTTTCCCTTGGGCCTCACTTGGGACATCATGGGTCCAACAATCTTGTGATATGGTATGATGGTGATTTTCATGGGTAAACTTGTCTAGGTCATAGTATCCAGGTAGTTGGTCAAATATTATTCTAGATGTTGCTGTGAAGATATATTTTAGATAAGGCTAATATTAAATCGGTGGACATTGACTAAAGCAGATCACCCGCCATATTGTGGGTGGATTTCCTTCACTGGGGTCTACAGAAATTGGACACTGCAGTGACTAGCAACGCCCTGCTCCATGGAAGGAGGGAGTAAGGTGTAGGAGGGTCACTCACTCATTCTGGCCCAAGCCCAAGGTATGCTGCCTCCACCAGGCAGGCGGACCCAGGGCCATTTCTAAACAGTGGGAAGCCACCTTCGAAGCCACACCTTTGGAAGGTCAACTGGCTCCAACATAGAAGACAGTGAAGGAAGGTCTCCCCAAGGGGTCTGGAGCAGGCCTCTCCAAGATGTGTCTCTTTGGCCTGTGGATTATTTCCTGCTGAGGTCAACAGAGACGCTGCAGGTTCATGGCACTCCCTTCACCAGCTAGAAGGGTGACAATTAGGTATATTTCTTATTTTCTTAGATTTAGGGTTATCCCCAGAAGTAAACTTTATCAGATACACCTCGCTCTGTGACGTGGTAAACATCTAGCTACAGAGCCTCTGCTTTTGTCCCATGGGTCACTTGCTTCTCAGCATATGCACTCCTCCACTGTCCACGAAGCCCCAGCCGCCGGCCCATTCCTCAGCTCAAGCCACAGCCTTGCGTTGTCCCCACGGACTGCAGACTGCATCCACGTACTTTCTCCACGTTGTGTAATTAAGTGTGTGCTTCTCTCCTCCTGACCTGTCCAAAGTTAATCCCGATCACTCCACCAGCTCAAGAAGAGCCAGAGGGTAGGGGGGCATCTCTCCACCCCCCACAATAGATGGTCTTTGTTCGGGTCAGCAGCACCAGCTGGAAGACCTGACCCCCAAGCCAGCACGTGGTGGGGCTGGGACTTGGGGACAGCCACATCTGTCATTCCAGTGGACACTGCAGTGACTAGCACCGCCCTGTTCCATGGAAGGAGGGAGTAAGGCGTAGGAGGGTCACTCACTCATTCTGGCCCAAGCCCAAGGTGTGTTGCCTCTGCCCAGCAGACTGACCCAGGGCCATTTCTAAACAGTGGGAAGCCACCTTCGAAGCCATTCACAGACCTACCAAAGCTGGATGGAGGCCTTTGGCTCCACGAACTCCTTGTTCTTCTTTGAGGTCCCCCAGCACCTCAGTTCATTGGTGCACTTCCTCTAAACCCCTGTATTGGCACAAAGCAGCAAGCTGCAGACAGCCTCTGAATAGAACATGCTGGGAAAAGCCCCCATCCACTAGCAGCTGGAGCTGGCAAGGCAGCAGTACTTCCTGTTAAATTGGGTGCTAAGGGGGTGGGGAGGGTGGGGTGGGAGAAACCGCATTGTTATTTCTACCCAAAGCTGTTCATGCGGGGTGCTTTACACAACACAAAATGCTAAATCCCCAAATTCTGCAGCCCACAGACCCCCTTCATCCAGAGGACCCCAGGGGCTAATAAACTGTGTTTCCTTACAGGGGGCCTTCCATTCTGCCCCCACAGTCCCCTCCACTGCCCCTTTGTTCCCTCTGTTACCTTCCTCTGAGCAGTCTCATTACTGAAATAGACTCCTAATTAACATATCAGGTCTCTCCTCTTCCAAAAAGTCTCTGAAATGCGCCTGATCCCTGATGCTGTTCACTTAGCACACCCCCTGCTGTCTTGATTCTGTTCTGCTTTCTGTCCCAGCTTGTGTCATTTGTTTCTTTGTATTGAAAGCATGTCAACTCAGGGACCCTGGCATGTATTAATTAGGAGGACGGTCCCAAGCACGACACAGCTTGATAGAAAGCAAGTCTGAGTGGGGAACTGGGCAGAGAATCAGAAGGAAGCTGAAGCAGCAGGCGCGGGCAAGATGGCTGAAGACCATGACCCAATTTGCAGACCCAGGCGGCCAGCAGCCGGGCTCTCGTGCTGTGTTCTTGTGCTTTGCGAAGCCCGTTTCCAGCTTGTGCCATAAAAGTTCACGTCAAAGCTCACTCTCTCTGTCTTTGCCCAGTTTCCCCTCCGCAAGCTTGCCCGTCCTTCTCTCCTCCAACTGTTGGTTTTCAAGATGGGGATGGTCTCATCTCCAAAAAGCCTAGTGTGGTTCCCTCTGGCCTCACTAACCTCCGTCTCTGCCACCCTCGCGCAGGGGCGTGGAGCACGGAGCCCTGGAAAGGGCGTGCGAGGCCTCCTTGCTCACGAAAAGTCAGCAAGATAAGGGTTAAGAGGCCCATGAACCTGGGAGCTGTTCTGCACTCTCTGCTAACCCCAGCCCCATACCAGCAGCAGCAGCCGCAAGAGGAGGAGAGGGCAGGCTCATGAGCAGAGAGAGGCCACAGCGGTTGGCCCCCAGCAGGCCCAGGGGAATCACCAGCTGTGATGAAGCCTATGAACCCCAGGGGCTGCGCAGAGTTGCTCCCCAGAAACAGTTCACTTGTCAACTAGCTTTGGCAGTCAGAAGTGTCTGCCCCGAGAATTTGGGACTCATCTCTGAATATCTACTTCTTGTCCTGTCTGCAGTTGACAGGCATGGTGAACCCTGTGGCGGCTCCAACTAACCCCCTTGAAATCCTTTCCCTTTCTGGGAGTCCTCCCCAGTGCTTCTCTGTCGGCTTCCAGCCGCCAGCCTCCGCGATTCCCTTCAGAAGACCGGAACCGGAAGTGCGGGGGCAGCAGTTCCTCCGTGGGGGACCTTGGTAGTAGTTGCTGGTGGCCAATGTGGAAACCCAGCTTGGAGTTGGGAAGAGTCTGAGACGTAACTTACACTCCTCTTCCCTTAGGCTGGGCTGAAGCTGGGCCTGGGTCTGAAATGGCTCCCTGGCTTCTTTCCTTCATGCTCTTTGTCCTGCCTGCCCCACTCCGGCACCCCGACACACTTCTGCAATGATTTCCCACAGGGAGAACTTCCTTAATAAATCCCGTCAGGGAAGCCTCATCTCCAAGTCTGTGGATCGACCACCTGACCCAAGATAACACACAGGTGCACCTCCTCAGTGCTCAGACACCCATCCCCTG
This sequence comes from Galemys pyrenaicus, assembly GCA_019455555.1. Taxonomy (NCBI): domain Eukaryota; kingdom Metazoa; phylum Chordata; class Mammalia; order Eulipotyphla; family Talpidae; genus Galemys; species Galemys pyrenaicus. Next base: position 9,137 of record JAGFMF010009959.1, read on the forward strand.
ACCCTACCCTATCCATTTCTGCCTGAGTGAAAACTGTCACTCTCTTTGAGTTAACCAGCCCCCACCCCCAAGACCAGACTCCAAGTAATTGTTTGCAAGCTACAGAACCTCAATTTTAAATTGGAGCACAAACTTGTCCTCTAATACCTTGAAAATCCACCCAACTCCTCCTAAGCTATGTGGTAACAGATACACAGTGAGGAACTTATTTTTATTTGTCCTATTTATAAGATAAAATTTATCTCTTTGGGGGGAGATTTTCCCCTTTATTAAAAAAAACTTGTATATCATATACATCTAAGGGCATCAATATACTAAAATATCAGAACCATTAGCACTAAAAAGACTCAGGAACTTGAGTGTATTATTAAAACTGATTATTACTTTTGGTCATGAGGAACTATTTCATTTCAGTTTTGCATTTCAAGGTTTGCAAAGATAGTCAATTAATTGTCTTCACCCAGCTTTCTGGGAAACACTCTTACCTCTCCCTACATGATTTCATTGCTACCTAGGTAGACACTGATAGATTTCACTCATCTTTCTAGATCCTGCATTCTTGATAGTGTAACTCAAGGTTGCTTTTGCATCACTGGTCCTGTCCAAAACTCTTCTGATAAGCTACCACGAGTAAGGAAGCACAGGAAAAATCACCTTTCTGTCCTAGGTTACAAATCACTGAATTCTTCCAACATTATTAAAACCACCACCTTTGTTGCATGTATGCTTGTTCACTCCCTACCTCCCATCCCCAGGTCTCATAGTTCTTTGTTTCCCCATTGTGCTCTGCAGGGGCTGGGGTCACACCTGTCAAATGCATCAATCACATGGGCAAGGAAAGTCACAGAATGAAACCAGGCAAATATGGTTTATACAAGAGTCAACCCAAATCCAGACACCTTAGCAGAGCAGGAGCCTAAACTGACAGCTGTAATGTACTTTTCTAAAATGGGGTTTCTCAAACTCCTCTCCTATCTGCCCTAAGGGACTTTTCGGTATTCTTTCTAGTTCTGTATGTTGATCTCCTTCCCTGCCTCTCTGAGAAATTCAAGTTTCCTGCATTTAAGGATTTCGTACTTTAGATTTTCTAAGAAAGGCCGCTTATTAGGAAATCTTGTGTTTACTCAAGTATGCATCAAGTCCCAGTTGGCCAGCAGGCTAAATGTGATTCCTTGAAATTCTGTCCCAGGCATGGACTCTGGGGAGCTTAATGGAACATTTAGTCATCAGTAGAATAATTTAGGCTCATTTTTTCAACTCGCCTTCTTAAGAAGGGATCAGAGTTCATGCTGGTATTCTCTAGAAAACAGAACTACCTTCCTGCCCTGTGCAGGTATGTCATTATCACAAGAGCCACCTATTTCCTGCGTTGGCTTCCTCTGTGCTTTGGATTGAGGCATAGTGTCTTTTCAGACGTGCTGACTTTTTATGGCTTCAGCAAGGTAATAGTGTATAAATGCCGTCGGCCATTTACCATTTGGGATTCAACTCCACGTCTGGATCTTGTTATGTAGGCATTTTCAGAGCATTACAGCTCAGCTGTGAAAGCACTCTGGCTTAAAGCGAAAATGCAGTAGAACCTTGCTAATCTAACAACTTAATAACACTTGCCACCCCTCACAGCAAGGACCTAATATAAGACTCAAAGTGAGGCTTCGTGTTTTCAGAATGCACAAGAACACACCCACTGTTGACTGAGTTATCATAAATAATCTCTAGCTTTGCTTATTACGGGAAATGAAATGCCACTTCTTTAAGGCTGCACTTTTAATTCAACCATTCAGAAGAGACTCAAAATAGCAGAACTTGACTGAGACTTCCAGGAGTGTGCTTTGAATACCATCCTTCAGTGCCAAAGCGCTAGGAAGGTTGTGTTGTGTTTTACTTGGGTTCTGGATTCCTTAGTTGCTTCAGGTATCTGAAGATAATTTTTAGAGGAATATTCTAAACATGCTTTAGATGTCGAAATCCCAAATCTATATTAGATTATTTCTCTTATAAGGACTTTATCCACATACATATAAATCTAATGATTTGACCAGAATAGGTTAATCCATTTTCTCTCCCTGGGGGGTTGGGGGGGCATGGGAAGCTTTCATATTCACATTGAAGTTGTTTATTTCTAATTATCTCAAAATGATTTCCATGTCTGAAACAAGTTAAACAAGTTAAATTTGTTTCCTATTTGCCATCTTTCATAAAACACACTGTTTCCAAAGGAGACTAAAAAGTGAGGCTTTTTGTTGTTTTTCAGATGCAGTTGATCTCTCTTAACACTTTGCTAACTATAGTTATAATTGAAAGATTCTCTCTCTCTCTCTGTGCATGTGTATACAATAGTCTTATGTTTTCTATATGCGGGAACTTTTTACAGATCCTGGAAAGCCAGTGTTCAATAACAACATTTAATGGAGAAACAAGAGAGAAAATTGATTATTCATGTTTTGTCCCATGAAAATGGCTATGAATCTAGTCAATAAAAATATTCTTATTGAGTTTAGTGCATCGGAATATGACTTCTCTGGAAAAATGGATGTGGCCACTTTAAGTAACTTAAGAAATACCTTGATGGTTTGTGGACTGATCCAGTGTCATGAAGGCTTCTGGGGGCAGTGGGGGGAAGTAAAATGCCAAGACTTGGTTAATTCATAGTAGGATCTAGGTCTGACACCTGGGAACTGCTTTGTGGAGATCCCTTATTTTCTGGCCACCAGTCAGTTAAAACTTCCCAATAAATTGTTACTCACTGTAGTGGCAGGAAGGGCACCAAGCAAGTTCTCGATGATTCTAGCAGATGGGGTAAAAGAGGAGTCCTGGAGCCCTCGGTGGCTTTTTATGTCTTTTATTGTGCCATTATATCAGAGGCGACCAGGTACATGCAGGCAGGGGTGGGGGGGGTTAGGAGGCTGGCAGGCCTCCCAACCCCTACCCCCCCCACCCTCCCACCCCCCTAGGCGCATGCATCTCACTCTCTCAGCTGCTTTGCTGTTGCTTCTCTTCTTCTCTCTGCTTCTCTTTTTCTTGCTGTCGTCCTGTTCCCCTCTCATTCTCTCTTCTCTGCTCTGCTGGCATCCTTGTGATACCGCCCTTATACGCCCGTGGCTAAGCCCAGATGCACCCACTTGCGCATGCCCACTTAGGCACGCGTGCAGTACGTCAGGTGTTCTTCATCTCACCAATGGCGGGAGGGTGGAAAAGTCTGATAACTTTTCTCTGACCCTACACTCACTCTTGTTGCTTCAAGTCTAGAGACCGTATTTGTCACAGTTGGAAAGGCACCCTGGAGTTTGCCCTGATACTATTTGTTCCAAGTGATGTCAATTTAACATCACTCCTTATAAATAAGTGACTACAGACCAGCTCATTGAACAGAAGATTTTCTCCAAGAAAGGGATAGTCTCCCATATATGCAAGTTGAACCTGCAATTCCTCTTGTCAAAGCTCAGCATCATTGAATATGGCAGGAGAAACCTCAGCAGTTATCCAGTATCACAAATAATTCGAAGCTGATACCTTAACCTTGGCGGCAAGGCATTCCTTGGAAATCAGCAGAGTAACCACTGGGGTCTGTATCTTAACTATTCTAAGAAACTTCCCCGGGTCTCATGGTCAGTATGAGCTCTCTCGCTGGATTCTTGGAGTCTACAGAAAATCTGTTCTACATTTAAAAATTATACTTTAAAAACATATGTAAAATTATGTCCCTGCCTTGCTCAAAGCATCCCTATGGCTTCCTGTGACATTCAGAAGAACATTCAGCCCTTGCCCTGCCTCCGAGGTGCCTTGTGAGCTGGCCCCCACCCCAGCCATACTTCCTGCTCCCCCTCCTGGCGCTGGACACCATGGGCCCAGGCCCACTCCAGCCTTGGTTCTGTGCATTCTCCCCTAAGTGTCCTTTTCCCAGATGACACCCTACAGCCTTGACTTGTTCTCTTATTTAGGCCTCTGCTTGAATGTATCCCCTCCTCAAAGAGACCTTCCTTCTGGGCTGCACTGGTTGCTTCCTAAACCCCACCTCCATCAAAAAAAAAAAAAAATCCTATTCATTTATTGAAGCATTAACTCTTGCATCTCAGGATGTGACTGTGTAGCGATAAGGACTTGAGAGGTGTGATTAAGCTAACATGGGCTTCTTAGGGCAGACCCGTCCAAAGCGACTGGTGTGCTTACAAGGAGAGGAGGTCAACCAGACAGAGAGACCTCAGTTAGGTGCAGGCAGGGATGACACAGTGGACCGCAGGGAGGAAGTGGCCTTCTGAGAGTCAAGGAGGGAGGTCATGGGAGAAACCAAAGCTTCTCACACCTTGATCTTGGGCTTCAACCTCCAGGTCTGAGAGATCATACAATACGATTGTTCAGCCTCCCAGTCTGTGACATTTGCTTTTGGCGGCCCCAGCAGCCTCAAACACTCCCCAGTCTATGAGTCCTCCTTGGCTCTGTCTCACAGAGCCCATTCTCTGTTTTTGTTTTTAAAGATTTATTTACTTATGCATACAAGAGCTGGGGTACAGGCCAGAGTCGAGGGAGGTGAGAGGATTCACCAGGCAGAGTGGGGAGCAGAACAGGCAGACTGACTGAAACACACTGCTAATGGGAGCAGCGTAGGAGAGGTCTGCCACGCCATGTGGGTCCCCTCCCTGGCCGGCAGCAGGGATCAAACTCGTGCTGCAGTGACTGTGGTTTGCTTCATAGTGCTTTGCTTAACCCACTGCACCACCAGGGAGGCCCACCATTCCCTGTTTTATAGCTCATCATTGCTTGTAAAAATATGAGCAGATTTGTTTATTTATTTATTTTTAAAGATTTATGTATGCATACAAGAACTGGGGCAAAGGCCAGAGGTGCAAGAGGGTGAGAGGATTCACCAGAGACAGTGGGGAGCAGAACAGGCAGATCGACCAAAATACACTGCTGAGGGCAGCAGCGGGTGAGGCAGGAGAAGTCTGCTGTGCCGTGTGGGTCCCTCCCTGCCCAGAGATCGAACTCATGTTGTGATGGTTGCCCAATAGCTTCATTGTGTTGACACTTAACCCCTTGCACCACCAGGGAGGCCCCAGATTTATTTAGACATTATGTGCCTTCCCCTCTAGCAGCACCTTCCTCTTCACTGCTAGATCCTGTTGCCTAAAGTATACCTGACCTCTGCAGGTGTTCAATAAGTAAGGGTTTGACCAGTGAGTTAGTGAATATATTAAATAATGTTCAGTAACCCAGCTCTACAACAACTCCTAGTGGCTTTGAGCAGTGTACAAATACAGATGTTGAATCCTGTGTTTAAATAAGTTAACCAACAGACGAGTGGATCAGGAAGCTGTGGTATATATACACGATGGAATACTATTCAGCCATCAAAAAAGAAAAATTAGACGCATTCATAGGAACATGGATGGAACTGGAAGGGATGATGCTCAGCGAAGTAAGTCAGAAGGCAAAAGAAAAATACCAGATGGTTCCTCCCCTAGGAGGAATATAAGGGAACCAAATAAGGATGAAGGAAAGGAATAAGAACAACAATAATAATAACAATAAAGACACAAAAGCCAAAAATGAAAAGACAGGGACAAATAGGGGACACTTGGTGGGGAGGGAAAGGGGGAGGGTCGAGGGCAGATGGGAGCACGGGGGACTGAGGTGATGGTGCACTGGTGAGATGGTAATGGGGAATACATGGGGATTACAATGGATGTCAAATATATATAAATTTTTAAAAATGAAAATAAATAAATAAGTTAACCAACTTATCTCCTAAGTATACAGTAACTTGTATTGAGATGATTCTAGTCCTGTCAGGCACCTTGAAGATGATCCTGAAATGAATCTAATAACTGGAGAGGTATTAAGCTTAAAATGGAGGAGAAAGCCAAACTCAAGAACATAAAATGTTGTGTTTCTTTTTTCAGCATTCATGGTCATTATACTATATTTGGAATAATGAGAAGGAAACATACCATGAAGAAGCTAATATTCCAAAAAACTGAGATACTTCAGAGTCTTTGAACACTTCACCGGTAATAATTTAGCCCAATAAGATTAAAATTCCAGATCAAAGGTAGCAAAAATGCAGAAAAGGAAGAAAAGCAGTTGTGAGACTTCACACTCCCATTTACCAACATAAATGATTAATAGACTTGGGGTTTCCAGAGCAAATAACTTCCACTTCTATCTCTGGTAAGGAATAACATTGCATCACTGTTCTTTTGAAACACCACTAGTAGCTTCCATCACTCATGGTCTGGTTCATCAAAGAGCAGATAAACAATAGCAAAAAATTAACTGAGGCAGAAGGGGCATCTTTGGTGTGATGTGGTCAATCAGAAAACACGCCCTGACTACCTGCTACTATTTGAAATTCTATCAATGGTATTACAGTGAATTCCAACATTAAATGCAAAAGCATCACGTGATTTACAGTCACGCAAACCTGCATTTAAAGATAACGGATACTACCTCCCTTGCTGGGATATAAGCTGGGGTTGTGATGCTGATTCACCTCCGTATTTCAGTTCCTTTACATAGAGTCGGTACTCTGTTAATGTTTGTTGAATGAATAAACGAATATCAAAATAAAAATAAAAAATACGGCAATGGCTTAGTTTCTTGCGTGATGCATGAATTCAAAGCTGTTACAATCTTTAAGAGGACTTTAGTCGGTCGGTCAGCATTGTAGGTAAAAACAGGCTACTGGACACCCAATCCTATGGAGTCCAAATTGCCTCTCCTGCACCTGAGGGCAGTCACGAGCGCTGTCTGCGTTGAGGGACTGACTGGCCGCGGCAGTGGATGGAAGTTGGCTTTGTGCGCCCGCACGCATTTCCTCCTTTGGATAACAGCATCTTAGTTTGCCTTTCTACATGTGTGGTTCATACAGCTGAGATGGAGCAGACCCCAGGACACGAAGCGGGGCAACCGGCTCAGGCCGCTTAACTGCAGGGGTTGGTTTGCACATGTTTGTGACAGGTGACTCACACAGGCCCTTAAGACCCCCTTCCACGATCCATGCTGCGACTTTCAAGGCTGAACAGAATCTTTTTGCCAGACTTTACGCTTTCGGAATATGGGTGTGATGCTGCTGCATTTAACTATGTCAGGAGCTTCCAGAGGTGGAAAAAATGTGTGTGTGTGTGTGTATGTAAGAAAAAGAGGTGAGAGAGAAAGAGAGTAAAAATGAGGGGGATGGCAGAAGGGGTGAGGGGAGGGGTTGGGAAGGAGAAAGAGGGAGGGAAGTGGAGGGGAGAGGAGGGCAGGAAAGGTCAGGGAAGGGGAGGGGAGAGAGAAACATTTGAAACCACCAGTTTCAGGGCCTCCCTGGTGGCACAGTGGGTCAAGGACAGCGCTATGAAGAAAACTGCAGCCACTGCAGCACGAGTTTGATTCCTGCTGCCGGCCAGGGAGGAGACCCACATGGTGTGGCAGACCTCTCCTGTCTGGCCCGCTGCTCCCCTCAGCAGTGTGTTTCAGTCAGTCTGCCTGTTCTGCTCCCCACACTGTCTCTGGTGGATCTCTCACCACCCACACGTCTGGCCTGTACCCCAGCTCTTGTATGCATAAATAAATAAATCTTTAAAAAAAAAAAATGAAACCACCAGTTTCAGCCATGCCTCAAACTGGATACGCCCAATGTCTTGGCCACACCACCAACAAATTCTCATACTTACTTCAACAAATTTCAGCTTGTTTCCCAATACTTGCTAGCAAAATTATTTGAATAATATACCGGTACAGAACAAGCCTTAAACCAGTCTGTTTCTCGATGGGATACTTTCTGATGAAAGCAGTTAAGAGCAAGGAGTACAAAGGCTGTGGGCGATTTATCTGGGAAAGCTGCTGTCTCGCTGGGTCTGAATTTCTCATCTGTGAAATGGGGCTAAGATGAGAACCTACTTTATAGCACAGCTGTGAGGGTTAGGTCATTCAATTTACGAGAAGTACCCCAAATGTTAGCCAGCACTGATGACATTGCTGTCATTCCCACTTTAAAAGTGATGATGTCTGGGGAGCCTTCCTGGGGGCACACGGAATTAAGTCACAGCACTTTGAAGCTATCCGCAGCCACTGCAGCACAAGTTCCATCCCCGGCCAGGGAGGGGACCTACATGGCGCAGCAGACCTCTCCTGCCTCATCCACTGCTCCCCTCAGCAGTTATTTCAGTCCATCTGCCTGTTCTGCTCCCCACTCTGTCTCTGGTGAATCCTCTCACCCCACACCTCTGGACTGTACCCCAACTCTTGTATGCATAAATAAATAAATATTTTTTAAAAAGAGAAAGAAAAAATAAAAGTGATGATATCAAAGAGTCCCGCTCTGCACAAGGGCACCACTTTAGCTGAGGATTTGAATTTTTACCAAGTTGAGTGAACTCCCTATAAGGCCTCTTAATTATTGGATAAGTTAATCATTTATTCAATCATTCAAAAATCAAGTCCATATCCAAGTCAGCGGTGATTTGGCCTGACGTCTGAATCCATAGTGGGCATCCACGGATATCCTGGGCCCATGGGGACGGGGCCCCTTACCTGGCAGGGACATGCAGAGGGAGCGGCCGTGGCTCCATCTGCACCTGTGGCCCCAGCCAAAGTTCCCTTCCCTGTGGACTCCAATAGGGAAAGAAGTATTTTTAGAGAAACAGAGGGAAACGGATAATGGTAGCTTTAGCTTGAATCTTGAGGCTGTTGCAAGAGAAAATAACAGTGTTGGTAATTTCTCCTTCCTGTTTAAGCTCTCTGGTGCAGTGCCTTCCCCTAAATTAAACTGGGAAGTAAGAAAAAACTAGTTCACACGCCAGCATACACACCCACAGGCCCACTTGGCCACAGATTTCTAGCACACGGGAGTTCTTTTAGAGAGGAACTGGGGAACTAGGCCAGACTGTAATAGAAGAATTTCCCTCTGATGTTAAAAAAAAAAGAAATTTAACCATTTTGGTCAAAAACATGTTGAGATTTTCTTCTCAAACCCTTTATCTTTCTCTTTTCCTACCTCTTCGTCCCTTTTTGTGTGGTAGCATGTACTTATTAATGATATAAATCTATAAGATAAACTTTGGGAAATTAACCCACTTTCGAGGCTCTTGTTCCATGACACTGAGTGCCACTGTCACCCCATCCAGCCCCAGAACTTTTTCATCATCCCTCGCTGAAACTTTGTACCCATTAGGCACCAAGTCCCTTTTCTCCTCCAGTTCTTCAGCTCAGACATCCATTCTGCTTTCTGTTTCTGAGTTTCACTCAAACAAGCTCATATTAGAGGAATCCTATAGCATTTGTCCCTTTTAACTGGGTTATGTCACTTAATATAGTATCTTCAATGTCCATCCACGCTGTAGCACATGTCAGAATTTCTGTCTTTCAAAGATCTAATAATACTTCTTTGTGTGCACGTGTGACATCTGTTTAGCCATTAACTGTTTCTAGACACTTAGGTGCTTTTGTGAATAAAGTTACTGTGAACACAGTTGTACAAATGTCTGTTCAAGTCCCTCCTTTCAGTTCTTTGTGGTGTATACCCATATGGAATTGCTGGATGATGGGTAATTACATGTGATTATTTGAGGGACCACCATATTGTTTTCTACAGCAGTGGTGCATTGAACATTTCTCCCTACAGACTCGGTGGTACTGGGCTGTCTCCCACATAAATTGCAAATGCTGAGAATGTTCCCATTTATAGCTTTCTGGTGGTTCCTTTACCTTCTTTTGTTTCCCTTCTGTCCAGGATTATAATCTCATTGTCCAATGTCTGAAAATAATTGTACCATATATTTCGTCCAGTGGTCTAGTTATTTACAGCAGGAAACAAGTAGTAGTGATTATTCCAACATGGTTAGAAGCAAAAGTAATATGTTCAATTTTACATGTTAAGAAACAGATTTTTACGTGACTTTTTAAAATACTTCCTTCAGTACAGGACAGAAGACCCCTTTTTTTTTTTAAAGATTTATTTATTTATGCATACAAGTACTGGGGTACAGGCAAAGGTGTGGGGGAGTGAGAGGATTCACCACAGAGAGCGGGGAGCAAAATAGGCAGATCAACGGAAGTACACTGCTGAGGGGAGCAGCGGGCACAGCAGGAGAGGTCTGCCGTGCCATGTGGGTCCCCTCCCCAGGCGGGGCAGGGATCGAACTCCTGCTGCAGTAGCTGTGGTTTTCTGCTGCAGTGGCTACGGTTTTCTTCATAGTGCGTTGCTTAACCCACTGCACCACCAGGGAGGCCCAGAAGACCCATCTTAAACCTATGCTGCCAAGTCACAGTGCTGCCTCCTGTTGGTCTTGGCAACCTTTGCTAAGGATAACAGCCACTCTTGTGTCTACATGGTCTTCTCTGTGAGCTGTATCCTAATTGCCTCTTGTTTTAAGAACACTCTTGTTATATTAAATGGGTGCCCACCTTGTGATCACATTGTAGCCTAATCACTTCTGTAAAGACCGTCTCTCCAGTTACAGTGACATTGTGAGGTACTGGGATTAGAATTTCAACATATGAACTTGGGGAGAAGACAATTGATCCCATACTTGAAGTTACTATTACACAGATGATTAGGAATCTTTTCTTCCTCTGTTTCTATAACCCAATGACTGCTTTTATCACTTAATAGCAGCAATAAATATTTAAAAGATGTAAACCTGATTTGTTGGGCTGGGTACAGAGATATGTAGTTCCTGCCATCAGGGGTCTTTTAGTGGTGCAATTATTTTTTAAATATTAAAATAGTAACTGATTTTTGTTGTCGTTGTTCTTAGCGTCTTCTACTCATTGACCCACCTACTTTGGATTCTTACAACAGTCTCCATACTCACGAACCTCTAAAGGCCATGAAAGTGATTAAGATCTGGACATTATGGTCAAGAATAGGTGAAAACTCTACTGTTCACTGACAGTGAAATACCAAACAGAAGTGAGAAGGCCCGCAACACATGATGACAGTGAGGTCCAGATGCCCATCTCCACAACCCAGAACTCAGATGCAACTCCAAAAAAAAGGGAAACCCCAAATTAACTAGAATTCCTTTTCTGCTATGCTGGTGTCATGGCAACTTAAATAAAGTCACGTTTCTTGCACCCCGCAATTGGTGTCCATGATAATGTCTAGATAGATGTCTAACAGGACATTTCCATAAAAAGAGAAGGACTGACACTGCCTCGTAGGTGCTGAGAGCAAATAAGCTGTAGACAATTTCAACACAAGTTCAAGGCCTCAGAGGTAGAGAGGACAGTGACTTCCATGCAACATTAACTGGCCATATTGGTTAAGGCGGTACACAATGCCTAAGTTCGTTGCTACTACAAGCAAACCTGAAATGTAAAAGGTCAACTAGGGTGCAAGTTTGATTCTTGCATGATAAGGGTGGTCCTGGCTGCTAAGTCATTGGAGGACCCAGGATACTAGGCCTCCCCAGTGCAAGGAGGGACACTGTACAGAATTACGAATGAAAGGAACGATCCTAATTCGCATAAACCTAGTGCTTCCTGGGTGCCAGCCACAGTGCTGGGACTCCCTATTCTGTCTTCACAGTAACACTTTGTGAAGAAGCTGGGTTCTAGAAAGGCTCACACCCAACTCTGGCCAACCCAAAGCCAGGTTCTTAATCACTCTACATTAGCTTCTTGATTTATGCTGATGTTGCATTCCTGAGAACTGACAGTTAATTTAAAAACATGCAGAGCAAAAATGAATTTACTCCCCAGAAATGAAGGGAAAGCAAAGCGGGAGAAATGCTCTGGTAGTTTGCAAAAGATTCTGGTCATGTAAATGTTTTTGCCATATTGCATTAATATGAGCAGTAAATATATAGTTTATGGAGAAAATTGAATATATTAAAATTTATTCATGGAATAACAGCAAGAAAAAAAATACCCAAGGACTAATGGCCCACTGACCAATGCAGCCTGCTAATTCAAGGAAGCACGTCTCTGTTTTCCACACTAAGAATTCTAATGCAGAAAGCTGCTCATCCTGTTAGTGTATCCCCAACCAAACACCCCTGTTACTCTGGCTGACACTGCCTAGACATTTTCATAATGCTTTCATCAGAGTGAAGCATGCAGCCAAAACCTGTAGTAGTAGTAGTAATTAATAATGCTTATAAGAGATAACAATAGCCAAGAACAAACACTTACTAAACACTTACGAGCAGGCCCTGCTAGAAACAAATTGATTCATTTAGTCCTCATGTTCGCCCAATCAGAGAGGTCCTCTCAGGAGGGGACAGAGGCACCCAGACAGAGCCCGAATCAATTCCAGCGATGGTCACTTTTACATGCCAACTTGACCGCACTGCGATGCCCAGATATTTTGTCAGACGTTATTCTGGACATTTTTAGGAGGGTGTTCTGAGATGAGGTTGACATTTTCATTAGTGGGTTTTGAGTAAGGCATTTTGTCCTCCATAATGTAGGTGAGCCCAAGTAGTTGAAGGCGTGAATTAAAGGAAAGGTTCACTTTGCCTCAAGCAAGAGGAAATTCAGTCAGCAGACTGCCCCTGGACTTGAACTTCAGCTCTGTTCTGTAGCCCCAGCCTCCCCGGTCAGGTTTCCCATCAGGTGACTTGCCAAGCCTCTGCAGGAACATAAGCCAACTTCTTAAAATCAGTCTCTTTCTCTATAGTTTATCCTCTACGGGTCTGTGTCCTCTAAAGACTCCTGTTGCCTGGTCTCTGCGGTTGGCACTGGTAGAAGTGGTCTTCAGTCTTGGAATCTGATGCCACCGTCCACACTCTTCAGGGTACCAGCATCGGGGCCTTTAGAAGTCTGTGCTTTGATGCCAGTAGTGACAGATTTTTCCCGTTTCTTCATCTTAATTGACCGTATCGGTGATGTAAAGCGTCTAAGAAGCTAGTCTGCTGTGTTATACAAACCCCACATTGCAAAGGCCAAACGTGTTAGGAACTTCCTATGTATGTAACAGCTTGACAGGTGTATCCAGTTGCTAGGTGATCTTTTTCTAAACACTTATTCAGGGACCCAACTGCTAAAAGCTCTATCATCTTCAACGTGTGGCTTCCAAGGTCACCCTGGGCCTTGACTCCACTCCAGCCAGCCAGAGGGAAAAGGAGCGATTCAATCTTGCATGAGACGCTTCTGTACATACTATTGCTGGGGAATTTTTGGCTTAAAAATTTCACAGGTAGGGCCTCCCTGGTGGCGCAGTGGGTTAAGCAATGCACTGTGAGGCAAACCGCAGCCACTGCAGAACGAGTTCAATCCCTGCCACTGGCTGGGGAAGGGACCCACATCAAGCATCAGACCCCTCCGGCCTCACCTGCTGCTCCCCTCAACAGTGGATTTCAGTCTATCTGCCTGTTCTGTTCCCCCCTCTGTCTGGTGGATCCTCCCACCCCCTGCACCTCTGACTTGTACCCCAGTGCTTACATACATAAATAAATAAATCTTAAAAAAATTTTTTCACAGGTAGTGAAATGGTGTTACTCTGAAATTATTTTGTGTGTCTATGTTTATTCATTTCCCTTTTATTTTATTTATTTTTTAAAGATTTATTTATTTATGCATATAGGAACTGGGATACAGGCCAGAGGTGCTGAGTAGGGTATGTGTGTGTGAGAAAGGATTTACCAGAGACAGAGTGGGGAGCAGCGGGCAAGACAGGAGAGGTCTGCTGTGCCATGTGGGTCCCCTCTTTGGCCGGGGGTTGAACTCATGCCACAGTGGCTGCGGACAGCGTCATAGTGCTGCAACTTAAGCCCTTGCACCACCAGGGAGGCCCCATCTCTTTTATTTATCATCACATGGTCACCCATTACCTTTGGCGCCTACCATTGATTAGAAACACGTCACACGCACAGTGTGGAGGGGGAGTGACAGGGTGCAACCGTGAGATCTGAGGTGCCCGGGGTCTCACAGCTAGTGAGCAACACAAACAGGAACTGACCCCAGGTGATCTGACTCAGAGTCTCTCTCACTTCCTACACTGCAGGGACGCTGAGCGTGTGAATATTTTTAGTTGCTATAATTCTTACTTTAAGTGCCCACATTCTCCCTGGTGTCCTCAAAAGAGACTAAGCTATTCTCTTGACGCTGATGGGATCACACTGAGTGTGTGGTGCTGAAGACCAGACCATGAACCATGGTAGCCTCGTGTGGGTAGGTCATATCCGTCATGGAGGCTTCGCTGGTGACTGTGGCGCCTTGGTGGCACACCTGCAGGTGGTGATAATATTCCTATTATTTGTTTATTAACAGAGAAAGAGATTTTGTTAGCAATCATGTATTTCCTTGGAACATCTTCAGGCCCAAAGGCATGCAATGGGCAGGGACAGATGGGGAGTGTGCAAGGGAAAGGAACTGGGGGCAGAGCCATGTAGAGGCTGAGACTTGAGCTTTGGAAAAGACGCCGGCGGCAGCTGATTTTCTACAATACAACAGGCTGAAAAATCCATCTTTGTAAAAATAAAGAAAAGCCTAACCAAGTACAGCTGCCATCCTTCCAATAATTAGATTTGGAGGATTATTGCTGAGATGAATGGAAGATATCATATGGTCACTGCTAGAAATATTTGCCATCCCTGTCTAGCTGTGCTAGCAGACACTAGAGTTCTTAGCAGACCCACATATGTTTGTTTTTAATTAAAATGTGCTGAATGAACCGTTAGCTGCACTGAAATAATGAAGAAAAGCAACACAAGACAAATCGGCTAATTGACAACTCCAAACATTCTTTTTTATACCCTTCAGTTATGTTAATGGAGATTTCCAATATGTTCTAGTTGAAATAATAATTACACAGACACAGTTACATAATAATCTAAGAGGTAGATAAAAGATATAAATAATGATGGCAGCAAACCCTACAAATTGGTCAGAGGCTTACAAATTCATTTATTCAGTCTTAACACCAATGAGTAATTATTGAATGCTATGGCTTATTATGGGTCAGTCTCTCATAGGCTAGTGCTTTTGAAGAAATATTCTTAGTGTTTTCGGATATACGTTTTTGTTGAAGACAGTGTGTTCTCTGAGTATGGAGCTGTCTTGCAAGGTGTATCTCCAGCCACACAAGGAGACTCCATAATTTGTCACTGCAAAGGCTATGTGAAAGTAGAGGACCTGGCCAAGATGCTTGACAAATTAGATTTTATTCAGTGCAGAAGAAACCAACACAGTTGCCTGAAGGAAAACGTGTCCAGGGATTGAGTATACAGACTAAAGGCAGAGGGCAGCCATATTCTAAGTAGAGCACAAACAGGGTTTTATTGGAGGCCTTTTCAAGGATCATGGCAGAATTTCAGCTGCAAGATAACCAGAGCTCTGGCCCAAATTGGGAATGATAGATCTTTGGGTATTTTGTGGCAATTAATCCCATGACTGTGCAGTCTCTGGTGAATGAAGGCAAGTAATTCAGAGTCAGTCACTGAACACCCTTGTGCTTAACTGGAGGGGCAGGATATCAATGAGGTAAATTAACTCCAGCGATTTAGAGTTTATTTACAACCAAACTGCAAAGCCACCATCTCATCCATATTCAATCAGAGAAAATTGTGGCTCATCCAAGACAAGATGGGAGCCAAATTTGGGGTGAGGCGAAGGGTGACATCATCTGAAAGGCCTGGAAATGAAGTGTAAATTTGAATATCATCTGTATATAAGTGATAATTAAAGCTGTGAGACGCAATACTCGCCAAGAGAGAAAGTCAATAAAAAGGAAGAACAACAATGTCCCAAGCCACATATTATTTCTGAAAAGAAGATTTAAAAAAATGAGATGGTGGGGGCTGAGATTTTCTTTCCTGATGAAGAATCTCAAAATAGACACAGATCACTTGTGAGAAGGACTCTTGTCCTCTTCAGTCACTAAATGACTTGCTAGTTGAGCAAGTAGAGTTTTTCTGTATAATGTATCTCCCAAGGAAAGAAGAAGTCGTTCCACTGAATGGGGGAAGAGTACTCCATTGCCGCATGCTCCAAAATAGATCACTTTTGTAAATTACGCCAAAGAGTCAGCAATTCAAGTTGTCATTTGATTGTCTTTTTCAAGTGTAGTGTTAAATTTAGGGAAGTTGCTTTTTTTCATTCATGTAGTGAAGAAATAGCTTCTCTTTCCTCAACTGAATTTGAACACTTAACTAAAGCAAAATGCAACACAAACCAAGTGAAATGGACTAGTTTGTAAGCAATTATTCATTATGAAAAGGGCCACTTTTGCTCTCCTCATCCCTCTAGAGATTCATGACTCAAGTTTCTTTTTTTTTTTCCCTTTGGACTGACAGCTCTCCAGATCACAAAATCGTCCTAAAAACCTTCTGTTCCTGGGGTCTCCCTGGTGGCGCAAAGGGTTAAGCACCGCACTATGATGTATTCTCAGCCACTGCAGCATGAGTTCAATGCCCGACCAGGGAGCTGACCCACATGGTACAGCAGACCCCTCCTGTCTCACCTACTGCTCTCCTCAGCAATAGGTGTACTTTAGTCAGTCTGCTGTTCTGTTCTCCATTCTGTCTCTGGTGAATCCTCTCATCTTCCACACCTCTGGCCTGTAACCCAGTTCTTGTACACAGAAATAAATAAATCTTTAAAAAAAAAAATGGGCCTCTCTGGTGGCGCAGTGGGTTAAGCAATGCACTGTGAAGCAAACTGCAGCCACTGCAGCACGAGTTCTATCCCTGCCTCCGGTCAGGGAGGGGACCCACATGGCGGAGCGGACCTCTCCTACCTCTCCTGCCTCACCCACTGCTCCCCTCAGCAGTGTGTTTCAGTGGATCTGCCTGTTCTGCTCCCCACTCTGTCTCTGGTTAATCCTCTCACCTCCCTGGATTCTGGCCTGTTCCCCAGCTCTTATATGCATAAATAAATAAATCTTTAAAAAAACAAAAAAGACCTTCTGTTCCTCATTAGTACGAGCTGACCATTGAACAAGTTCACCATGAACAGCAGATGTTATGGACTGAATTGTGTCCCCACCCCACCCCCAAATGTATACACTGAAGTTCTAATCCACCCAATGCCTCAGAGAGTGACTACGGTGGGAAAGAGTGTCTTGAGAGCTGTAACTAAGTTCCATGAGGCCTCTAGGTATACCTAGTCCACACTAGGTATTTTTATAAGAACAGGAGATTTAGGGCACAGGCATGTGAAGACACAGGGAGAAAAGGACCACATATAAGCCAAGAAGAAACCTACCAACACCTTGACCTTAGACCTCTAGTCCCAAGAACTATGAGAAACTTATTTCTGTTGTGTAAGCCCCCCTCCCCCCCCTCCCCCCCCAGTCTGTGATACTTTGTTGTGGCAGATCTAGCAAACTTATACAACAGAACTAAAGAAGTAGAGTCAGGCTATGTATTCGCCATGGAAGATTCCACCTTGAACATTTCCTCTCAATCTAAAAATAGACATACTTTATCAATTGATTGGTTGAATTATGTTTAGCAAAAAAAAAAAAAAACCAACCTTTTTTCTTTTATATCTCTGAGTCTTAGTATCTTTATTTCAAAACTGGAATAAAATTTTTTTTGTTTCATAGGATTATTGCAGAAGTAGATCCTCAATAAATCAACATGAACTTGTCTCCTTGAACTCTTCCAATCATAAAATATAAAGACTCCCCACACATTTTTGTTCTTCAAAATATCCTATTATGGTTTGAAGTTAACCACTTACTATGTGAATTTGGACCAGTTACTTAAACTCATTATAACCTTATAACCTGCTTCATAAGGTCACAAAAATTCAGATTCAAATGACAGTTACTCAAAGCCTCAAGCAGAATGCCTGGCACATGTTAAGAGTTCAGTAAAGGTTGCTTTCATCCTTCTAAAACACCAGCCTGCTATCCACCGCAGAGAATTGTTTATTGCATTTGATATTATAGTCACTTATTTATTCATGCCCCTCTTCGTTCTAAAAGGATTTTAGTCTGCTCATAAAAATATCTCCAGAATAAATTAGTCCTCATCAGGGAAAATTTGTGTGAGGAAGCAGACGGCATCATCAGCCTCCGTCCTACAACAAATTTAAAAGGAAGTTCATAGGACAGAACCTTAAAAGTATCTTTCAATCGTATGACCCAAAATGCAGTGGAAAGGGGCAATGATTTTTTTAAAGAGTTAGAGGTGAAATAAATTCCTACTTTGCAATACCTTCATGGTTTGACTTCACCCAAAAATAAATTTATTTTTTATTTTCTATTGGTAACATAGACCTGAAGAGGAAGGGTTCTGTATTTCTGAATCATATACAATGTTGTAAACCAAAAATAAATTTAAAGTATCTTGAGGAATGAATGAGTTGATCATCTTTCTTTCTGCCTTTAACTTCATTAAAAATTGAAAACATGCAGGAAAAGACATATTATATCATAACTAAACTCCCACAGTCTGCTACTCAGAACATTCGCATTTCACCACATTTGCTACCAATATTTTTTAATTTTTTAAATTTGTTTTAAAGATTGTGTGTGTGTGTGTGTGTAGATGAACGGGGGTGTAGGCAGACGTGAGGGTGTGTGAGAGGATTCACCAGAGTCAGAGTTGGGAACAGAACAGGCAGATGGACTGAAACACACTGCTGAGGGAAGCAGCGGGCGAGGCAGGAGAGGTCTGCTGCGCCACGTGGGTCCCCTCCCTGGCTGGGGCTTGAAGTCAGGCCACAGTGGTCATAGCACTGAGATTTAACCCCTAGGTCACCAGAGAGGTCCCCAGTTTTTTTTTAAAATAAGTGATTATTAATTTAATTAAAAGATTGACTGAAGCACGTGCCATGGTGATGTCAAGCTCAACTCTGAACCCCACACTGATGCAAGTGTCTGCTTAACCATCAGAAAACTGTACAAGTCAGTGAGTGGCTTGTGGGGTCCTCATGTGAAACCAACCCCAAGACTTAGACCCTTAACCACATGGGGCTTTTCTTACAGTGATTCCCAGCAGACATTCCAACTGGTCCTTTCACTCTGCGATTCTGTTCCTTTATGCCTCTGTTCAAGTCAGATGCCACTGACCAGTCACCCTAATTCTGTGACTGGACCACCTCTGGTCCTCCCGTGCCTTCCCAATGGCTCCCTGAACGACTTGTTCCTAGGGAGAGAGAAGAGTGGGGGGTCAGGAGCCTGTAGACTGAGAGCTTTGCTGCGTCTTCTGCTTTCAATAATTTTTAAAGAAACAAAACATTATAGCTAACGTCATGTTCAGCCAAGCCATACAAATTTGAATTGGTCCTTCCAAGGCATTTCGGCATTGCCATCCCTGCATGAAGTATGTGTAGGCTTCGTGTGTGTTTCACCCATGGTGGTGATTCCCATCTTAAGGCATTCAGCACTTGATCTTTGAACCGACACGATTCTCTGAGATGAAGCTGCAGCCGCTACAGCCCATTCCTTACTGATTCAACTTAGGAAATAAACAGTGCCCCCACCCTCAACTTCCTATAACAAAGGCTTAACCTCCTGCCTCTGTGTGTGACTATATTTGGATTTGGGGGTCTTTCAAGAGATAGGCTAACATGAGGTCATTAGGGTGGGCTCGGTGTCCTTACAGAAGAGGACGTGAGGACACACGGCCGGAAGACCACGCACAGCTGAGGACACGGGGAGAAGGTGGGTGTCCACAGGGCGGAAGCCCCGGGAGTAACTAACCCACGCTGACACCGGACCTCAGACTTCTAGGCTCCACCTCCAGGACAAGACACAGTCCTGTTGTTTACGGCCCTGTCTGTGGTTCTTTTTTTGCGGCAGCCCGGCAGGCTAGTACAGGCCGTCAAGCATCCCACAGAAGACAAGAGCTGCGTATTTTCAGCTATTCCCCTGGCAGGGACGCGACGCGCGCGGCACCCCGGGATGCCTGAGGCTGGAATTGCCGTGTTACAGGGGAGGCACATTTGCACATTTCTAGATGCCTCCAAACTGCTTTCTAAAGTGTCTGTATCAATTTACACTCTCAACAACAGTGGAGGAGAGTTCCAGTTTCCCCACATCCGAGCCAACATTTGATATTTCCAAACTTTAAAATTAGTGCCAATATGATTGGCAAAATAAAACCTTATTGTTTGTATCGCACTTCCCTAATTCTATATGAATTTCATTCACATGGCCCAGTCTCGTTTCCTTTTCTCTAACTTCTCGGTTCCTGTTGTTTCTTTTGGATTGCCTTTCTCTACCTGATTTGTGGGAATTATATACATCCTAGATAATAATCCTTTGTCTGCTAGCTATTTTGTAAATGCCTCCTCCCAGGCTACCACTTGTCTCTTAATCTTGTTCATGGTGTTATTTTTAATTAGGTGTTTTAATCAGTTTTAATTAGGTGTAATCAGATGTACCTCTACTTAGTTTTTTTTGGTTGTTGTGGGGTTTTTTGGGCATCATCTTAAGAATAAAAACCCTCCCTCTCCAAAACTCCTAAGGTGTTCACTTATATTTTCTTCTAGTAGTTTTACAGTATTTTTCCTATGTTTAAATCTCCAGCACACCTTTAAATTATTCCTGTGATGGGGAGAGGTGGGAATATTTTTCTCTTCTTTCCCATTTGAGAATCCATTTCCCCAACACCATTCACTAAAATATCAAATACTGGCACTTCCCTGGTGGCACAAGGGGTTAAGTCACAGCACTATGAAGCTGTTGCCACTGCAGCACGAATTCGATCCCCAGCCAGGGAGCTGACCCACATGTCACAGGTAGTCACAGAACTCTCCTGTCTCCCCGCTGCTCCCCTCAGCAGTGTATTTCAGTCAATCTGCCTGTCCTGTTCCCGACACTATCTCAGGTCAATCCTCTCACCCCCTGCCCCTCTGACCTATATCCCAGTTCTCATGTGCATAAATAAATAAATTTTTAAAAGAAAAAAAATCAAATCACTTACTCTAATCATTTAAACAAATCTCAGTCAAACACCCACAGACCAGTTCACTTTTAAGCATGTAATTTCCTGAAAAATCCTCTGAAATGTATTAGGAGAAAAATGTACCCTAGGTAAGTAAATCAGCTGAGCTAAATGGGTATGTGGCTATGAATTAACCAGGTGCCAGAGCTGTCTGCCAAAATGTGGTTTTGATCTTGGAAGGGCTGATGGCAAGCCCTTCTTCCTGACAGCCACTGGATAAGGGACCAGGTGTCTTTGGAGGTCACTCAGTGTGTGATGATGAAACCATCAGTGTTGTTTGTCCTTCCATTGTCCTTGCAAGGGGCTATGCTTCCTGCACCCCAGAGCAGTGACCCCAGCGTGGAAAAGTGTGGTGTGGCACGTGGAAGCCAGTGACAGTGTTGTCTCAGGAGGATGGGACATGGTGGTGAGTGAGGAGCCTAATTTTTCTCTAAATGCTTTTTTTGACCATATGCATATATCACCAAATATATGTTGTTGTTGTTTTGTTTTAAAAAGGCAATGTACTTGAGACACTAAATAAAGCCAGAAATAAAAAATTCCATGTACTATTCTGCCTTTAAACTGTGGGAAAGTAATTCAAAGAGGAACTATACTTCACCTTAATTATTAGAATAATTTAGACCCCTGGTTTTCAAATATTTCTTTTTTTTTTTTTTTAAAGATTTATTTATTTATGCATACAAGCACTGGGGTACAGGCCAGAAGTGTAGGGGGGTGAGAGGATTCACCACAGAGAGCGGG
>JAGFMF010009966.1:0-13297 GCA_019455555.1 Galemys pyrenaicus
TGATGGTGCACTGGTGAGATGGTGATGGGGAATACATGGGGATTACAATTGATGGCAAGTATATGTAAATTTTAAAATATTTTATATTAATAAAAAAGATTAAAAAAAATAAAATGACAATTCAACCAAAAAAACAAAAAAAACAACAAAGTGCTCTCTATTGCTAGGGCCACAATTGACATTGCGACCAAATTTGAAAGATGTAGGTTATTCCTTTCATGGTTTACCAAGTCTATGCAAGACACTAAGCGTTCTATATCTTACATTTTTGCATTCTTTGAATCCAACTTTAGGACACTAGACCAAATGTTAAAAACAGAAAGAAAGAGCCCCGCAAATATTTCTCAAGTCTTAGACAACACTACACAGCATAGTTCTTAGAAATACAATATATAACATGGCATATTAGATAGCAAAAAAGCTCCTGCTAAAAACAAAGCCCAGAAAAGTTCAATTTATATAGCAACATAACCTCCTGGCTTTTAAGGGTTTTTCCCCTGTTTTAGGTCTATAATCATTTAAACAAGCATTAGTAGTTATGGGAAAAAAACTACAGTGCACTTAGAGACCAGATTCCATGCTCAGGAAAACCTGTGAGTGTGGACCTCTTTGTCAAAGAACAAGGACAATTTCACAAGCATACTGTAATATTTTTAAAGGGAACCAAAATCAAACCAAAGAAAGCTCTACTAAAGCCCAAATGTGACAATTCAATCATAAGACAATGACAACAATAACTGGTCATTAAAATCAGTGGACCCTAAAAGGGGGTTACACTGTCACTTCAAGAGAGAAATAATGCAAACTATGCCTTAGAAAAAGAATATATACAAATAGCAACCACCTGGGGATAAGCAAGACAAAACTACACTAACAAGTACAGAATAGGGGAAAAAAGTAAAGAAAGATAGGGAAAAAGGGAGGGGATGAACAGTAACACGTGCGCCCACCACCCACCCACTCATTGATACTCTACCACCAAAGACAATGCTTCCTTTCCCCTTTGTCCTTCCCCCTCATCCTCTGGTGCTTCAGTTCTGTAGTCAGCTAATCAAGGGTTAGTTTTTCAGCTTTATCTGACTATTAGTTACATTATATCTTTAAATGTGTGGTGTTTTATATACCTCTTTTTTTTAAGATTTATTCATTTATGCATACAAGCACTGGGGTACAGGCCAGAGGTGTTTGGCGTGAGAGGATTCACCAGAGACAGAGTGGGGAGCAGAACAGGCAGATGGACTGAAATACACTGCTGAGGGGAGCAGCGGGCGAGGCAGGAGAAGTATGCTATGCCATGTGGGTCCCCTCCCTGATCAGTGGCAGGGCTCGAACTTGTGCTGCAGTGGCTGCAGTTTGCTTCACAGTGTGTTGCTTAACTCGCTGCACCACCAGGGAGGCCCCTATACCTCTTTTTTAAATTAAATTTATTTTCTTTGTACATTCTTGTACAATATGTGATTTATCCTCTCAGGTGTAGCTCCCATAAATCTCTCATCACATCACCTGTGAACTGTCACATAATCCCTGTGCTCTTCCCTCCTGTTTCGACCTCTCTTTCCTCCCCCCCCTCCCCCCATGCCTCAGAGCTATAGTTCGCCTGTAAGTTTTGTCTTTTTTTTTTCTGACCATTTGTTTGGTTTCTCTATATTCCTCCTATAAGTGAGACCATCTTTTTCCTTCTGATATTTCACTGAGTATAATGCCTTCTAGCTCCATCCATATTGCTGCAAATGGCATGAGTTTATCTTTTTCATTGCTGAAAATGGAATACATAGTATTCCATTATGTATATATACCACATTTCCTTGATCCATTCATCAATTTGGGGGCACTTAGATTATTTCTGTATTTTGGCTATTGTAAATGGTGATGCAACAAACATGGGAGTGCAAGTTTCCCTTTCAAATTAATGTTTTTGTGTCCTTTGGGTAGATTCCTAGGAGTGGACTCTCTGGGTCATATGGTAGACCCATTTTTAGTAATTTGAGGGTCCTCCATACTCTTTCCATAGATTCCTGAGCAAATACTTGTTAGACAGCACAGCTCCAGGAGGAACCCAGGTGTTTCCTAAATTGATGCAGTAAAATGCCAGGTCAGAAGGTAAATGCTAAAAGTGAGACTCACACTAACCTGAAACTTGGGCCTCCTGGGAGACATCTCTAAAGGCTGACATCCCCTCCTGTCTGTCAGCTGTGTGCATTGTATGGCCATCTGGGGGAAGAGGTGCACACAGAGCCAGCATCTCTCCAGGAGTCAGGAATGAGTTCACATAGGAAGGTTCAAATTCCCCCTAAGTGGCAAAGACATGCATGCCTGGAGGAATCCTCATTCCACAGAGTCATCATTTCTATCCCTTTAGTAATGTGGGAGGCTTGGAAAGCTGATCCTCTAAGAGAATGGTGTGTTACCTACAATTCTATGTTCTTACTTCTGTACATCTGTCTTTTGTAGACAGACAAGTATTTGTACATCCTCTGACTGTTGGCATCTTCCAACATTCAGCTGTGCAAAACACATCCATGGCAGGGGCAAGAATCTATGTCCTGCCCAGCTGATGGAGAAATGGCATGTGCCGGTGACCACTACCTATTGTGTCTCATTCTCCCTCCTTCTAAGTGGTAGTTCAAAAGAACCATCCTCATCCCGTCCTGTCTTCACCACTGTCTATTTGGCATGCTGTAGTGGTTAACATTATTATCAGTCACAGGACCTGAATGTGAATACTTCATAGCTCCTGAGATCCTGGATGTGGGGGTTAAATACACTTACTGGTTAGACTCTGGGACATCTCTCTTCAAGAAGCAGATAATTGCATTTTCAATTATATATGAGCTGGTTTAAATTGGGGTATTTAAAGAGTGTATATATGACAAGAAAAGGGTGGATTTAGTCGACATTTGCTGTCTTGGGTCCATCCTGAAATCACTCTAATTTCATCACAGTCCTGGATTTTCACTTCTGGGGGAGGAGATTATTACAGTACTAGTCTGTGGCTGGCATGTGACTACTTACTTAGAAATTGCCAAAAGTTCCTATTTCCCAGGTCAATATGACTGGTTCAAGGCTGATCATGAGACCGCCCGCCCCACCCCCAGAACAACAACACATAGACATTGAGGGGATTTGTGAATCAGAGGCAGTTCTCTTCTGCTGGTTTTGAACAGCAGGCTTGGTAGTGCAGCCATTTTGCTACTTGATGAAATTTCAGAGGAAGCAGAACTGAGATATGCAGAGAGAATAGATCCCTGGCAGCTACATAAAACGACACTTGAAGTCACTCCATTCTGGGACTTTCAGACGAATGAGTCGAGATTCCTTTTTGTAGACCTGTTTGAATTGGGTGGCCCTTTTAAAGAAACTGAAAGTCCTACTTTATAAGTCAGAAACCTAGGCCTAACCTTGGCAATATAGTAAAAGGAATGTAACTTTATAGGAAACCCTAGTAATTTTGTACTCAGTTAATTTTAGGAATTGTGTTTCATGATGAGTTTGGGAGAAGAACTATTTTTCTTGAAGTCAGAAAACACAGCTGTGCTGTGATGATGGAAAACATGTTGTACCTTAAACTGCTCTGAAAAATTACTTACTTTCCTCATTCTTTCTCTCAAAAGAAATATCCTGACATTTTAATTGTTGCACAATAAATTTAAGTTTGCAAATGAACATATAACCATTACATTATAAGAAAGCATAGCTAAGTAGGACGCGAGGTGAGGAGGTAAGAACAATGAGGAGGTCAGGTTGGAGTTGGGAACTTGGTGCTTGGGAGAGGCTTGCTTGGAAAGGTTTCTCTAGATCAGAATTAGATGGAGTCAGCTGGGGATGAAGAAGAGCCCTGTGGGGGTGGCCCTGTGTGTCTAGATGAGGTCTGAAAGTGTGGATTCCTGAATCAGAAAAGACTTCACGACTTTCCTCAGCTGTGTGCCACATACAGCAACTATGCAGCAGGGCCACCTAAGATTCACCTAAGGGTGGGGATATAAGACAGTCTAGCTAAGTCACAGAGGCTAAGCTGAAATGTGTGGCTAGGTGACTCCATAGACAAGTCTAAGGGACCACATACGGATAGGTATAGTCTAGTATTCTTTTGAGAGCAGTTACACATTTCTCTTAAGCTTTCCTTCTTCTGAAAAGACTTGGAACTGAGGATTTTATGACTTTGAAAGAACAAGAACTCACAATGTGTTATAAATTGCACAAAGAAACACAATCCAGAGACTCACAGCTATTTTAAAATCAAATATTCAGGCATAATTGAAAACAATCTATGACTATCTTAAATTTTAGGAATTAGGAGTTCAGTTGTTTAAAAAAATGACTGATGCTTCATGTGCAGCTGCCTTCACAGTACAGTCTTCATTTTGACAGATGCTGCACTCATCTCACCATTTCCAAGGTGGGAAGGGAAGGAAATCAAAATAACAGCCAGAAACATTGGCAAGTAGCAAAAAAGGTCCTTGTGTGGAGTGCAGATGCCAAACCTGTATCTCTCCAGGTCCTCAGCATTTGTTTCTCATTACACCTTTTAGTGCATGTCTGAGCCCAGGCATTTAGAAAATACACCCAGGAAAATGCAAGCATCTGGGGAGGGGGAGAGAATGGGGAAACGAGTGGTTAGGGAGGGAGGGGGAGGGGGAGGGAGAGAAACAAGGATCAGAAGGGCCTGAAGAGCCTCTCAACAAGGCAGAGTTTGAAGTAGCCAGAAGGAGCAGAGTCAGGGCTGACTTGTTACTGGGCTGCAGCCGGCAGGAGGAGTGGTCTCTGGCTCCCCTGCAAGTTAGTGTGGCAGTCCTTCCTCAGAAACCTTTTATGTAGCAGTGTGCCGCCTGGATCGTGGAATGGACCAATCGGGTGTGAGCTATGGGTTGATTGATACCAGGACTCCACCTCTCACCATAAGTCAGTGGTAGCAGAACCCCTCTTGTAAATTACACTTCCTGAATTCTGGAACAGGCCAAAATGGACCAATCAGGTGCAGGATTGGAAAATGGACCAATCAGACTGTGGAGGGAGTACCCTGAATGTGAATATAAGGTAGGGTCAAAGGGAGCATTGGTTATTGGAGTTGGGATTCATATTGGGATTTGGAGCGATCTGAGGAGCAGAAAGAGAAGCAGGAGTCCAGAGGAAGAAGGGATCTGAAGCAGCAGCAGAGGAAGAAGAGCTCCTGAAGAGGAAGAGGAGAAGACAGTTCCAGCCTTCAAAGAAAGGAGGAAAGCCTCCAGCAGCTGCCCTCTGAGTTGGGGAGAGAGACTGAAGGACTTTGTAGGGACTGGGCCTCAGTCCCAGCTGTGACACTGAGTGGAAGGAGCAGCAAAGGCCCTGGGCCTGGATTCTCAAAGAGCTGTTTGTTGGTAGCATAAACCAACAACTCACAAGAGCTGTAACACTGGAACACCGCCTCTGTAGGCCCATAGTGGTCATTGCTACTGGACAGTGCTGCCCAGCACTGGTGACCAGTGACTGTCAACACTGATGCTGTCTGGATGAAGCAGCCAGCCTCTTGTGGATACATAAGTGTTCTTGTTTCTCTGTTTGTAAATAAACCCCATGGTTGTTCCTGTAGTCTGAGGTCCCTTGCAATTGTGCACGCAGGTGAGAACCGATTGGGCACTGTTCTCTAATAGGCTATAGCCCCTGTTGCTATAGCCCTTGATTCTGGTTTGTAGTCTTTTAGCCTTTTGGGGATTTTTGGGGGCTCTCTGACCTCGGAGCCTCCTTTGCCCCTGTCTCAGTCAGAGCCTCCTCCGTCCCCTGTTTCAGACTGACAGCAATGAATGTTCCCGGGAGGAATGAGTGCTGCCTGGTCCTGTGCTGCCAATGTCTGTGGCACCTTTCTGCTGTGCTCTCATGCCCAGGATGCTGGAGTCCACAGGGGCCCTTTTGAACTCCAGCTGAGGACTCAGGGGTGCCCTCTGGCTGGCTTATTGTCAAGAGGTCTCCCTGCCTCACCTTTGTGCTTGCATGCTGCGTTCTCCCAAGTTCTCTGAATGTCTCACCTTGTCTGCCACTCTTTTCCCTCTCTTCTGCCATCCAGAAATTACATATAGCCCTATTCCTGGGGCTTGGGCTCCCTTTGTTCTATTTAGGATTTGACTCCATGGAGGCTACTAACTCAGGCCCATTTATTGCCTCTTCCTGCCATGGTCCTGCTTCGCTCCTGGCGTGCCATACAACTGCCATCCAGTTCTCTGGTTACAGCCTCTCTGGAGCTAATGCTTCAAGGTTTTTTAAGTCATCAAGGATGTTGTTCTCTACAGAACAGACTTCATTATTACTCTAGGCTCTATATTTATCTTAATATTGTTTTCTCTACTCTTTTTTCCCCCTCACTCTACCTTATTGTAGGTTATTTTTCAAAAAATCAGTAGTGTTGAAAATCCCTATATCTCATAACCATTTTCTTTCGTGCAAGAAATAATCAATCCTGTACAAGCTCATGGATAGCAGGTTCTCAATGTGGCGTAATGAAGAAAATGAGGTAGCTTTTAATTTAAATAATTTAAATTTTAAAATTTAAATTCTGAAAATTGTATGGTCCTCTCTACTCTTGACCTTACCACCTTTTTCTATATTGAGCATGCTTGGTATTTGCTGTACCATGTGGGTCAGCTCCCTGGCTGAGGACCGAATTTGTGCTGCAGTGGCTGAGGACAGCTTCATAGTGCTGCATCTCAACCCCTTGTGCCACCAGGGAGGCCCCTCAGCCTTTTTTCTAATCAAAAGAGAATTTTGAACCTTCATATTAACATCTAACAAAGATGGCAGGAAGGATTAGGGATTTTCACATCAGATACAATCCTCTTGTCCACAGCATACCCACCATTTATGGAGCATGATTTTAACATCTAGTGTGGAACTGAAACAGGAAGGGGAATGATGTTTCTTTGTAAGAGATAATAGATTAGATGTATCAAATAGTTACTACACTGAAAGCCATGATGAAAAAACAACTTGAATCTCATGAATTACACATGATCTGTAGGGCACAAAGAGAATTCTGAAAACAACTTTGAGATCTATGTAATTCTTTTAACATGTTAGTTTTTATTCACCAAATATCCTCCCTACTATGAATATGGTAAGTTAAATAAATGTAGTAATTCTGAATTGTTCCCCCCCCCCAAAATGTTTAAGTGCTTGAAAACTTCTCTATCACGTCAATTCTTACTTCAATTCTTACTTACATAGAAAGACCCTTCCTTTCTATGTAGAGGAGCCAAGGAAACAAAATCAAATTGGATAAACCTGGAATCCCCAAGCCCATGTGAACAAATTTGGGTAGGAGAAGAAACAGAAGATACCATGCTCCATGTAACAAGGACTCTGGTTACAGTGAAGACTACTTTTCACAGCCCACAACTACTCCTGTAGGCCTCAGAAGGCTGCCATCCTCCTGGTCCAGTCGTGCACTCTCCTGTCAGCCATCAGATTCAGGATAGCTTTTGGGTACCCCAACATCCTCTTTGGGCAAGGAGAAGCCCGATCCAACCAAATCTCATGTCTATGCAAGCACATTCCATAACGAACATCCACCAAGTGGGATCCACTCTTTGCCACACAGAGACCTGTGGGCAGTTGCCCCAGTATAAGCCTGTATGCAGGTGAAGATTGTGCGTACACATTAAAGACTAGCTCAGTGATGTTGCGGGCATAGGAAACGCATTGTGCTTGAAACGAGCTTCTTGTCATCAGGTATCATAAATGCAAACAAACCTCGTGCTATCATACCTTTCTTCCACTGAAACTTCTTTCAGTTGCTGGTGTGGCTTGGTGCCTTCCATCTCCCTAATGCTCACAGCATAGATCTTGGTGGTGTAGTCAACAGCCTTCTCTCGAGCCACATCACTGTCATAGCCTCAAATAATAGAAAGAGATGGGAAAGGGAGCTGGTGTGTAGCAGCTCGGGAGGCTGTGGAAGAAGGTGCAGTTGTGCATGCAGTTGGGGCTCACCTCCATCCTCTTCGGCATCAGTGTCCGACTCCTCACTGTCTACCAGTTTGCTCTCCTGGGTCCCCACAAACTCCCTTGTCCAGATCATCAAGGCTGTGTCAGCACCACCTACTGTGAGCAGCACTGAGTCATTGTGCAGCCACCTCACATTGGTGACGTGTGCGCTGTGTCCCACGTATTTCTTGAATCTTGCATGCTGGCCCTGTAACACCAGAATCAGTGAGGACACCTTCTGGACTCTCATTATCTCTGGACTATCTCACCCAAGTTATTCCCTAGGCTGGCTTCTACTAGACACAAACAAAGTAGCTCATTTAAACAGGAATTTCCCTACATTTCTCTAGAATGTACCATGAAGGCAGGGATTTAGTATTTTTCCATAAAACATTATCTGACTCATTATAGTTTCTCAATAAATAGTTTGTGAGTAAATGGGTGAAATGGTCGACTACAGAACCTATTTCTGGTAGCCTACAGAATTATAAAGACTTTGTCTCTTTTCCTCTCAAATACCAAATGTGCATTCTCTATAGGTCTCTAATGTAAATTACTGATGTGAGTCTGCCTGACATTTGAGATCAGAAGTACTTTCTCATTCATCCCTCACAGTGGCTTTTGTACCACAGACAATGTTATGACAGAAGAGCAAGGGCCTTCTTATAATCGGGGCCTCAAGTGAGATTTAAAACATACAGAGCAGTATCTGCCACAGATAGCAGAAACAATTTCTAATACTAGAAGTACTCAAATAAGCGATTTAAAATCAAAGCTCCTTTTCAACCATCAACCAAATAAACAGAACCCAATTTATTAATATAATTACTAAAAGTTCTTCAGAGTGGTCCAGGCCACGCCATCTGTCCTTCCAGGTAGGAGAGGATGAGGGGGGAATATGAGTCAGCTGCTTGCTCTGGGCAGTCCTGACAAATGGTGGGAAGCCGGGGCTGCCACCAGAAACCAGCTTCTATTTTTGGCCTATGAGCCACAGACTGGCAAAAACAGCTTGGGAGGGGCACTCAGAGGGAGAGTTTTTCCGTCCTCTCAGTGACTCCCAGGGAATACCTTATGCAATGTGGGAAGCCTCGTGCACTTTCCGAGGTCATGAGAGGGTTGGGTGTCCCAGATGAAAATTTTATGCAATAATTGTGAGGAGACTTCCAGAGTGCTGTAGACTGGCCTGCTGGAGAAAAAGAACCTGGCCCCACCACGTGGCAGGTGACAGGTGCAGGAGAGTGCGTGACTGCGAACTATCTTAAGCAACATCTCTCTATGTTTGGCTGACCCCTACCTGACTGCAGAGTGGAAGTATCCGCTCCGGTAGCAATGCTGAGTCTAGAGAGATTAGTTAGGGCAGTGGACGGCAGGCAGCATTTCAGGAAGTCTGCCAGGGCCGGTAGTTTGCTAGTGAATAAGAAAGCCAAACAATTAAAGGGAAAAAAAATAGAATAATAAAAAAAAAAGAAAGCCAAAGAGTGAGATCTCAGGGAAACCACGGGGTGATCATGTGAGAGGCGGGACATGTCCTGCTGGGAATAGGAAGCCACCCATTACATCTACCACAAAGGCAAGCTGGTTTCTAGAGAGGAGAGAAGAGAGCTTGAGAAATGCCTCTCTACTCACATGAGGGACATCTAAACAGAATGGAAGAAAGAATCCAAACACAAAGGGTCAGGGGAAAATAGTCTAAGGTGATCAGACTCAGACTGCAAAGGGAAAGAAAGTGACACAGAAGAGGGCGAGGAAAAATTCTGAGTCAGTCACTGAAGCTTTTCAACAACGCTGAGATTCTTCTAGCACGGGGTGATTCAAGATTCTCAGAATAGGAAATAAGATCACTGCTCCATCTAACAATAAAGGGAATTCATAGTTACTAGAAGGTTCCAGGAAACAAGCTACTTTCACAGGAGAAAGAGGCAGTGGGGATGTTGCCAAACTGCATACTTCTGTGATAGCCATCAGAGCTCATACCACAAGTCTCTTTGCCCACTGAGCCATCAAAGAATGGAAGCCTGGGCTATGTCTCCACAATGCTGCTTGGGAACTGCTTTTAAGTGTAAACTTCCCCAGAGTATGAAAGTCACATTTACAATACTTTATATAGTTTTCTATCAGTAAAAATTTAAATATTAGGTTCCTTTAGAAAAACCATTCTCCAGAAATTTGACGTTCTGCAAAGGAAACTTAAGAACTTGAAATTGGGTGTTAAAAATATAAACAAAAGGTGGCAAAAGTACAAACATCCAGATTTAGGGAAATAGGCAGTGGGAACATAATACACAAAGTGACAGCTGTAGCTAACACTATTGTGAGGTGTGTCTGCAAGCTGCTGAGATGGAATCCCCTAAAAGTTTTCAGCGCTAGGGAAAAAAACCCACTTTTTTATTGAAATTTTTTATAGAGTAATATAGCTTTATAACATTATGCAAGTTTCAGCTATGTATCATTGAAAGTTCATTTTTCTTGTAACTGTTGATATGATGTATGTTAACCAAATTACCGTGGTAATCACTTCCCAGTATTTGTAAGTTAAGTGAGTATGCTGTACCCCTTCAACTTATATAGTGCTGTATGTCCATTATATCTCAATAAAACTTACTTCATTCTCTCTGGTACAGAAGAAGGGTACAGCTTTGGAATGGAAGGGAGACTGTGGGAAGCAGTTAGCCAACTATGCAGATGGTGCTGAAGGACAGAGTTAGGTTTTCTGATATGTGACTTAAGGCGCTAGAAAAGCAGGTGGGTTCAGGTAAAGCACAGTCTATTTCATGGAGGCTGGAAACAACATGTTTGTCAGGAGTTTAGATGTCATCAAGATGGATTTAAACCCTAAAAGTAAATATTTTAAGGACACATGTTTGTCCTTAAGAAAGAAAAATGCCTGAATGAGATGCATAGTAGCGCATAGAAAGAGGATAACGGTCAGGAAGGATACATGATCTTAGAGTATAACAAGCAGAATTAGATTTTGCCAGAGTGAGTTGTGGTGGTAACATCTCATAGGCACCACCAGGACCTAATGACAGGAGCTCAATGCTAGAATGCTCAGATAGAATGGTGTCTTAATCCAGTTAGGCTGCCAAAAAAAAAAAAAAAAAAGGGTCATATGCAGGGTAGCAAAAACAACAGCAACAGAGACTTATTTCTCATCATTCTGGAGGCTAGGAAATCTAAGATCAAGGTGCCAGCCAGTATGATTCCAGGTGAGGACTCCCCTGGTTTCTACACATAGGTTTCTCACTGGGAGTTCACCTGGCCTCTCCGCCCTGGTTATGTGTATATAATCAAATAGAGTGAGCTCTCTTTCAAGAACAAAAATCCTAATGGATCAGCACCCCATCCTTATAACCTCATTTAACCTTAATTATTTCTGTAAAAGGCCCCATATCCAAGCAGGGAAGATCATAAAGAGGGTTAGGGTTTCAAAATATTAATTTTGGCAGGGACATAAACCTCTGGCCTATAATGGAAGGTAAACGCTTTTCAACAGACCAAGAGCAGTTGGAAGAACGGAACTACATATCTGGAAATATTCATTATCCTGGAGTCCATGTATTTGGGAGGGAAAGTATGACCCAGAACTCAGATTGGAAAAAGACAAAAAGAGGAGGGGAGTGGGGGATGAGAAAGTAAGTGAAGACAGTCAAAACATGCAAATTTCCAAATTCTTAAATAAGTAAGTCCTGGGGATAAGTAACTATAGTTAATATTGTATTGCCTATTTGAAAACTGCTAAGACACTAGACCTTAAAAGATTTTATCATAAGAAAAAAAAATCTTTTGTAGTGATGAATGTTAATTGGACTTAACCATGGTGACTATTTTACAATATAAACAAATATTGATTTATTATGTTGTATACATGAAATACGTGTTATCTATATCAATTATATCTCAATTTAAAAAGATCTAAGAAGGCAGAGGAAAGTTACATTTAAGATATAAGTTAGGGGAGATCTTATATCTCTAAAACACAAACAACACTGTAAACCAATGTTACTTTGATAAAAAATTTAACAGTAAAAATAAAATATAAGTAAATAAAGGAGAAAAGAAATATCATCAAAAGAATTTATATTGGTTTGGTTTTACCTGCCTTCAACCTGAACCCAGGGTTACAGCTCAGTGTAACCGGACACAGATAAATACAATCTTGCTTTAAGTAACTTGCCACTTAATCTGGGAGGAAAACAAAGAAGTAAGCAGAGTACATATTTATAATAAGGTCTGGTACCTAACAGAGTACCTTTAAAGAAGTTACAAAGCTTTCATGCTGCTGTGTTCTCTTGTTTGTGGATGGCTGGTGAGAGAAGATGACCGGGAGCCACATAACATGACTTTTTAGTCTGAAGAGTTCCATAAAATAAATTGTTAAAATACCACTGGTTGGATGGAGGAAAAAAGATGGCGGCAAAGAGATGTTAGGATAGAAAGCTCTGAGAAGAAGTGGACGGCAGGGAGACTATACAGCAGGTCTCTGCAAGAACTGGGACACGAAAAATAAATTGGACGGTACTGACAGCCTACACAGAAAGGAGGGACTCATCAAAGGGGAGCAAATACAGAGAAAAGCTTCATAACCTTGCTACCCCGTCCCCCCCACCCCCTAGCCACAAACCCAGCACACCTTGAACGGCAGAAAGAGCATTCATAAACCCCACTTGTGGAAAGGGATCGAGACTATTGCACTACAAAACCTGAAGCTGCTGAGATCTGCACAGATACAGGCTTCTCCAGGCCTGGTGAGTTTGAACCAGGCCTTTGGAGGAGTCTGAGGAGGGAGCGGAGAGACATGTTTGGCGAAGGGAGTTCACACAACTTAAAATGGCCAGGCTAGGGGAAGGGGAGTCCCATTGACAGTCACTGGGTCTGGAACAAAGCCAGCCAAACTGAACCAAGGCAAAGGCACCACAGTCAGCTGGGTCTTCGCAACTGAGTCTGCCTGCACTGTGAGTAGAGGAGCAGAACCTACGTGTTTTTTTTTTTTTTTGTTTTGTTTTGTTTTGTTTTTACTCCTGTCCTCCTTTGGAAAGTCATTAAAGGGAGCCTCATAAAACCAGCCTCTACACAGGGGACTGTGTGGTACCCCAAGTAGTCAGGGGGAAAGAGTCCTCAGGAGCCCCATCACCCAACCAGCCACAACAAAGGAACTGAAATACAGGCATACCTGCCACTGCAGGGCAATCAGCACCACATCTTGCCCTCCACCCCCATACTTTTGTGGCTGTTTTAGTTCTTGCTGTGTGTGGTTTTTTTTTTTTTAAAGATTTATTTATTTATGCATACAAGCACTGGGGTACAGACCGGAGGTGTGGGGGGGTGAGAGGATTCACCACAGAAAGCGGGG
>JAGFMF010009968.1:0-16882 GCA_019455555.1 Galemys pyrenaicus
CAGGAGCACGGGGGACTGAGGTGATGGTGCACTGGTGAGATGGTGATGGGGAATACATGGGGATTACAATTGATGTCAAATATATATAAATAAAAAAATTTTAAAAAATAAGGAGGCGCAGCCAGTGCACACGATGTGCCAAGTGCATGTAAGGACTAGGTGAGCGAATTCTAAACCAGCACCCAGAGTCTTTGTTTTAGAAGCCAGATGGTGGGAATCATTCCCAGCAGATGAGGGGGGGGTGAGGAGGAGGGAGAATGAGAAGGGGTGATGACTTCACAGATAACTAGGTGTGGGCACCAAAGATGTTTACGGTAAAACTTTAAAGTTTGCCTCCTCCTTGTCTTATTATGATGCAGAAGCAAACTGGCACTGGTGCGGGGTTTAACTGATTGTCAGAGTCAGCCTGGCACCAGCCCCCCCTCCCCGCCCCGACTTTGGTGCCAACGCTGCCAGCTGGTACTTGGCAGTCCCCGGGTCTAGGTGTCAAACTGTAGAATGAGTCTGTTTCACTTCCTTTTTAAATGAATGATCTTCACAGGCTAACGTTACTTAGTGATTTAAAGAGAACTTCTGAGGAATGGCTTCCTGAAGATGCTCATCACTGACATTCAGCAGATCACCGCTTCCCGGAGATCCTGCCTTCCTGCGCGCTCAGCATGCTCCTGAGAAGTGCGCACCTCAGAACTTCACCGCACACCCCGAAGCCTGCAGTCCAGAGGCGTCACGGAGGTGTTCAATCAGTCAACACACGAGGTGCTCTGGGGTGGATTCTGAGACTGGGTCTCTGTGCTGAGCACTCGATGGGGAGCACAGCACGCGGTGGGGAAGCAGGACGAGACGGGGCGTTGTTATTGCAAAGCTATTGCAACCGAAGATGCCATCTTTCCCAGTATCCGGTTCTGCATCTGGGATGAGTCTTTTCAAGTGGTTCCAAATTTAGGCAACGGTTTTTGTCTTCCCGCATCAGCCGATCTTGTGCCTCTCCTGGAAAAATCTTGATAAACACTTTCCTGTGACTAAGGGAGGCTCAGAGAGGGTCCAGCTGAGAGCAGTCAGCAATCAAGATTAAACGCTTCCCCGCTGGAAGGTGCCCGAGGCTGACCAGGGACCGGGTGAAACAGAATCCACACCTACTGCTCATGCCATTTCCAAAACCCGTCTGCTGCAGGGATCCAACTGTTCGAATTCTCATTATCCAGCTGGAACGCTCTGGTCCAGTTTTATCTTTATCTTCATCTGCATAACCAATACATCAGATTCATTAAATACACCTTATGGCCTTTTTTTTTTTTTGTTTTTGTTTGTTCGTTTGTTTCCTTTCTTTCTCTCTTCCTCTTTGTTCTGTATATTTGGATTTAAGGCACTGACAGGAAAGCAGCCTGGTCCAAAAGGAATGCAGTACAGGGTCACACATGATTCTGAGCAAGACCTACTCACTGATCTTCAAAGAACTATGTAATAATACAATAGGAACATCTAAACACAATGTATAGAAACACAGGCTTAAGAAAAACTTAACTATGTAATGTATTTAAATACCAAGTCCAGTCTCTGGAGCAAAAATCTTTAGTGTCTTTTCTAAATTGAGCCCAAATACTTAACTAAGTTCAGTCAGATCACCTACTTAAATTAGTTTTGTGTTCTTTTCATTGTGTAATTATAGACGTGTTAAATACACACACGCACACACATCACTAGGTATAATAAAATCTCAAGGTCTTGAGCATATTTCTCTAGACTTTAAAAACCTGTTCTTTGGTATTAAAGGGAAAGTATTCAGTCTCTATGCAATTGGTCAGGTTAAAGATCACCCTTTGATTTTCTAGTTAACTGAGTTTTAATTATGACTACATGTGGAATTTTTTGAAACATTTTACTGCATCTATTGATATGATTTATGTTTTTTATTTTCTAGTTTCCCTACATTGTGAATTACATTGATTTCAAGTTTTATACAAACTTTGCTTTCCTAGGATAAATCTGGCCATGATGTAGTGCTATATGGACTCTACTATAACTTTGAAATACCTACTCATTCAGTTAATGAGAGTATTTTAAAAATCCATGATGACATTTATGGATTTTTACACTTCTCTGCAGTTTTACCATCTGCTATTATAGATTTTGAAGAGATTAGGTCTTTACACATCCAAGATAGTTTTTATTTAGATGAATAAGAAATGGATTAAATATCACCTTTTATCTTTTGAAATATCCCTTATTAGTAAGTTGACTTTGAACTTCTAATTGGATTTTAAACTAGTTGATAGAGGGAAGTGGAAAAGCACGTCTTTCAATTGTCTTATGCATTTCACCAGTGTTCTGAGCTTCTTTATGTATTTGAATTGCTGTCTGGAGTCACCTGCTCTCAGTACAAAGAACTTCCGTGAGGCATGTCTTGGAAGATGCCTGCACGTTACACATTCTCTCAGTGTTTGTCTATCTAGGAAAGTGCTGCACCTCAGGAATGGACTTCAGCTTGGGGATGTTAGCTTTGTTGGGTACAGAATTCATGATTAACACATTTTTTGGTGTCTGAACTTTAATGGTATCTTTTTGCCTCCTGGCCCCTTCTACTCAGGGGCCAGCTGTTTATCTCACTGGGCTATCTTATCAGAGATGTGCTTTTTCTCTTGCTGCTTTCAAGATTTTCTCCTTGTCTTTTACGATCAGCATTTTTTTCTTTTCTTACAATCAGCAATTTTTTTTTACAATAAGCATTCATCCTTGGATGTGTCTTGGTACTTCTCTTTAAGTTTGTTTTCTCAAAATTTGTTCTTCTTCCTGAAGAAGAAATTATTTTTATTTTTCGATAAACTTACAGAGTTTCCAAGAATTATTTCTTCAAATATTTTCCCTTCTTTTTTTTCTTTCCGCTCCTGGTACTCCCATTTGACTTACGTTCATGACCTATACTTCTTTGAAGTTCTGTTCATTTTTTTCTGTTGATTTGCCTTTAATTAAATAACTTGGCTTCAACTTTGCTCATTATTTCTTTAACTGGTTCAAGTCCCCTGTTGAGGACTTTACTGAAATTTAAAAATCCAATTGTTGAAATTTCCAGCTCTGTAATTTACATTTATTTCACTTTTATATAATTTTTCTTTTATTGACACTCTCTGTACAGCACTGTCATAATACTCTCCTGAACTTCCACCACACTTCCTTTTACTTCTGTGAATATACTTTTAATGACACTTACAATCTTTTTCTATTAATGTGGCATCTAGTTATTGCCAGAGGCACTTTCTCTCACCTGCTGCTTTCCCCCAATTCTTGTTCATACTCTAATTTCTTTGCCTGTCTCATACCTCATTATCTGAACTGGACATTTTAGATACCCTATTATAGGACCTCAGGATATACTCTGAGTACTGTGCCTCCTCCTGGACTTGCTACTGTAATTTGTTCTGTGTTTAGTGAAGTCCATCCGTGTCCTCCCCACGCCACCCTCCCCCCTCAGTGTTTTGCCTCTGACATTGCTCCTCTGAAGCTTGGCTTTCAGCACACCCACGGGCCCCTACAGCCAAGAGGCCGTGGTCACGTCTCCTCCATGCTTTCCCCAACTGCATCCATCCGTGACTCTGCTCTTTGGTATCAAGCCTGCCTCCCAGCTGTCTCATTCCAGCTTCCTCCTGGAAGACACTATGCAACCTGGAGTACAGACTGCAGCTTCCTAAGCACCACTGAGCTCCTCCCAACTGCGTTTCATCACAACCCCCACTGCTCTTGAGAGTGCCCTTAGTTTTAAACCCAGGGATGCCTGGGTGCAAGAGTCAGTTTCTTTGGGATGAGATTAGGAACTATCTGTTTAGAGCCTGCTTCTCCCCAAAGGCGAAATCTCCAAAATCAGGTGGTGACTGGAGTAGGGAGTAGGGACAATGGAAAGCTTCTAAGTGACACCTCTGTTCTAGGAGCTGAGTGCTGGTGAGGGCTGGGGTAGGTGGTAAGAAATACCCTGTGGGCCTTCCCCATCACAGCTTGTAGGAGAGCAGTGTTAATTTTTTTTTAAGATTTATTTTATTCATATAAGAGCTGGGGTACAGGCCAGAAGTACTGGGGGTGAGAGGATCCACCAGACAGAGTGGAGAACAGAACAGGCAGATCAACGGAAGTACACTGCTGAGGGGAGCAGCGGGCACCGCAGGAGAGGTCTGCCGCACCATGTGGGTCCCCCCCTGGCCGGCAGCAGGGATCGAACTCGTGCTGCAGTGGCTGCGGTTTGCTTCATAGTGCGTTTTTTAACCCACTGCGCCACCAGGGGAGGGCCCGAGCGGTGGTATTTGCCACTTGTGCCCCTTCACTTAGAGCCTCTCTTCCGTGAGCTGTGGTCCTGGAAGAAAGAAGTCCTAGTTAGTTCCACTCCTGGTTGTGGTTTATTCTCAGTGTGAGGGGGCAGCATGTGAAACCCTACCTAGAGCCACGCTCCTCCTGGGAAAGAGCCTTCTAGCTGGAGCTGGGATAGACGAGAACGCCGAGTTTGGGGATGCAGCAGCCTGGAGCAGGTCTCTTTGCTGAGCTGGGAGAGGAGAGGATGCAAGTGGTTTTGATGTAATTTTACAGACTTTGGCCTTTCTCACTGAATTTTTGCAGATATGTTTGGATAGATGTTTCTTCGTTTGCTGTTTACTCTCAGGGTTTAAATAGTTGTTTTTGTTGTCAGTTATTTTTCAAAATTATTTCAAAGTACTTTCCACGACTATCACAAGGAAGCAGGTCAGTGGAGTTCCTCGTGCTTTTATGCCAGAAATAGACTTTCACCTTATTGTACAACACACCTTTTGTATATTGTGAAATATAAGGTTTTTTCCCCCTTTTGTTACTTTACAAATAGCATTCTATCATCACTGGGCTTGTTTGGTTCCTGATGAAAAGTCTGTTGTATTATGTCTATTCCTTTGTGAGTCATTGTTCTTCTGGCTGAAGTTTGTTTTGTTTTTTTAAAAGACACACTGTCATCAGTTAATCATGACATTTCCAGTGTAGTCTTTTCTGTGATTTTTGTTCTTGGAGTTTGTTGAACTTCTTGGATCTGTGAGTATATAGTTGTCATCAAAGTTTGAAAAAGTCATAATTTAATTTTTTTCTCAACTTCTGGCACCCAAACTATGTAAATGTTATATTCTTAATAATGCCCCAAGGAAAATGAAAGTCCATTCTATTTCTTTGTTATTGTTAGTCTTTTTTATCTTTGCATCTTTACTGATCTTGTAGAATGTCCAATCTGCTTTTTCTCTAATTTGGTGATTTTTTTTCATTT
Organism: Galemys pyrenaicus; assembly: GCA_019455555.1. NCBI lineage: Eukaryota > Metazoa > Chordata > Mammalia > Eulipotyphla > Talpidae > Galemys > Galemys pyrenaicus. Next base: position 5,264 of record JAGFMF010009968.1, read on the forward strand.
CATTTTGCATCTTTTAAAAAATTCATAACAGTTTGACTGAGTCCATTTTTTTTTACATCTGCTCTTTCTTTATTGGTCATGTTCCTGCTTTCCAAGATAGTCTTGAACATATGTAATAAAATTTTCATAGCTATTTGAAAACCCTTTCATTAATTCTAGAGTTTAGTCATGATTTTTTTCATTATTATTGACTAATATTCTCCTGGTTATTGGTCATATTTTCTTGACTCTTTGCACGTGTTAATTTTTTGTTGTTTACGATTTATTACACCTTTTAGACCGAGTCTTATTTTCATGTATGAAGATGCTATGGATAATGAGTGGCAGTGAGAATGGGGGAAAATATCTGTACCCCATACATTTGACAATTTTTAATACCCATGATCTACAAAGATCTCATACAACTAAACAAAAAGAAAATAACCAGATCAAAACAAAACCAAAAAAACAGAACTGGGCAGAAGAGCTAAAGAGACACTTTGCCAAAGAAGACATACAGTTGGCCAACAGGCACATGAAATAAAAGCTCATCATCGCTTTTTACCAGGGAAATGCAAATCAAAACCACAATAAGATGCCACCTCACACCTGTGAGAAGCCCCCATATCAAAACAAACAAACCAGAAACAACAAATGTTTCCAAGGATGTGGAGAAAAAGGAAACCTCATACACTGTTGGTTGAAAGGGAGACTGATTGTACCCCATGGAAAGCACTATGGAAGTTTCTCAAAACATGAAAAATAGGTCTTCCATGGAATCCAGTGATTATGCAAAGCGTTCAAATCACTAATTCAAAGGGACACATGCAATCCTATGCTCACCTAAACACTATTTATAATGTCCATGACCAAACTATGGAAACAAATTAAATCCCCAAGATCAGATGTGTGGATTAGAGAAATGTAGTATCCGTACAATGGTGGAGGACTGTGGTGCGCTGGTGTGTGTGTGTGTGTGTGTGTGTGTGTGTGTGTGGTCACATCCACTTGAAGTGGTGTGACCCTAGACCTGTCTACCACCCATGGTGTTGCAAGCCAGTGAAAACTCAACGAGAAAATAAAAAACAAGAGAGAGAAGAAAAGCCATGAACAGCCTAGTAGGCTTTGCTTGCTATGTCTGTTACTAAAGGTGAACTTTATCTTACTGGAGGCAGTAATTCCTTAAACTAAAGAATTCCCAGGTGTTATCACATTGCCAGAATATACGATGGAAAGTAGAAGAGTAAATACGGAAGAGGCCCACGCTGGTTGGCCACAAAGCCGACCCCAACGCCCCACCGGCCCACACGCCCTTTGCAAGCCCCTCGGGCTATCGGAAGGGCCGTGTCTACGCCAGTGCACGGAGCTGCTGCCGTCTCAGGGCTGGTTCTGGGCGCCGAGGGAGCTCGGAGAAAGGCTCGGAATCTGGTGAGACAGACACCAAGCCGGGCGCACACACGCTCCTGGAGAACAGCTAGTAAGAACAGGAACGTACAGTGTTGCAGGCACAGTGGAGCGGGAGCCGCGGGAGGGATGGGGACCCCAGACGTGACGAGGATGGTGGTGGCTGTCATTCTTTGCAGACCCGGTCCTCAAGCGCGACCCCGCGCGGAACACGTGCCCGGGCCGGCAGAGGGTGCCAGCTGCCACAGCCTGGGGCTGGTGCGTTCGCGCTCGAGCTGGGCCTGACCCTGAGCGCACGTTGGGGCCGACTCTAGGGTGCGCAGGCCACACCCGGGCGGGCGGGCGGGCTCCCCGCTTCCGCGGCAGCAGGGCTTTGCTGAAGAACACCCCAAACGACTCGCGGGCCAGCATCGCTGGAGATGGTCACAGCGCGCCCGGCCCCGCCACCTCCCCCGGCGGCTCCGACCGACCGGCGCCGACAGCAAACGCAGCCGTGTCCGCCCAGCGTGACCGGGCCGGAGAGAGACGTTTTGCTTTAAGATTCGAGCAAAATCAAATGTGACGCGTTGTCTGTATTCTCTGTCTCAGACTCCAACCTTTGTGCAAAAGAACATTTATTCCGGGCAAGCTCTTTATTGAGAAAAGAAGATGAACTGATTTTAAGTACCTGCTGTCGATCTTGGACTCACAGCGACATCTTTCTGGACTCGACTTTTGTAATCCGTAAGATGATAGCAGGCGAGCACCGGATTTCGACGTGCCCCTGTGCTCTAAAATACTGTGATTTAAAAACGAAAATGAAATTAGCAATATAGCACACACAGCAGAGGAGCCATTTGAAAGGGCGGACTGCTAGCTTCTGTTAAGCTGTAGCTACATATGAAATGCCCATGCATGAATATGGTGTGAAGATCAAAGAAACATGTGAAGCTTAGAAAAAATAAAACTTTTTAAAAATCATTGGGGAGGCGAGTTCTTTCAGTTATTTTGGATTTGAGAGCAGTTTTTCCAGCAACCACAGAGCTATGCTGCCACCTTCTGGCCTGATGATTAACAAGCTGTTGCTTTTCCTTACACACTCACACACACCCTCACACACACAAAGTGTATTTACATATTTCACATCATTAAATGTCAACAGGTATCATTGTTGTTTCTCATTGTTTGGTGAGCCCACAAACCTTGAATGAGAATCTCATTTTAACACAAAAGAGGATAAAATATTTAAATCCTGTGGGTAATCTGAGCTGTAATCTGAGATGAATGTTAATCCAAAAACGCATTTCATAAGTTGGTTGCAGTACAAATACTAATTCATTTGCTTGAGTAAAGTAGGTGTGCATGTGTATCAATACACCAGGAGACGATAATTAATGGAAAGCAAAATAGCAAATAATTGGACCTATGTTTCTTTGAGGTAGTTCTAAGGCAAAGCAATCATTCACTGAGATCTTTGCTCTGGCACCTGCAAGAAAATCCAGATACAACAAACACTGAAAAGATTCCTTTGATGCTGACCCCATCATATTATTTATATTCTGTATCATACACATGTTATATATTATGCATATCCATTATGTGTTATATACAATGAATTGACTATATATTACAATATGTAATGCATATCACACATGACATATAACATGTGGCATGTATTATGCACATAATATATAATACACAATGTATACATATATTCAATATATATGCAATATTATAACAAGACAATGAAATATATGCTGTTACCACAACTCAATGTTCTATATTTTTAAATATTGCCTGTCATATGGACAATATTATTTAATCATTCCACATGTTGTGTCTTCTCCATTCCATTATCATTGTAACTGTCTCTAAATATTTCATGTCGCTATAACTTTCATTTACTGCTGTTCTTGTAGCAGACACAGTGACAGTCTGAAGCTCATGCGGCTGTTTGTACAGAAAGGCCCAGAGGAATGAGGCCGGTTATCACAGCGCCGTGCACAGCCAACGGAAGACGTCCAAGTATGCTTGGTGACCCTGTGCCTGCTGCGTGCAGTCAGAAGTTATTCCAACAGCTAAAAATAGGCCCGAGTCACCAGCAGTTTGTCAGCCATCACCAGGCCTCACCCACCGAAGCTTCTTTGCCTCTCAATACACCTTTGTTAGGCTGGGTGCTTTGGGGAGTTTGTTCGTTAGGTGTTTTTTAAGATTCCAGAAGACAATTGGGCGACTGCAAACGGCAGAGATGAGGCACCTGATGTGGGGTGTGCTGGCCTGCCCGAGACCACGCCCAGTGCATCAGCTGTGGGACCCCCCCAGGCCAGCATGGGACCACAAGACACTTTTTTACTATCTGTTGAGGGAAGATAGGAAGGATGGAGGAAGGGGAAGAGGACTGAAGGAAGATGGAGGAGCTACTGAGTTAAGTCAACTTTGTTTTCACAATTTTAAGATAATATCTAGTAAAGTCAATGGAATCCCCACCGGTGGGATGATTCTCAGTATATTACATAGAGTTTCGCTTTTCGTGCAGTCCTTCTAAGAGCTTAACTTCACCTTGGGTTTAAAATTACTTCAAATTTCCTAAACACAAGACCGTACTGCTGGATGAAGATGTGACGGGACAGAATCCCACGCATTCGTCTTTTCTTCCCACTTCGCGTATTTTAGTTCTGAGCGAAGACCCTCAACGGCCTCACTTGTGAACCCTGCTGATGCGTCAGTGACGTGACTGAGGGAGCCCACGTGTCCCCTGCACCTGAGCACCCACCGGGCCTAGAGAATGTTCTACTAGGACCTTTCCCCGAAGTCCTGCAGCCCCAATGCATGGAGAAATTCCAGATACTTAGACCAAAGAGTTCACATGACACCTGGGCTTAGCTTTCTGTCAGGCACTAAAAACAATTCGTTTTGCACATAAACATGTTCTCAGATGATGTCCCTACACAGTTATTCAACAGCCGCTGTTATTGGCGATCAGGAAACGTGGAAGTGGGTATCTGAGAGCTGAGATTGTGCCACATCTCATCAAAGCGAGTCTGACTGTGGGACCCATTGAAAACCCATAAAATTATAAATAACAACTTTTGGCTTTTTCCAAAGGGGACATTTTCTTTTTCTTTCTTTTTTTTTATTTTTGCATAGAAGAACTGGATATAGGCCAAGGGTACGGAGAATAAGAGGATTCACCAGAGACAGAGAGGGGCGCAAAACAGGCAGGTTGTCTGGAACACACTGCTGAGGGGAGCAGCGGGGAGACAGGAGAGGCCTGCTGCGCCATGTGGGTCCCCTCCCTGGCCGGGCATCGAACTCAGGCCATTACGGTGATAGTGCTGAGACTTAAGCCCTAAACCTGGGAGGTTCCCCAAAGGGAAATTTTCTGAGGCACGGTTCTGTAGTATAGTCATTGACAATGCAATTGGATTGATTAGTCATTCACACACACATATTAGTCTAATATGAAGCAAATGTTTTATTTTTGTTTATCATATAAGACATTGTTAATATATTATATGTATATTTATATTTGCTTATATTAAATATTATTTTACAAAAGGTTGCAAAAGGTTAAAGAGGACTTTTTTCCTAATTAGTTTTAAAATAAATGTGTTAAACTACTTTGTCTTGTATGACATGATTAGTTTAAAAAAAAAACCTTTGTGCGTAATACTTTTCAACAATAAACTTAAGAAAAATTAAGTCATAGCCAAGACATTCGACGTGTTCTACAACATACTAGATATTTTGCACACACTTTCTACTTATCTACTTTTTTACTCTGACCTTAATTCAAAAATGACTGTTTTGTACATTAATGAATGCATTATTCAGAGTGTATTTACATATTACAGGTCATTAAATGTCAACAGGTATCATGAGAAATAATCAGCAAAATACCCATTTATACAAATAAAGCCAGTGGCTAACCCCTAGGTGATAGACAGGTCATAACCCATATTTTCTAGTTCGTGTTCTAGGATATTTTTTCTCTCCCTTTATGGATAATTTTAATGATTTGACCTCAGTGCCTCTCTGGAGATATACTATTGTGCTTCCAGCAGATTTTGCTTTAAGAAAAATTATGGGCTGAATCGTCAACCTTATTTTTATCGAGGGTTTGTGATGTCTTGATCATTTTTAGCTTAACAAAGTGGTTTTGTGCTTTCCTATTCTTAACTATTCTCACTCTAGGTTGCCTGTGAAGGGCTCAGTAGAGGCAGGTCACCGCAGAGCATCTAAATATTAATTGATTCCCTTCGTGTGCTTTGGTACACGCTTTCAGAGAGCGGCATATATGTTTAAAGAAGATAGTAGATGACGTAGCCACTGTGAAACAGCAGTAACTGCTGACTACTTTTCAGAGAAGAAAAAATAAAAATTTAAATACAGCCAAATAATTTTCTTGTGGGAGAGCAAGACAAAAACACTCAGCTTCCTTCCCTCTTCAGAAGAAACACCCCGGAGCGCCAGCTTGGCGCGCTGGCACCGAGGACCGTATGCGAGCGGGGGTCGTATCTCTTTTTGTTTCCTCTGGCCCCGTCACTGTTCAGAACAGTTTGTTTATGGGAGGCCTCATTAATGGTTCTTTACAGCTGACCCCTGCTGTAGAGGGTATTACCACTCCACAGGTTTCTATCACACAATTTTCTGGGTATGTCAAAAGCATATGTCAGAGCAGAAAGGGCAGAGATAAACCTTGGGGATTCTAAAGAGTGGCACCTGGCTGGAATTCAATTTGTCAGGAAATGTAAAGCTGTGTTGCAATGCACCAAGAAGCTTGGGTTAGCTGAAAATGACTCATTTGCTGGAGTTTAAAATTAACTCAAAGGACCCTCTGTGACAGTGTTCAAACTCTGTACAAACATAATGCTGAAATATTTAAACCCAGTGCAAATTATGTTTTGATTCAAGACAATGAATATGCTTAATTAAACTGGCACTGAAAATGTAAATATTTTAGCTAGTCTCGCATTAACGCTAAAACTCTGGGAATTAAATTGTACATTTCTAATCTTTCATAATGATGAAATTCAAAATGTTATTGTTGTGTTTATAAAAGAGTCCATTGTTAGGCAGCATATTCATTACAAGACAATGGTTACGCATCTAATTCCACAGCAGGGAAGGGATTCAGTGGTTCAATATTGCATGCGACAAGAGATTTTACCAAAAATCAATACCATGAAATATGGGGTTATAAAATCCAAAGTCATATAAAGAAAGAAGTTATCCCAATCAACTGATATTTATAATTAGAGTCATATTCTTTCTTAGTGGGCGCTTTTATAGTAAATTGACATTCTAATTAACTAAACTGGAATCAGTGACTCTATGCTATTGTGATTTGTAAGAAACATACATTTGGCCATTCAAATATATTTCTTGTACATATTCAGTAGTCATCCGTAGCTCTCCACTCACACATTCCAAAGCCTTGACACTTCTTCCAAGTGCTTAGAGTGTTAAAGATGATTTGGTTAATAAAGGTAACTTTTGCAAAGAGCACATGGAAGGGACTGGTGGCCAGGGGAACCAGCCAGGTGATTAGAGGGCTGGAACTTCTGTTCCTATATCCAGACCGCCTGGGAGGCAGGAGGGACTGGACCCTGAGCTTCATCATGATGACTAGCGGTTTGATCAACTATACCCATTAAGAAAGCCTCCATAAAAGGGGGCTCAGAGCTTCCCATTTGGGGTGCCTTAGTGCTGCTTCCATACATGACCTTGCCTGGCCCCAAGCTACAGGCAGACAGACGTTCCTTTGGGGTCTCTCTCTTTTTCTCTTCATCTGGTAGTTGATTCTTATTCTTTAATGTTCTTTGTAATAAATTGGAGAGCTAGTGAGTTGAAGGGTTTCCTGAGTTCTGTGAGCCACTGTAACAAATGAATCAAACCTGAGGAGTGGGTAGTGGGAACATCTAATTGGTGCACATTTGGTCAGAAGCACAGGTAATGTGGCCTGGACTGGCAACTGTTACTGAGTGAGAGGGTCCTAGGAGACTGAGCTTTTAGCTTGCTCATATATTACCTCTGGGTCAGTATCTTCAGAATCGAGATATTCCGCTAGCATCTGAGAATGACTTACTGTTATGGAATGTTCTACATGCAACAGAATTGTGTCCAGGAGTACTATAAAGGTCCGTTTGAGGTGCAAAAGCTATGCTTTACATAAAAACTAACAGGGAAAAAAGCACAGTGATTTTCTAAAGTCTGTAAAGGTTATTATTTAACAAGGAAATAATGCCACATAATTTTTGGCATTTTATTTTTAATCTAATGTTGATTTCACTTTATTTTTAACAATTTAGTACAAAGACAAAACATGGTAACTAAATATCAATTACCCCAATCTTAGAAAATCAATGCTGTCAAAATTTTGAAAAAAAAGTATCTGAATTCAAAGTTAAGTTGACTTTTCTTGAAATTTAAATAAAATGTTAAGTGCTGGTAGAACATGTTATTTCAAAATACTTAATTTAAAATGACAATTTTGAAAGTGTGACAGTGTGCATCTGTAGCATTAAACTTATTAACTTTTTTATGTGATTGATTTCCCATCCTACTCCATAGTCATCCAAATTGCTGGGATTATCTTAATTATATGTCTATTTTCCTATTCATTTACAACATGAATATCAGAGTGAAAACTCAAGTGGATTTTCAAGGAAGATGTGCACATGTGAAATGTTATTCCGGGGAAGATGATATCCAGGGATTCCTGGCTCCCCTCCAACATGTTGCATATTATCACCTCCCCTGGAGTGTGACCTATACCTGACTTGACCAGAATTATGGAAAGGTGCTGGGACAGCATTTCTATGATGAGGTTATACAGTGTGACAGTCTCAGGTGCTCACTCTTGCTTGCTCATTCAGAGGGAATCCTGCCACCATGTTTTCATTTGTGCAACATGACCTACATGATAGTACATCAAGGCCAGCCTACACCAACAACTCACAAGAACCAAATCCTGTCAGTATCCACGTGTGTAACCTTGGAAGTGATTCCTATCCCAGTCAAGCCTTCAGATGAAACCACAACCCCAGTTTAAACCTTGAATTCAGTCTTCTGGGAGACTCTCAGATGAGGATCGATCGATCCAGATATATCACATTTGGATCCCTTACCCACAGAAATTGTGAAAAAATGAAAACTCATTGTTTCAAGTCACAAATTTTTTAAGTAGTTTTTTATGAAACAGTAGACAACTAATAAAATTTTATTCATGCTTGTAGGGCCTATAGAGACTTTACAAGTTTTCACTTTATTCACTTTATAGATAATACAAGTCAGCTTCTCTATTGTCAATTTTGTGAGATTATAACTGAAAATTTACAAAATAAATTTGAAAACTGAAATAAAAAATGAAACAAACAATGGAATTTGGAAAAGATTACATCTGGAAGCAATGAAAACCCAGACTAACACATAGTTGAGTATCTTAGACCATAACCAGGCCTGTTTTATCTCTTGCCATTTGTGGTCAACAGCATTGATAGCAAATCAGGAGTACTTGTTTGGTGACATCACGACCTCATGTCAGATACGTCCATCCATTACTCTCGATGAGCACATTTAGTAACTCTTTTTTATAAATAACATCTCAGTATAGGTATGCATACATGCACACACATCTAAATGTACAAACTAAACATGTACTACACAGCATCATTGGCCTAGGGCTGAGAATATCTTTTCTTGAGTCTTCTTCTGGCACTATAAGACCTATTTCCAGTTACACTTTGGCTCAGATTAGACTAACTTGTAGTAACCCTGCACTGGCATTTCGAAAGTTTCCCATTAAATGATCAATTTCATAAGATACTATAAAATGAGTAAAAGGTAACACAATTAAACAGTTCCATTAAAATATTCTCATGATAAAAGGATAAATTAATTATAAATAACAAAATTAAGTGTGCATGCAGTGAACAACAAAGTCTACATATGCATATAGCAAAGGACTGTGATCTAAAAAGAGAAATATATAAAAAACACAATCAGGGTAGGGACTTTAGATCCCCCTTTGGCAAGTGATAGAACTGCCAAACAAAATCTACAAGATAAAGAAGAAACAAATTACTCACACAACCACCAGCATCTACTTCACATACATAACAGAATACATTTTCTTCAAGAACCAATGGGACATCCACCAGATACACCTTATCACAGCCCATAAAAGAAAAAAACTCAACAAGCTAAAAGAGCTTAAATCATGCTGATCATGTTCTCTGACCATATGGCATCAAACTAGAAATCAATAACTGATGAAATAAAAGGAAATCTCCAAACATGGCAATGAACAACCCAATTCTAATTAATCCACAGTCCCAAGGGAAAGTCTCTGTCTCTGTCTCTGTCTATATTTATATATATATATAAAATATATATCTATAGATACACAGACATACACACATATATAAAAAATAACTTGTTGTATATATAAACATACAGATATGTGTATGTATATATGCATGTATGTGTGTATATGTGTTGTCTATGTATCTCAATGAAACTATACATATTAAGTGTGCTATACACATATATATGTAGCATGCTAACACAGCACTCAGAGGTAGATGCATAGCACTAAGTGCTTACATTATAAACAATGAAAGGTCTACAATTAGTAACAGATGTTGTAACTTCAGGAAAAGTAGGATAGTAGAAAGCAAGCCAAAAGAATAAAATAATGACGATTAAGGCAAAAACCAACACAATCAAAAGGCAGAAGACAATAGGAAAAAATAAAAATAAGTGCAGGTTATTAAGTACCAGTCAAATTTAAAACCTCAGAACATCAACACAAACCAAGAGAGCTCTGATTGCCAATATTAGAAATAAAATCATGAACATGCAGTAAAGATCCTGCCAACATCAAATGGGGAATGAGGAATTTCTGTGAGTTATTTTATACTCATAAATCATATAACTTAGAAGAAATCATCCCAGGAAGACATGCTACTAAAGTTCAACAAGGTAAAATAGATAATCTTATTATTCCTAAAACCACTAAAGAAATAGAATTTTTAATTAAGAAGCTCCTAAAAAAGGAAATCTTTAGGCACAGATAATTTCACTGGAGAATTCTATCCAATAATTAACAATTTTATGCAATGTCTTCCAGAAAAGAGAAGATGAGGGAGAATTCACCAACTCATTCTGAATGTTCTCTGACCCTGATACCAACAGTAGACAGAATATTTTTAAAAATACCAAAAAGCATCTGTCATGAACTAAGGTGCAAAAATGCTCAATGGAATATTAAACAGTTCAACTTAGCAATGTATGAAAAGAATATACTATGATCAAATGGTATTCATTTCAGGCATATAAGATAGGGTCAACATCAAAAAATAATTTTTTGCCTATGAGTATCAAATAAGCACATGAAAATAAATACAACATTGTGAGTCATAAGGAAAATATGCACTGGAACTAAAATAATACCTACTCAGTACAAACAAGAATGATAAGATAAAAACACAGTGATTACATTATGCTATCAAGGATATGGAGGGGGTAGATACCTCATACATTGCTGGTGGGAATGTGAAATAGGACACTTATTCTCAAAAAAGTAATAAATTAAACATTTGTTTACCATAGGACTATGCAATTGAGCCTTGGATAGTTATTAAAGAGAAATGAAAACTTATGTTTAATTAAAAACCTGTATACAATTGTTCATTGCAGCTTTATTTTGTAGTAGTCCAAATCTCAAGAGGTTATGTATGATTGCATTCATATAACATTCTTGAAATGACAAAATTACAGGGCTGGTGAGCAGACAAGGGGTTGTCAGACACCAGGGAGGGGCAGGTCGAGGGGGAGGGAAGCCATCATTGTGGAAGGGAACCTTGAGGAAACCCTGGGGGACACACGGTCTCGTGTTCTTACTGTGGCCTGGATGCAGGTGTCCACAATAATACTGGATAGAAATAAACACACACACGAACAACTGAATACAAAACTGATGCAATCTAATGCCGTCAGTGACAAACGAGTCTGTTTCCTCTGTGATATTCTACTATAGTCCCTGTGAGATGTCCAGATTGGGAGAAAATGGGTGAGGTGTGTGTGTAATTACTCTGACAGTTCCTTCCTTCCTTCTTTCCTTTCTTCCTTCTTTCCTTCCTTCCTCCCTCCTTCCCTCCCTCCCTTTTTCCTTCCTTCCTTCCTTCCTTCCTTCCTTCCTTCCTTCCTTCCTTCCTTCCTTCCTTCCTTCCTTCCTTCCTTCCTTCCTTCCTT
>JAGFMF010009970.1:0-30933 GCA_019455555.1 Galemys pyrenaicus
CCGCTCTGTCTGTGGTGAATCCTCTCACCCCCCACACCTCTGGCCTGTACCCCAGTGCTTGTATGCATAAATAAATAAATCTTAAAAAAAAAAAAAAGTTCCAGTAAACAGAAGTGAAGAAAAATGAAAATTATTAGAAATGAGGAAAAAGTTACAAACTGAAGAAAATAACTGCAAGAAAATACAGAATATTTAAAGTAAATATATTTTATAGCTACAGTGATAAAATGTTAAAATATATTTCCAAGCAAAGCATCAACTATCAAAAGCAACCTTAAAGACATAAATTATTGAGAGCCCAGACTCAAACCCAAACGTATATGAACAGTTAATCTAAGACAAAGGAGCTAAGAGTATAGATAAGGAGAATTTGTTCAACAAACAGTATTGGCAAAACTGGACAGAAACATGCAAAAGAATGAAACTATCTTACACCATTAGGAAACTTAATTCAAAATGGATTAAAGACTTAGATCTAAGACCTGAAATCATAAAATACATAAGAAAAAACATAGGTAAAATACTATACAACACTGGCCTCAGAGATGCATTTGGGAACCTGAGTTCTAAGAGCAAGGAAAACAAAAGCAAAAGTAAACAAGTAAAAAAAAAGTAGACAAGTAGAACTACATTAAACTACAAAGCTTGCCCACAAAGGCACTATCATTAAAATGAAAAGACAGCATACAGAAGGAGAGACAGTATCTCCAAGTCAATATATTCACAAAGGCCTAATATCCAAGATAATACAAAGAAATCATACAATTCAACAAAAAGAAAACAATATACCCAGTCAAAAAGTGGGCAGGAGACCTAAATATACACTCCTCCAAAAAAGACATACAGATGCCCAACAGGCACATGAGAAAAGGCTCATCATCATCATCATCAGGAAACTGCAAATCAAAACCACAACGATCTAACATCTCACACCTGTGAGAATGGCCCATCTCAAAGTTCAGAAACAAGCCTAGGATGTGGAGGAAAAGGGACTTTTGTACATTACTGGTGTGAATATACAAATAAGAAGATTTTACAAAATATTAAAAATAGATCTACTCTGTGATCCAGCAATTCCATTCCCAGGTGTTGAGCCAAAGAAAGCAAAACCACTAATTCAAGGGATATATGCACTTCTAAGTTCATTACAGCACTATTTATAATAGTCAACTTATGGAAGCCCAAATTATCCACACACCCAATGACAGATGAGTGGATTAAGAAGATATGGCCTGCATGCACGCACGCACGTGTGTGCACACACTCACACTCACAAAATGGAACATTACTCAGTTATTTAAAAAAAATAAACTCTTCCATTTTGCAACAGCATAGGTAAAAGTGGAGGGGACTATGCTAAGTGAAACAAGCCAGAAGGAGAAAGACAAATACCAGATGGTCTAACTCATATATGGAATACACAGAAGCAAAATAGAGTCAGATCACACCAAACCAAAAACAAACTCTAAGAATCTAACTATAAACTGAGGCTACCAGGGGAAGGAAGAAGGTAGAGAGAAAAGGAAGAGAAAACACGATGCACTATGATGGAGGACTATGAGTACCTTTGGGGTAGGTGTAGACGTGCATTTCAGAAGGTGTGAGCCTTGCCTTTGAGTCACATACCAGGTTGTAAACCAATGTTAACTCAATTTTTAAAAGAGATTAAATATTCCTCAAAAAATTAAAATAGAATCAACATATGATTTAGATATACAATGAACTGAAAACAGTTTCAAAGATGTATTTAGATACCGACATTCATAGCAGCATTATTCAGAATAGCTAAGAGGTGAAAGCAACCCAAAAAAATCCAGTGGTAAATGAAACTAGATAAATAAATGGAATTATTTACTCAATAGAGTATTACCCATTCTAAAAAGGAGGACATTCTTCTATATGCTGTAACATGGAAGAACTCGAGGTTATTATGCTAGATAAGAGAAGCCAGTCACAAAAATATAAATGCTGTATGATTCTACTTGCATGAGATATCTAACGTAGTCAAACTCAGAGATAGAAATTAGAAAGGTAATTAGATGGAGGGGGAAGTAAGGGAAGTATTGTTTTATAAATGAATGAGCAATGAGTCTCAAATTTTAATGAACATAGCAATCTGTTAGCTTGTGAAAAACAGAATCACCAAGTTTAAACTGTGTCCCATCCCCAAAGCTTCTGCTTCAGCAGACCTATATATTTTATATATTTCTAGTAAGTTTCCAGGTGATACTGATGCTGTTGGTCTGGAGACCACACTTTGAGAAATCTGAACTAGATCTCAATCTTTCTCTCTCATAAAAAAATTAAAAGACACTGAAGAATACATATCAGCCCTTGAGAGTGGTTGTCCCTGGGGACAAAGGAAAGAAAATGGAATCAGTGGAATCAAAGAGGACTTGAGTTTTATCAATAGTTTAAAAAAATTATGCAAATATTATTCATTTTTAAAAGCCACATATAAATAGAAAAAAGATGAGCAACATGTCAAAATGAATAGATATATGGATGATTGTTATGTTCACTGTATACTTCAGAGAGGTTAAAAAAAGAAATAATGATCTGGAAAATGTTTACAACTACTGAAAATAAAGAATTACTGTTCTTAACAGAGTTCTAAAAATCCAGTAACTAACTAAAAGCAACATAATAGAAAAGGAGGCAAAAGAAATAAACACTTTTCACATACACACACACACACAAAACAAACACACACACAAATTACTAAAAAAGACAGAAAATGACCCTGAACACCACTAAGCATACAGGGTAAAATGAGACAGTGTTGTTCACCACCCCATTGGTTGGCAAAAAAATAAAAAGACTTTAAAATATACAGTCCTGGTAAGGACAAAAGCAAATAGATACTCTAATTCAACATTGGTGGGAAAATATGACATGCTACAAATATTGGTAGATATAAAAAAAAATCTAAATTCATCCATTCACAGTAAAATGGTTGAGTGAATGAGGTTCATCAGTACAACAGAATTATCTGACACTTAAAAGAATGTGTTAGACCTCTATAAACTGTTTCATGAAATAATCTATCAACTATTTTAAGGCACAGCCAAGGTATATTCATAATACAGTTATGCCTCCCTGATGGCACAAGGGGTTAAGTCTCAGGGCTATAGACAACATGAGTTGCAACATGAGTTCCATGCCCTGCCAGGGAGTTGACCCACACTATGCAACAGACTTCTCCTGTCTCACCCATGGTTCCCCTCAGCAGTGTATTTCACCCCCCACCCCGCACCTCTGGCCTACATCCCAACTGTTATATGCATAAATAAAAATAAGTCATTAAAAATATATATTCATAATAAATAAAGCAAAATTCAGATTTGTTATGTACAAAATAATTTCATACTATAATACAAGAACCACCACTCTATATACTTAGGTGTAGTTTCATGTAAATGCTTGAGCAGGTAGATACGAATGAAAGGATACATATTAATCACTAAAACTCATTAACTCATAAGGAAAGTGACTAGAAAAGAGAATACATGGGCCTTCCTGGTGATGCAAGATTAAGTGTCAGCGCTATCCACAGCCAGCACAGCACAGGTTCAATTCCCAGACAGGGGGCTGGCCCACATGGCACAATCGACCTCTCCTGTCTCGCCCACTGCTCCCTTCAGCAGTATATCTCAGTAGATCTACCTGTTCTGCTCCCCACTCTGTCTCTGGTGAATCCTCTCACTGCACCCAACTCCCGCACCTCTGGCATGTACGCCAGTTCTTGTATGCATAGATAAAATTAATCTTAAAAAAAAAAGAGAATACAAAAAAAGTAAGTATTTAATTTCGAAAGATATAAAGATCTAAACTTTTTAACCCAGTAGAAGTACTAGAGAAAATATAAAGGGCTATTTTCAAAATAAGTGGGAAATGTCAGGCACAAATGTCATACATTATATGGTTCATGTCAAGAAGTCATATATTATATGGTTACACTTATATATTACTAGCTGCTAGAGTAAGATATGACTGCTATGGGTTTGAGGTTTTCCTCTAGGGTCATGAAAATATTCTATAAGTAAATTTTGGTTTGTTTGCTGTTGTTTTCAGATTTATTTATGCATACAAGAACTGGGGTACAGACCAGAGGTGCGTGGGGGGGCGGGGTGGTGGTGAGAGGATTCACCACACACACAGAGTGAGGAACAGAACAGGCAGAGTGACTGAAATACACTGCTGAGAGGAGCTTCAGGCTAGACAGGAGAGGTCTGCTGCACCATGTGGGTCACTTCCCTGGCCAGAGATCCAACTCATGCTGCAGTGGTTGTGGGAGCCCCACAGTGCAGCACTCAACCCCTTGCACCACCAGGGAGGACCCAAAATAGTGGTACTTATTACACAACTTTGTGAATATACTAAGGCATTGAACTATATGCTTTAAAAGGGCAAATTTAATGGTATGTGAATTATCTTGTGATAAAATGAAGAAATAGAATTGTGGGGAAGAGTGATCTGAATCTGAAAAGGCTAGGGTACAAAAAGAACAAGAGTGAGCTTTACTACATACAAACTTTAAATATCTAAATAGCAAAAACAAGCTTAACAAAATCCCATAAAGTTTAAAAGGAGAAACCAAGTGAAAAAGAGTACACACATCTACCCTACAAACTATACACAAACAATACAACAGAAAAATGAGAAATCTACATATACAAATTTCCAATAAACATTTGGAAATGTGTAGTTTTGGTCACTAAAATGTAAACTCACTTAATAGTAGTGAACTTACAGTAGTTTTTTACCTTCGTCCATTTTCCCAAGAAAAGCAAAAAAAGTATTACTAATATTTTGAAAGATTCCATACAATCTATCGTGGAAAATGAAGTCCATAATGGGCATTATGTCCATTATGAATGGAAAAGGACATAGACCTAATGGAAGTTACATAATCATTGATTCTCAAGGATTATCTAGTTCATCTTTTTACCCATCAATACTTAAATTCCCTACCCAATATTTCTAATAAGAAATTAATCATTCAGCTTATTTTGAACCTCTCTGTCCATAAGCAAGTCATACAGGAGTCTATCTCATTTTTAGTAAGAGTATTTCTCCCAAAGCGAGAATAAATCATACTAGCAAAACAACTGCTTAAGAAAACTCCAATAAAATAAATTAATACCCAGTCCTAATTTTTAAGAAATTATGAGTCCTTTAAAATTATCAATCAATTATAGTGCCAGTTTCCCTAGAAAACTAGAGGTATCCTGACTTCCTAAGAGAATGCTGTGAATACGTTAAAAAAAAAAAAAAGATTTATTGACGCATACAAGAATTGAGGTACAGGCCAGAGGTGCAGGGTTGATGAGAGGATTCACCAGAGACAGAGTGGGGTCACAGAACAGGCAGACTGACTGATATACACTGCTGAGCAGCAGGCAAGTAAGAAGTGTGCTGCACCATGTGGGTCACCTCTCTGGCCAGAGATCGAATTTGTGCCGCAATGACTGCTGAAAGCTTGTCAGTGCTGTGACTCAACCCCTTGCGCCACCAAGGAGGCCCCTGAATATGCTTTTACAGTGAGTTACCATCCAAATATCACCAATTGAACACACAGACATAAATACGTCAAGAAAGTGATGAATTCTAAAAAGGCAAAACCTTGATTATTAGAGAAACTATGTTTAACACTGAGAGAATTATCACTTTCTCTTCTAACAGAAGAATAAAACTAAGGGACTGTTGTAAATCTGTAATTGATAAGTGATACCATTTCTTTTACCTCCAAAAAATATTCATGAACATAGATGTCTCTGGTAAGGTGAGCAAACAGAGACACCTCAAATGACTGTAATTAGACATGGCTCCTGAAATATCATACTGAGAGAATGCCAAGCCTTAAGTGATCTACACCTTGAATAAAATACACTGCTTTGTAACTGGACATCACAGAAATAATTTTGCCCTCCTTACCTTATTCATGTTGTTTTCATCAACCACATCCTTGGATATATCCTGGATTATTTCTGGACACAAGATAAGGAGAATGATCTGCAGCGGCCAAACTGCTGCTTTACGTTTGGTGCTTTCAGCAAAACCATCCACCAAGTTAAACAGCTTTTCTGCACACTCTATATAAAAAAATGTAAACAGTAGGTTCATATTATTAGATGAGGAGGAAATTTCTGGCATTAAAGTTGACACTATCAAAAAGCACAAAAGTCAGATTTTTAAAAGATTAACTTGATGATCACCTAAACAATAAGGCAAATTCGTTCAGGAAAGCAGACAAGCAATGTTATATTGTCTGTGTGTCGGAAGAGCTATCTTGATTAAACCTAGTAAAGCCCATGTTTTAGAATGGCCAAACTAGTGTTTATTTTCAACGCACAGGTTTTATGCAAGGTGTGATAAACCCAAGGAACAAAGACTGGACAGATTCCCAAAGAATATTAACAAAGCCCTTCATAAATCTATTCTGTTTTACAGTTGTGTCTCAAGAATTTTACATAAGGTTATCACTTTTATAAATATCTCCCTAAGAACACAAAAAAAGTGTTTCTCTACAACTCTACTGAATATCTAATCCATGACTCTAAATATTAGCGCTTCATTTCAAAGTTCTTTATCTCTTTGTTCAAAGGAAAGGAAAAGGGTTGAGGGTAATTTTAAAATGTAAGAAAAAAAAGTATTTCCTATTTAACACAGTTGACAAAATAAAAAGTTGACAAGTAAAAGCACCTTAGTGACAAAAATAATTGGGAAATTGATAGTCTTTCACATCCTAAGTAAAGAGTTTAAAGACAAAAAGAAAAATCAATCTCCTTACCAGCCATATCAGTCTGTGGAATCTGGTATAGCTTTGTAAATTCATCTGGATAGTTTTCTACCCAGTTCCAAAATGCCTACAAAACCCAAAACACATGTCTCATATAAAAGCAGTGGTACTTTCTTAATATAGTAAATGTCATATTATTCCAATTATACTGTAAAGTTCTAATTTCCTTCCAAGGAATACTGAAATGCATTCTTCCTAAATATTAATCTCAAATTATCAATCAAATCATGATTCAAAATACTAAACACAGCAACTACGGTATTTACAAAATTTTATTAAAATTTTAATTTTAATAAAAAAGTTAACAAAATTTTAAAGCCAAAGAGGATATAACTTACTTTTTCCAGGCTATTAATAACTGCTAACTGTGCAACCTTCTTTAGGGCTTTAAATTTAGATGCTGTTTCTGTTTAAAAAAAAAGAGTTCCAAAATTAAAGAATGCAATTCAAAACTACTAGAAAAAATAACTTCCCATTTACTTACAAGATTTTGTTCCAGTATTATAAGCAATGTGCAGTTAGTATGAGCCAAAAAACTCACTAAAGACAAAAACTAAATAAAAAATATGAAAACTCATGAGTTTTTTTCATCAGTTTTCTTTTTTCTTTTTTAGAGATAACAACTGACTTTTTTATAAAAGCATAGAATCTGGTCACTATACAAAATTCAAAAGTATACAACAGCCTAAGGAAAATTTAAATCATCCAATCATAACTCTATCATACAGAGACAGTAACAGTTAACAGTCTGGTGAATTTTCTTTTATTCCTTTTCCTATGTATGTATAAGACAAACATACTTACCATATCTGAGACCATATATGTGTTTATATCAATCCTGATCTGCTCATTTCACACAGTATCCCATATTTTTCCGTATTATTAAAAATTCTCTATATATTGGGTGACTCTACATATAATATTATTACTTTAATAACACAGCAGATATTTTCAATCTAGCATTTAATAATTCTTTCAAAATGTTTCATGCTTTCAGGTATTATAAATGACAAACTGTTTCTAAGATTATAGATATAATAAATAATTGAATTAAACATCAAATTTCAGTCTTTCCAATATGATTTCTTAGAATATTTAAATTACAGTATTTGTTAGCTATTTAAGCATTTTCCAATTGTTGTGCATTCAGGATGTCCCCAAAATTTCACTAGTATAAATAATAATACTTTCCTTGCTCTTGCTCTACTTCAATTTCCAAATAATGGCATTACAGTTGACAGTGCTCTGGAATATTTTTGTCTTCCTATGTTCATCAACTTTACCTTTATGAAACTTAGATGTGTTGTTACATAGTTTATTCTTAATTCCAATGTGTGTGTGTGTGTGTGTGTGTGTATTACTTCAGTTCTGCAATTTTCTGACTGGACAACTTACTGATACTTCAAATTCAGTAGATCTAAAACTGAATTTATCATCTTCCTACCCATCTTCTTTTCTGCTATCAACCCTTCCATTTCTATTTTAATCAGCTTACTCGATATTATATTGGATACTTCTCTTTAAACCCAAATATCTAAATTAATAATCAGATGGGATGTATTCTACTCAAATGCTATTTTACTTCCTAAATCTCATAACAAATTAGTTCCTACACTACCCTATTCTATCCTGTCCCCCACTACCCTCATTCTTTTTTACATTACTGTTTGTATTACCTATCAAGCTATCCTGCAAATTTCAAGCAAAGTGGTATAGCTAAAAATATCAATCAAGGGACCTCCCTGGTGGTGCAAGGGGTTAAGCGCCGTACTGTGGAGCTTCCATGGCCACTGCAGTGTGAGTTCGATCCCAACCAGAGAGGGAACCCACATGGCACAGCAGACTTCCCTTGCCTCGCCCACTGCTCCCCTCAGCAGTGTATTTTCGGTAGATGCCTGTTCCGCACCCTGCTGTCTCTGGTGAATCCCATCCTGTCCCTACCCCACCCCACCCCCACCCCCACCCCCACCACCTCTGGCCTGTACCCAGCTCTTGTATGCATAAATAAATAAAGTCTTTAAAAATATCATTCATGGTACTTCTTACCATAAGGCCTCCTACTGCTACTAAAATTAAACCTCATATTTTTATAAGCTAACAGCATGACAGTTAAGTACTTCGGTTCTAGAGATAGATAGATGTGAACTGAGTCTTGACGCTGCCACTCACTCATTTATTAATAATAGTCTTTGATATCTGCTTTATATTAATACTTCCTCTACTTACAATACAAATTCTCTCAGTTCCTTCTGATAGTTTGTTTCAATCTACATAATCATGTAAAGCACTTCCCAAAGCTTTGAAATCACATACTATGCATTATAATATCTCTATGTGGGTCTACTATGAGAAAGGAAAATGAGACAGTGAAAGGGTAAGGCTCTGACAGGCTAAAGACTCAATCAGTAAGTCAGTAACAGAGCTAGAAAAAGAAATGTAGAAATGAGAACCCTGTCTCAATTCCTCTTTCATCATAAGATCACAATATTGTTTCATTTTGCAAGCAATGATACTTTGATATCTTGCTAAACTATCTTCTCTTAGCACTTCAATAGCTAAATAGTTATAACATATAATTATGCTAAAGAGATGAAAATCCAGAAAAATTTAAAAATAGCAATCTTAGGTTCTCTTTATTAAAAACAAAAATTATACTTAAGCAAAACTCCCCAATGCCAAGATTTAAGATAATCATTTTCTCATTTTCAAAGGTTCAAAAACTAATGAACCATAGTATTATTAACCATTTCCCTAGGGTATTTGTATTTGCATTAAAAATACTCCTTGCACTTGTGTTATAAATAATCATTGTACTTGTATTATATTTGTATTACATAATATTGTATTACAAATTCACTTTGATATTCTAGGTCAAACCAATTAAAGCATCGGTTTTTTAGTCCACTGATTAATTTCAGGTACAGCATATAACTTACCCTTTAGGAGTCGTTTTAATTTTGCACAATCCACATTGATATACTGTAATAATTCTATATCATGAACATCAACATTGTCTTCTGAACATACAGTCAATTCCTGTAACCTGAAAAAGTAAAAGCCAAAAATAACTTAATCAACTTAAATCTTAGGATATTCCAAAATTCTGAATTCATCAGATTCTTCTCATCCCAATGATGAGTTTTTAAGACTAAAATCACATATAAAAATAGAGGATAGTGAACAGAAAAGTGTGAGCTTAAGCAAGGCTGGAGGTCCTAGGCCCCCTTTCGGAAATGAGTGTGTGTTGATTTTATCCTGCTAACTTTACTAAACTGGTTTATTAGTTTTTCTGTGGAGTTTTTAGGGTTCTCTAGGTATATTATCATATCATCTGCAAACAGTGATAGTTTTACCTCTTCTTTCCCTGTCTGAATTCCTTCTATATCTTTCTCTTGTCTTATTGCTCTGGTTAGGCCTTCAAGAATTATATTGAAATGCAGTAGCAAGAGTGGACATCCTTTTCTTGTTCTTGATCTTAAAGGAAAGGTTTTTCACCACTAAGTATAATATTGACTGTGGGTTTGTCATATGTGGCTTTTATTATGTTAAGGTATGTTCCTTCTATCTTAAGAATTTCAAGGGACTTCATTATAAACGGAGGCTGAACTTTATCAAATGTTTTCTCTGCATATATTTGATATGATCATATGGTTTTTCTGTTTCTTTTTTGATGTATATTGGGTTACATTAACTGATTTTCGGATGCTGCACCATCCCTGTGCCCCTGAAATAAATTCTACTTGGTCTTGATGTATTATCCTTTTGATACATTGTTGGGTACTGTTGGCAAAGATTTTATTGAGGATTTTTGCATCAGTTTTAACTAGGGACAATGGCCTGTAGTCGTGCGTGTGTGTGTGTGTGTATGTGTGTTGTCCTTCCTTGGTTTTGGTATTAGTGTAATGTTGGCTTCATAAAACGTATTTAGTAGTGTCCCTTCTTTCTCTATTTTTTTAAAGGTTTGTGTGAGATAGGCACTAGTTCATTTTGAATGTTTGGTAGAATTCATTTGTGAAGTTGTCAGGTCCTTGACTTTTATTTTGGAGCATTATTTTGATTACTGTTTCAATTTCACTGCTTGTGACTGGTCTGTTTAGGTATTCTATTTCTTCTTTATCTAGTTGAGAATGATTATATTTTTCTCTGAATTTGTCCATCTCTTCTAGATTGTGAACTTGTTTGCATATAAATGTTCATAGTAATCTCTGATTATTCTTTTGAATTCTACTGAGTCTGTTGTAATTTCTCCTTTTGTTTTTTATGATCCAATTTATTTATATTTTCTCTCATTTTTTCTTCATGAGCCTAGCTAGAGGTTTTTCTATTTTATTTTTTCAAAGAACCAACTTTTGGTTTCACTGATCTTTTGGATTATTTTTAAAATTTCTATTTCATTTATTTCTGCTTTGATTTTTATTTCCTTTCTTCTACTGTTTTTTGGGGTTTTTTGTTCTTTTTCTATTTCTTTGAGATGGGAAACTAGATTGCTTGAGTTCTTTCTTGTTTCTTGATGTGAGCCTGTATTGCTATATGCTTTCCTTTTATTACTGCTTTTGCTATGTCCCAAACATTCTAGAAAGTTGTGTCCTTATTGTTGTTCGACTCACAGTATTTTTAAATTTCTTCTTTGGTCTCCTCTTTAATCCAGTGGTCTTCCAGTAGTGTGAGTTTCAATCTCCAGGAAGTGGGAGGGTTCCTTGCTTTCTTTTCATGGTTTATTTCTAGTTTGATGCCTTTATGATCAGAAAAAACAGTTGGTATGATTTTGATCTTAATGTATCTGTTGATGTTTGTCTTGTGGCCCAGTATGTGATCGATTCTGGGAAATGATCTGTGCACACTCAAGAAAAAATATGTACTCGGATTTTTTTGGTTGCAGTCTCCTGTAGCTGTCTGTTAAGCCCATGAGGTCTAGCTCTTTATTTAGGGCTCTAGTATCCTTGTTTATTTTTTGTCTGGTTGACCTTTCCATTGGTGAGAGTGGGGTGTTGAAGACTCCTACTACATGTGTTTAATGTCCATTTTCAGAGCTGATACTAACTGTCTGATACACTTGCGTGCTCCTTCATTGGCTGAGTATATGTTGATGGATGCTCTAGCTTTCTAATATATTGTCCCCCTTAGTCACAATGTAGTGTCTATTTGTGTCTCTTTTTACCTTTTTTAGTTTGAAGTCTATTTCATCTGATATAAGTATAGCTGTTCCTGCCTTATTTTTTGGTTCATTTGTTTGTAGGATTGTTTTCCAACCTTTTCCTTTCAGTCTGTGTTTATATTTTGTAGTTAAATGTGTTTCCTTGAGACTGCAGAAGGTTAGATTTTGTTATTTTAATGCTGCCTGCTACTTAGTGTCTTTTTGTTGGTGAGTTTAGTTCATTTACATTTAGAGTTAATATTGTATGTTGGCCTCTGTATTTGACATTTTGTGTGTCTTTTGTGATTTTATTCCTTCCTCATTCTGTTTTTATTCTTTCCTCTTTTGGCTTTGGCTTTAGGACTTTTGTAGTGTTGTTTTTTTTTTTCCTTTTTATTATCTTTATTAAGGTGAGTCTTAATGCTCTACTGGCAGGCAGAAAAGTTCTTCCATGTCATTGTTGTTGAGTCCTGGTGGCTGATTTTCTTTTTGTGGTATGTCCTTCCCCTGAGGGCGGAACTCTCCCTCTCAAAATTTCAGTAACCTTCCTATATGCAATCAATCAATCTGAAGAAGAAATTAAGAAAACCATCCCATTTACAATTGAAACAAACAAAAATCAAATACCTGGGAATAAACTTAACCAAGGAGGTGAGTGAGCTGTACAAAGAAATTTATAAAGCATTGTTAAAAGAAATTAAAGACACAAAGAAATGGGAAGAGATCCCCTGCTCATGGATTGGGAGAATTAACATTATTAAAATGGGCATCCCACCAAAAGCAATTTACAGATTCAACACAATCCCCATAAAAATCTCAATGACATTCTTCCAAGAAACAGAACCAATATTGATGAAATTCATATAGAGTCACAAAAATACCTCAAATAGCCAAAGTTCTGACTAAAATGAAGGACAATGGAGGTATCACACATCCAGACTTCACACTATACTACAAATCCATAATAATTAAAACAGTATGGTACTGGAACAAAAACAGACACATAGAAGAATGCAACTAAACAGAAACCCCAGAAAAAAAGCCACATATGTATGGACAAGTAATCTTTGACAAGAGAGCAAAATGGAACAAGGACAATGGAATAAGGACAGTTTGTTCAATTGATGGTGCTGGAAAAACAGGACTACCACATGCAAAAGAATTCAACTAGACCACTACCTCACATCATGCACAAAAATCATCTCAAAATGGATAAAAGAACTGAACATAAAATCTGAAACCATAAAATATATAGAAGAAAATATAGGTAAAACACTACATGACATACATCTCAGTAACATCTTTAAAGACTCATCCCCCAAAGCAAAGAAAGTGAAGGAAAAGATAAACAGCTGGGATTACATTAAACTAAAAAGCTCCTGTACAACAACAACAAAAAAAAAAGACATTAACCAAATCAAAGAGACACCCTACTGATTGGGAGAAAATTCATGCACTCCATACAACTGATATGGGATTGATCACAAAGAGCTACAAAAACTCACACAACTCAACAAGAACCAAGTAAACAATCCAGTCAAAGATTGGGCAGAAGAGCTGAACAGACACTTCTCCAAAGAGGAAATGAAAATGTCCCACAGGTATTATGAAAAAATGTTCAACATCCCTCATTATCAGAGAAATGCAAATCAAAATCACAATGAGAAACTACCTTTTACCAGTGAGAATAGCACATATGTAAAAAACTAGCAACAACAAACACTGACAAAGTTATGAAGAAACAGAAACTCTCCTATACTGTAGATGAGTATGCAAACTGGTCCAACCACTATGAAAAATTGTGTGAAGGTTCCACAAACTACTAAAAATGGACCATATGGACCATACAACCCTGCAATTCCACTCCTAGGGATCTATTCAAAAGATACAAAAACAGCAACTCAAAAGGATACCTTAACTCTATGTTTACTGCAGCACTATTTATAATAGGTAAGATTTGGGAACAATCCAAATGCCCAAAAGTAGATGACTAGATCAAGAAGATGTGGTATATATACACAATGGAATATTATTCAGCAATTAAAAAATAAACTCATGCCATTCACAGTAACATGGATACTGCAAGAAGGGATTATGCTCAGCGAAATAAGTCAGAAGGAAAAAGGAAAATAGCAATTCACTTATAGGAAGAATATAAGAAAACCAAATAAGGGATCAGGATAAAAATAACAATAATAAAAAACAAAACAAAATTAACAGGCAACTATAAATCAGAGCCATTCTGCAGGAGAGGGGAAGGGAAAGGGAGCAAAACAAGGGTGGGAAGAGCACAGAAGACTATGGTGATAGTGCACGGGTGAAATGGTGGTGAAAATTCTATAGGGACTACACCTGAGAAAAGAAAGCTGTACAAAAATTAGCAACAATGAAAAAAAATTAGCAACGATATAAAATATATATAAATTATTTTTAAAAATTAAAAACTCCACAAAGATTTAAAAAAAAAAATAAGAGGTATTTCTAGTAGAACAGAATTAATTTAGGGATATCAAGAAAGAAACCACGATATCCAATAAAGTTAACTGTGTGGATGTATATAAAATTAAGTTGTATACCTTAAGTATACATATTTTAATTTTTTTTAAAAATCACAGCATGTTGATAACTGCTGAGGCTGAGTAAAAAATGTGTGACATATATGAAATATTATTCTATGCTATTCTCTCTGTCATCAAGTTTTTAAAATTCAATTTTCTGAGTATAAGTAAAATAAAGATAAAATTTTTTCCCATCAACTACACCTTGAAAATGTAACTAGTACTTTATCTACATTCACAGGCTGCATTTACTTTGTATTAAAAAAAAATGAGTAAGCCTTTTCATTGCACCTTTCAATCTATACACGAGTCTGCTTAAGCCGGAAGAACAAGAATCTTTCTAAACTCCAGATTTCCCTTATATGAAGCAAAAGTGATCACAAATGTAGAAAAACTGAACACCTGAAAATGCAAGTATCTTTAAACTGACAAATCACTTATATCTGCATGAAAGAGGTTAAACTTTTCTGCCATTTTTCACTAACAACCAGAAGTCAGCTTTTCAAAAGTTGATATTGCTAATCTGTTGATTTATTTCCTAATGAGGCATACTCATTATTTCAACTGATATCAAAAATTGTAAGATAATGTAATTATTAATTTTTACAAATGCAAAGAAAGAACTATAGTGAAAAAGCACAAATACAACATGAACTTATTTATAACATTAATGTGAATGAAATTATTATAGTTCATTTTAAAACTGATTTTGATGATCACACTAAACTTTCAACTGCCAAACTGGAATCAATCCCATTTCTTCCTTCTCAAAAATCTCCTTTTATTCACTTCAACATACAGATGGACAGCTAACATTAAAACTATTCCAAGCACTTTTCCTAAATCTCATCATAATGTCAAGATGAGCAAAAGTTTCATAGTTCACTGGAGGGGTCTTATTTAACTGCTAAAAACTGCACCAGTACTACAAGGAAGCTAGAAATACGGGATATGAATCCTAAGGAAACACGACTTAATAAATCAATGAAAAATTGACTCCTGTGGCTGTTTGTAAAAATTGAAGATAAACTTAATTCCTCTTATAATCCAGTTACTTTCATAGAGAAGGGGTACTATATGAAGCTTAAATCACTTCTAAATCAGAGAACTCAAATAAAGGAGAGTTTGGGCAAAAGAAATGAAGCAGAAAACCTACCACTAAAATACCTAGAACAACAAGGTAAACTAAGCAACAACAAAAAGATATTTAAATGTATGGAAATGAAATGAAATAAACACCATCACACAGATCCAGAAATGAAGGAGAAATTTAAAGTCAGAGTTAAAGGCATTATCTGGTCCTGCAACAAAGGAAGGGCAAGCATGGTTAAGGTTTATTCTCTTCTTAATTTGGAGGGGGGTGTGCATGGGGCTGAACACCCATACAGGACAGAATACCAAGATTTGCTCCCCAATAATACAGGGAGGAGAACCTAGACCCTGCATACAACACTAAATAAAGCTATGCACTCCCTAAAAATTAAAAGAGACAGACATAAATAGAGACATAGAGAAAAGGAAGGAAGGAGGGACAGAGATAACACAAAAAGAGACAGACCCAGCAAAAAGGAGGGAGAGAGGAGAATAAAGAAAGGAGCAATGGAGGGGGTGAAAACAGAGAGGGAGGAAGGGATGCAGAGGAAAACAAAGCAAATAATATCCACTACACAAAGAAGTTTCCTCTGTCTAAGTTTTGGGTGGGAAGTCACTCAAGACTTGAAAACACATTTATATTACCCACCCAATTAGGACTGAATACTTAACAAAAAACCTAAGTCTAGAATAGGACACTAGGCAAAAGCAAATGCAAAACTATCACCAGAACACTCCCAACAACCCAAGGCTATGAGATTCCCAAGGAAAACAGACTGCATACACTAAAGAAAAATTTACAATCAAAGTTAATAAAACAGGAAAACAATTCACTACAATTGAGAGTTGGCAATACAAGCTTATAAGAATAGCTAACAATCTTTAAAAGAATGTAAAATAGGTAAGTTTTAAATGATGAGACATGAGAAATTTAAATCTATCTAAAAAAGAACAGGAGGGCCTCCCTGGTGGCACCAGGGTTAAGTCTCAGTACTATTAAGCTACCACCAGCCACAGTAGCCTGAGTTTGATCCCCAGTCAGGGAGGTGACCCACATGGCACAGCAGACCTCTCCTGTCTCGCCTGCCACGACCCTCAGCAGTATATTCAGTAGATCTGTTCTGCTCCTCACCCTGTCTCAGGTGAATCTTCTCACAATCCCCCATCCACACCTCTGGTCCACATCCCAGTTCTTATATGCACAAATGAATAAAAACAAATTTTTTTTTAAAAGGTGGGGGAGAGGGACCCTCCCTGGCGGCACAAGGGGTTAAGCGCCCCAATTGTGGGGCTTCTGCAGCCATTGCAGCATGAGTTCAATTCCCAGCTAGGGAAGTGACCCACATGGTGCAGCAGAACTCTCCTGCCTCTCACACTGCTCCCCTCAACAGTGTATCCCCCTCAGTCAATCTGCCTGTTCTGCTCCCTAGTCTGTCTCTGGTGAATCATCCCCAACACTTCTGGCCTGTACCCCAGTTCTTGTATGCATAAATAAACTTTAAAAAAAAACTCATTTGTATCAACTCTTTATTCTTAAGTAAATGAAAGACTAAAATTTACATTACTTGCAACAATCCTATGGAGTATTTACATACTAACCTGGTAGAAATGCGACTAAAAACTGCATTGAAGTTATTGCAGCTGAGAGAAAATAAAACCCCAGAGGCAGAATTCCGAAGTTCAGCTGCATGCTGGTTTCCTTCACGACAGGTGTGAAGAAAATGGCAGATTTCTGGCAGCAACTGTTTCACCAACATTGTTTCATCTAATCTCATTGTGTCCTTTGGTTGCTAAAATACAAAATAATCATGTCACTCTGAAATGTTCTTAAATTTACAGGCAAAGATTTTCTACTAAGAAGATTTCAAACCTATATAAGAGTTGAAATATATTTCATCACCTAGATAATTATACTCATCACCTAGATTCAACAATTATAAATATTCCATTGTGTTTGGTTTTTCTATGTTAATTATATTACAGTTAGTCTAATACAGAGGATGGTTCCATCACCTCTTAGTCCCTATGAAAATCCAACTGCAACATCCACCATTCCTAGGCTCCCCATTCCCGCTTGTTCCCCTATTCCTCACATCCTATGTAAGCCTTCTCACTCAGAGACTTCCCAGTTTACTGAGTTCTAAGTGAACTTTATTCATATTCGCTGGTGACTGCCTTATGTTATTCCTCGCAAGATCCAAGTAAGTGCCTGGGTGGGTGATCGCTCCCACTATGGGGTGCACTGACCAAAGTAAACAGGCATTACAAGTAATTTTGGTTGAACAGTTTCAAAGTAAGTTATAAACTTCACAATACTCTACCTCTACATATTTCAGATCATCTAAAATATGGCATTTCCTACTATAACTTCAATACACCAAGGGAAAAAAAATAACAATTTCCTTGTATCAGCTAATCTGTATTCTTATTTCACCAGCTGCATATCCAAAATGCCTTTCTTAGTTTTTCTTTGTAAAAAGTCAATAGAATCCACAAAAGGTGTACAGCATGATTATCACTGTTAGCTTATTTATTTTTTTACATTTTAAAAAGACCAGTTTATTAGGAAAAAAGGGAAATAAAAAGAGAGGCACCTGCATAGTCCCAGGCGGGCAGGAGCATTCATTGTTCCTTTAGTCTCAAACTATCTGCCCTCAACACACTCCATTTACATCATTTTTATTTTTTGTGACACTGCCTTTCTTAACAGGCCAGGTGCCTTGCAAAATGTCCCAAACTTTTTTTATTTGTAATGTAACTTGTTCTTACACTTATTCTGTTAACTTAAACCTAACCCTTATGGTCTGACTAGATTTAGTACTAGAGTTAGTTTAGTTAGTTAGTTTAGTACTACAGTTCGTATTACATCACCTCAAAAGTATATAATTCGAGGTGATCTCACTGTGAGTGATAGCAACTTTGATAATTTTGTGTTAACACTGACACCTCTAGTTTGTTAAGTAAATATGTATTTAACAATCAACCAAAGGATAAATGATTCTGCAGATATACTGCTGTTCCACCATCAGTAGGTCACCTAACTGTACATGAATAACAATTTGGTAATACCAAGTATGACAACAAAGAACAAAATTTAACATAACCACGTGCTCTGTTCAACTCTATATAGAACTGTAACCCAAGCATTTCATGTGCAAATACATTGACATATAAAAACAGTAAGTAAATATAAGTCACAAAAACCTGCACAATTTAAGTTATAATACCTTTTTCTGACTTAAAGGCTAACCAAATAATACAGATGTTGACACTAATACACAATTAAGAACAGAAATGTTCCAGTTTTTAAATAACATACAAGAACAAAAATAAAATTCCTTAATTCTACAAAATATCAAAAGTATGACATTGGTAATTACTTGTCTACTTTCATTTAGCTGTTTCACTAGCTAGTTCAACTACTTTTTACACTGCTTCAACTTATTTTCATCTAAAGATTAAAATCAAGTGATAATCATAAAATCACTGAAAGCAGCCCTAGAAGTTGGAAAAACTGCTCAATAGTATTATTAATTATAAATGTAATGAAAAACTAACACATTTTCAAGATTAGAGAAAAGCAAAGTGATTTATTGTATGCATTAAACATATTATACCATGACCACTAAGAGTTTTCATTAGGCTATTTCCAAAGATTATCAAATTAAAAAGGTGCCAGTGTCAGTGTTCCGTCTCCAAAATACATTTACTACTAGCCTTGGAATGACATGTTAGTGGAGAAAAGCTGCAGTACCGAAAGAAGCAATGAACTACCCTACCCCATTCAAACAAACATATGTGTGGCTGGTATACATGTATTTACAATCAAATAACTCATTTAGAAGTTTAAAAATGGTCCTTCTTCACAGTTGTATGGATCCTATGTAACAAACCTTTTGTTCTTTCACATCATTTTATGAAGAGTAATAAATAGCATATCACAAATTGAAAGCAGTAAGCTGAAACAGACCTACCCCATCCTCAATTTAAGTAAAAAACTTATAAAAATTTGACAATTTTGAGACATAGCCAAGATTCACTGATAAGTTTAAGACATTAGGTTTAGGTTTTGTGGCCTAAATACTTCTCTTCCCTAAGGATACACAGTTGAGTGAACTTGTTTACAACAAACATTCCCACCATTCCTGCTTCTCAACCAGTCCATTCCACCCAGGTTTACTATTGAGGCCAATTCTAATATACAGGGAAGAGAGAAGCAATTCTGAATAAAAGCAAAAGGTGTGCCACAGCAAGAGAGAATACCAGAAGTCAGTTAACTAATACTTAGTGAAAAGACAGATCTTTAAATGGCAGTATTCAAAACAAGTCCTGGGAGTATGGCTATGCAATTGAGGCTGCTGGAGGCAGGAAAGGGTGTGGTTGAGAGATTAGGTCCAAAGGGGCCATGGCCTAAGATGGAGGACTATGAACGCTTTGATGGTAGGAGGGGTACGGTGGCATGCATCTAGGGAGGCATGAGCCTGTTCCGCAAAATCGTATAAAGTGCTATAAACCAATGTTACCTCATTAAAGGAAAAAAAAAATTTTTAGGTTTTTTTTTTTTTTTTATATGCATACAAGGACTGGGGTATAGGCCAGAGGTGCCGGAGAGGGGGTGAGAGAATTCACCAGAGAATTCTCTGGGAAGCAGAACAGGCAGACTGACTGAAATACACTGCTGAGGGGCAAGACAGGAGAAGTCTGCTGTGCCATGTGGGTCAGCTCCCTGGCTGGGGATTAAACTAGTGCTGCAGTGGTTGAGGATGATTCATAGTGCTGAGACTTAACCCCTTGCACCACCAGGTAGGCCCCAATGAAATTTTTTTTTTAAAGGAGGAATTAAAAAAATATACGAAGGTAATAAGTTTATGGTTCTATAAATTCCTGCCATGTTTCAAGAAGATTTAAGGCTGTTGCAGTACAAAAACATTTGCTTTATACAACAAAAATATTTTTGAAACAATTCTAATTAAGTACACTGAGGTAAATAGAGGTAATCTGAGAGAATATTTTATACTTAACTACTCCACATATCTGTGTTTTATTTACACATGGATCCATCAGTAATATAGTTTTAATGTTGTTTAAGTTTTCATTTAAAAAGATTTATTAAAAAAGTAAAACATTAAAATCAGATTCATGAGCAGAAACAAAATTACTATTGGTCTTGCATATCACATTCTTTTTATAGCTACACAATACTTAACAATATCCAGGGAAGTTAATAAAGTCAAATAATGACCTTTTCTCACGAAAACTTTCCTAAATAACCTAAGAGAGAAAGAGGTAACTAAAGTGCAATAATTTTTAAGTAAACAGTATCTATTTACCATGCAAAGGATGAGAAAATAACTTTTCTTTTAAAAACTTGTCTATGCTACTACTTAGTTCTATGAACCAAATTCATATTCATATGTCTTAGAGGCAAAAAGATACATGACTATTCTCTTCATCAACACCTGTATTTGATATACCAGATCCTTCTCAAACTTCTATTCACAAAACCTGCCTACTTAAGAGTCATTTACTTACCCCAGCAAGACATTTTTCCAGTGTATCCAATATAATCAACTGAGAGAGATATAAATTTTTTTCAGCAGCTTCTCCAAATATTCTCTAAAATAAAAGATATTCAGAAAATGAAGTTATTACTCTCCATTATAAATCAAAACACATCTGAAAAGTGAGGAGCTAAAGAACAGGAAAATCCAGTCTTCCATTTTATCTTTCAGATTACACTATACTTAAATTCATTATTTCTGATTTTATCCTAATGCTCACACAAAATATATTTTCAAGAAAACATTTTATAGATAAATGCTGACATTTATTAGAGTCTGCCATTAGCATTGTAACAGTTAAAGAAGATACTCTGGTTTATACTTCAAAGGCATATAGGTTTCAGACACACATATAGATCTTTGCCAGAATCTTGAAGTGACCAGTTAACCACAATTTAATGCCACAAAATAATTTAGTCCTAATTCTTAGGGCAACAAAATGCTATAACACTAATAAGCATTACCTCTCCTTAAATTGACGACTACTACGCTATTTACCACCAGGAGACTATGGTTTCCATAATCCGATGCACCCAATAAGCTCTATATGATTGCTAATACCACAGTACTGATTTTGGTTTTGTTTTGAAAAGATTCTAAATATTCTAAATATTCAAATATTTTCAATCTGAAAACATGGCCACATATTTATATAATGAAAGTCCTATGGCTATGCCCAACACAGTGTGCAATGGAAAAGCACCACAAAATCTTAAATGTATCTCTGTAAATTGCTTGACATATTTACAACTGACTTTATAGAAGAAAACCTTGATTTTCTTCTATAAAGAGAAAATGTCTTTATAAGACAAAATGATAGTCTGCATGTCTAGTTCATCAGTTTTATTAAGTCTATGTTATTTCATAATCAACCTTCTAAAAAGAAAACATACCAAAGACAATGTGACTATGGAAATGAGAATTGAGATTCACAAACCATTACAACCAGAAGTCAGTTTCACAGCTCAAACAACCAATACAAATTGAGGTTGTGAGTGCTAAAGACAAGCAGAAAAGTCTGGCGTTAATTAAGAAATATCCAGATCAGTTGTTTTGAACTGAATATGAAGGTCATTTTAGACAGGAGTTGACAGAAAGGGAAGGGTCACCAGAGAGAGGAGGCAGAAATTACATGTTTAAAAATATAGAGAGAAGATAGTTAAAATACCTTGAAGTTTCAGGAACATGAATGGATTTTATAAAACTAAGGAAAATAAAGCTATTATGAGCTTTGTCACTCAATGAAATTGTTTCAACAATCGGTTCTCTAAGTATTACAGAATTGGACACAGGTTACAGGAAGAAGGAAAAGACATCTTTATAAAATCAATCTCATATTTTAAGACTACAGGTCATATTTTATTTATCATCTACTTAGGAGTGGGATCATCACATGCAAATACTCAAATAAAAAGCTAAGGGAAAGAATTTAATATTAAGAATGGTAAATTCATAAAAAATGAAATCCAAATTCCAGAAAAATATTGAGAAGAGAGTCAGGGTCATAAATAAGATAAACATCTAAGGGAAAGAATCAGAAACTAAATAAAAGTTCAAGCATTACCTGTGCTCATCCACAAAATAAGATGAATTTTTATTTATAGCTAGAGTCCACAGAAAATCACTTTCCATACTTTAAAATATGATGCTCCAAACTTTTAAATCAAAACCAAACCACAAAATAGTAAGCCAAATACTTACCATATTGTTAACATTCTTTAAGATAGTGGTGAGGCCGCTTATTACCAAAGAAAACTTGTATTTGGAAATATTGATA
Source organism: Galemys pyrenaicus (assembly GCA_019455555.1). NCBI lineage: Eukaryota > Metazoa > Chordata > Mammalia > Eulipotyphla > Talpidae > Galemys > Galemys pyrenaicus. Next base: position 22,925 of record JAGFMF010009970.1, read on the forward strand.
AGACATTCCTTGTTGTGTTCAGTACTGACTTTGGTATGTGTGTTTTGTTGTCCTGTTTTGATTGGAAGCTGAGGAGGGAAAAAACATATTTAGAGTTTATACTTGAAAATAAATAAAAAGAATTTATATCGCCCACTGAAAACCATGAGACTTTAGAATAATTTTATCAACCGAAGTTACCTAAATGTATATCTCAGGTTCCAATTTTCAATACATAATAGCATTTATAACAAGTCTAAAATCCTTTGAAATTTTCAAACTTTGCAGTTTTCTTTCTGAAAGTCAGAAATTTTTATCTACAAAATTAAGTCATTTATCTAGCACTATTTAAAATGACTCACAGAAAGATTTTCTTGTAGAGCTCTAGTCTAGAACAACAAGTAGGAGCCTCCCTGGTGGCACAAGGGGTTGAGTGCCACACTGTGGAGCTTCCGCAGCCACTGGAGCTCAAGTTCGTTCATCCCCTTCCAGGGTGGTGACCCACAAGGCACAGCAGACCTCTTCTGCCTCACCCACTGCTCCCCTCAGTAGTGTATTTCAGTCAATCTGCCTCCTGTTCTCCTCTCCAGTCTGTCTCTGGTGAATCCTCTCACCCCCCCCCTTACCCCCCACCTCTGGTCTGTACCTAGCTCTTGTATGCATAAATAAAATCTTTTAAAAAAAAAGCAACTGTAGGTTTTCGAACATGAGAAAAAGATCTTGAAAAGCCTTACACAATGTAAGGTTTATTCAGGTAATATAAAAACCCTTAGCAACAAAGTTGAAGGAATAAACAACAACAAATAGAGCTCCCAGAAATAATTTTTTAGGGAGGTCTACATTTACATTTACATGAGAATGAATTCAGCTGCACTGCTATTCAGCATTGAAAGCATCATCTACTTACTACTTAGATGATGGAGCTTCCCAGTGCCAGTAGAGAACACTGGTGAGCTTCTTCTGTGAAACAACAAACCAACCTGTGTCTAACTTTCTAACTTTTAAAATGGTGCAACTAAAGGTGGCATGCCCAAGTTAGTCAGGTAATCATAGGTGACATACTTGATAGCAAAGAAATACTAAAGAAACAAGGGCAAGCATTTTTAGGGCTTAGAAAGGGGGAGAACAGAATTTACAGAATTACATGTTAATTATAAAAATTACAGAACAAAAACTACCTGAAAGACCAAAATAAGGGACTTTTAGAATATGGCAGTGGTTGCAACCTAGCTTATGAATATCCCCCAAATCTTTCTGTAAGAGTTTACTTTTGTGCAAACTTCACTAGATAACAGAGTACAGCAGATATTTGTCTAAACATGATTTAATGGGAATGCATGTTAATCTAACCACTATGGAAAGCCGTATGGAGGTTCCTCAGTCTACTAAAAATAGAGCTACCATATGACCCAGCAATTCTACTCCAAGGGATCTACCCAACGGACACAAAAACACCAATCCAAGAGAATACCTGTACCCCTATGTTTACTGCAGCACAATTTATAATTGGTAAGACCTGGAAACAACCCAAATGCCCAAAAGTAGATGACTGGATCAAGAAGATGTGGTACATATACACAATGGAATACTATTTAGCAATAAAAAAGGAAAAACTAGAGTCATTTGTAGAAACATGGATGGAGCTAGAAGGAATTATGCTCAGTGAAATAAGTCAGAAGACAAGATAAAATTATCGAATGGTTTCACTTTTAGGAGGAATGTAAAGGAACAAAAAAAAAGCTCAAGGAAAAGAACAATTACAATCAAAAACAAACAAAAAAACACATCAAGAACAAAAGGTCAAAGACAAACAAAAGGAATCTTGAGGAGGAAGGGGTAGAGACCAGGATGAAAGCAGAAAGAACACAAGGGAATAAGGTGACAGTGCACAGGTCAAATGGTGGTGGGAATTCTCTGGGGACTACAAATGATGTCAAATATAATTAAACTTTAAAATAAATAAGCATTATTTGAGGGTGTGTCTCTGAGTTTCTTGATTAAATCAGTATTCGGAAAGGTAAGCTTCCATCGGCTCCCCTCCAATGGGGTTGGGGCATTACCCAATTCATTGAGGACCTGAAAATAACAAAATAAGAAGAATTCTGTTTTCCATCATTAAAAGCCACTGAATTCCATTTGATAGCATATTTCTAAACTAACCAGCCAGAGTAAAGTCCACACTGAAAATTAATTGCTGACAGTACACACAAAATTGGCAAAAACGGGTACAACAGCAGCAAAGGAAAAAAGATCCAGATTAAAGTGAAAGAGAAAAAAGTCAAGAGTGCTCTAGAAAGTATAAGAAAATATATTTTAATTTCATGAAAAGAATAGCATGAGTTCTAGAGCCATGAAGACAGACTATCCTCCTACTTCCCACCTAACCAATTCGAAAAAACCAATTTCACAGGAGTAAAAAAAAGGCAACAGAAAGATGGTGACAAAAGCATGTACTTATTATTGGGGGGGGGGGGGAGATGAGACAGAATAACACTGCAACAGAAAATGAAAGCATATCAAAAAGATATGCTTGCTGAGGGAGATGGAAATGTAAAGATTATTTCCAGATTACTCATAGAAGAAAACCACTAGCTAATAAATCTTTCCCCCTATCTCCTGAAAAAAAAAAACCAGGAAATTAGAATACTATATAAAGGCAACCAAGAGAACAAATAACACAAATTGCAAATTTCCTGCTACATCAATAGGGATTCACATCCACCACCAGATGCTTAGGTGGAAATACATATTGAGAGATACTCACAGGTTGCTGCCAAGCTTGAAGTCCCATTTCCCTATCTAGACATACTTGGCTTCCCGGATTTTCTTGAAAGCTTGAATTTGTCTGCCCATTGCCATTGATTAAGGCATCTGGTGAGTAACAATTCCTCTGATCCTCCAACAATCCCTTTCCACTTCTTCACCCTTGCCAGTCCTCTCAAAATTGTATACTGTTATTTCTACAATAAACCCATAACCTTGTTACACAATTTCTTCCTTGACTGAATCTAATACATAAAACTTTAATATATAAAACATCTAAATATATGTTAAAAGCAAATAACAGGGGGCCTCCCTGGTGGTGCAGTGGGTTGAGCACCACACTGTGAAGCATCCGCGGTACAGCAGCACCAGTTCGATCCCTGGACAGGGAGGGGACCTACATGGTACAGCAGCCCTCTCCTGCCTAGCCCACTGCTCCTCTCAGCAGTGTGTTTCTCTTGATTTGCCTGTTCTGTTCCCCACTCTGATCAATTCTCTCACCTGCGGTGCCTCTGGCTTGTACCACAGTACTTGTATGCATAAATAAATAAATCTTAAAAAAAAAGAGCAAATAACAGACCACATAATGAAAGATTAAAGACTTGTTTGTACAAACAAACGGGAAAACAGTATGACAGAAATGAACCCCAATTCATACAGCTGTGAAAATCTCCAGGAGGTATCTTTAAATTTAAAAAACCAAGGTGTAACAAAATATACATGCAATGTTGCCATTCATTGAAGAAGGGGAGGAGGAAAAAAAAAACAAATATTATAAATATAAAATCATTTCTACGTAAAAAATAAGGCAACAAAAGAAATGTAAAAATTTTAAGCACTTTTATTGAGGAAAAGGATATAAAGCAGAGGGGCTAAAGAGAGAATCTATAGTCCTGGTTTTTGTTAATTTCATCTCAGAATTACATAAATATGAAAAATTAAAATTAAGAAATCTATAATTAAAAAATAAGCAAATAAACTGATATTAGTATCCAATTTTTTAATGACAATCACAAAAAGGAACTAATCTCAGATTTTAAATGGTATTCAGTTGATGGTATATTCTTAGTGAATTATTCCCTAGGGACAAAACAATGAAGATAAATACATAATGTGGAATCAAGTGTTTTCCAGGTTCCTGGGTTGCTAGATGTTTCTGGGTTTTGCAGTTCCTTAGTTTTTTACTATTGTCATCACAGAATTCAAAGCCCCATCCAGCAGACACAAAAGCAAAGTTTATTTAGAGTCAGAATGAAAATACAACTGGAGAGAGGGTCTGGGTGGTCAAGAGCATGGGGAAGAAGAACTATGAGGAAAGGTGAGGAAAGGTGGAGAACGTTTGTCTCAATGGGGTTATTCATTCCATCCTTTGCTGGGGTGCTCTGCACAGGAGCTTCGGGGTGTGGCTTATCATCCCCAGGAGCAGTCTTCCACCTTTGCTGCTTCTTGCCCTTCTCAGACAATTTTTCAGTCCTTCTGTGGGTTGGGGCAGGAGACTGTTTTGCTTTGCTTTGAATGTTTTTTAGTTCCTCCTGGGCGAATGGGCTCTGGCAAGTATCTCCCAGGTCCTGGATATAGCCGACCATTTATTTTTCTTTTAGGCTTTGCCCTCTCTAGTCTATCTACACAAGGACATAAATAATTATGTAATTTGTAAATGAGTCCTAAGGCAAGTTAGGGTTAATTAGGCAGCTTCAGGGACATTGCAGGCAGGAATTTTGGGAAAGTTAAAAAAGATTTTGAGATAAGAACACAAATTCCAGGAGATGCTAATGAAGGCAATAAATATTTTTTTTAAGATTTATTTATTCATACAAGAACTGGGGTACAGGCCAGAGGTGCAGGGGGTAAGAGGATTCACCAGAGACAGAGTGGGGAGCAGAACAGGCAGACGGACCAAAACACACTGCCAAGGGCAGCAGCAGGTGAGACAGAAGAGGTCTGCTGCACCATGTGGGTCCCCTCCCTGACCTGGGAACAAACTCCTATTACAGGGGCTGCTAATAGCTTCATAGTATGCAAGTTAACCCCTTGGGTCACCAAGCAGGCCCTGAGTGAAGTAAATTTAAGGCTAAAGAGGAGAGCAAATTTTAAGAAAACTTAAAAAAAACTTAAAAGCTGAAAAGCTAGACACAGCTGTCCAAGGAAGTACAGTCACTGAGAAAAAGCCAACCACAAAGAGAAAGATGAGATTTTAAAATAGAGAGAAAAGGTTTAAATATCCCCTAGACACAGCCCATTCAGCTCCTTTGCCCCTCCCAGGCACAGTACACCTGGGAGTCCTTGCTTTTTGTTCTTTTCCTACAAAAAAACTTTACATTGTTCAACAAAGTTTGCTTCTCTGTTTATTCATCTGAAAAGACTTCAAATTCCTTTTCAAGGCATCTGGTCTGGCTTCCTGGGACAAGAACCTGTGGTGGTTCAAGGGCTAAATTAACAGCACACATCAGCTTCATAAATACTACCACTCCTGACACTGTCAAAAATCTAGGAATCTGAGAGCTATGTAAAGTGAAAAACCCTGTAGTCTTCAACAGGAATTAAATGTTATCTATAGAACTCTTAATGTATCTTATTTTTCATTAAGAAAACAATACATAATTTCTGACTTTGCTGAAAATGCCCACCCTGCCCTATTGTGACCCTAAGATACAGATTCCCAGTAAAAGGAACCAGGATTCCTTCAGGAAATGGCAGTACCAGAGCAAAAAACCTGGAACATTGCCTTACCAAAAGAAAACGAGTGAAGGGTTGAATCAAAATGGTTCAGAAGTGAATTCCAAACAAGTTTCCACTGACCAAAAATGGAAATATTTCAACACTGCACTGCTATGGAAAACAATTTTCATGTATTGAAACATCAAGTATGTTTAAATCTGTATTTCTACTTCAAGAAAAGACAGTAATTCACAATGTAACAGCCTGCTTCACCCAAACTTATGCATACAAAAAAAGATAAAATATTTTTAAAATCTGTTTAAAGATTTTACAGTTACTGAAAGTAAGAGAACTAGGCACTCCCTAGTGGCCCAAGGGGTTGAGCACCACAGTGTGGGGCTTACTCACCCACTACAGCACAAGTTCCATCCCTGGCCAGGGAGGGGACCCACATGGCACAGCAGACCTCTCCTGCCTCTCCCACTGCTCCCCTCAGCAGTGTGTTTCAGTCCATCTGCCTGTTCTGTTCCCCGCTCTGTCTCTGGTGAATCCTCTCTCACACACACCCCACGCCCCATGCCTCTGGCCTATACCATAGCTCCTGTATGCATAAGTAAAACTTTAAAAATAAAGAGAGAGAACTAGAGGGACTAAGGTTATAAAAAGGGGAGAAAGGCAGATAGGAAAGGTGATGTCTGCAGCTGCTTGTTGGTTTTTTTTTTCCCTCATCCTCAACCCCTGGGAATTTATGAAATCTGGATCAAAACTGAAACTGAGAAACAAGGCTTTTCCAAGCAAAATATTCCTGTTGACAGAAAAAGAAGCCACTGGAGATTTTGGTTGTCACGGAGAAAAGTGACAAAACCATAGGCATCAAGGGGTCTCAAATACATAACTGGGTGGAAAAGGGTGAGAAGTCAAGTCAATAATTTCTGAAAAGCAGAGAAGAATTTTAGTCTCACAGCCTCGAAAACCAAAAAGAAACATCCACAACCTTAGTGGGAGCATCATCATCAATTCATAAGGACAACCAGTTCTCAATTATAAAGCCCTAGAGAGACACATCCTATATAAGAGGGAAACTACAGCAACTGAAGTGCTTACACCATTAGGAGAACAATCATTAATTACTTTGGAAAACTGTTAGGTGAAAATTGGTAAAATGTAACATACACATACTTAGGAACTTCACTAAGTATATAACCAACAGAAATGTATACACAGGTTCACCAAAAGATATAAACAACGTTATAGCAGTGCTTTCATAAGCTCCTGAAACTGAAGATGCTGTAATGTACGTACATCAACATCAGAAAGTTACTCCCCCCCAAAAAAATGGAATAAATACAAAGAAAAACTACACAAGAATGAATGACAACTATGAGTTGATTTCACAAATACAATACTGAGTTCAATAAACTGAACCAAAAGATCATTTACTGTATGATTATATTATAGAAATTTCAAAAATCTGCTAAGCTCAGGTAGTAGAGACTTTGGAAAGAGTAGGCAATGACTGAAAGAAAACACAGAAGGAGAGACTTCTCGATGGCTAGCTAGCATTGTTTTTATTTCTTAACTGGTTGCACTGGTATATTTACTTTGAGGACACTTATGAAACTGTGTATTTACATATATGTGTCTTTTTCTATGTGGATAGGTCAGCAAAGTTTGCTTAATATATAAATTCATGAACAAAATTTTATAAATGTGATTCTACCTAAGAAGTAAGAATGAGAAATTTTTTCTTTTTTTTTACTTTAATGATAACCTCTCCTGACTGAGGAAAAATAAACTTTTAAAAGTATTTCATGCTCCCTTACGTAAGTCTTTGTATACTGTGGCAGAAATGTAGAGTCCATACTACACGAAGGAAAGTCATCAACATTTATTACAATCTGTGCTAACTAACCGCTAGCTTCTTAAGATAAAAACTTTCAACAAAGAAGAAAACTCAACAAGAGAAGGCACAACATTAAGCAAAGCATTTCCAACAATGGACATTTTGTTTCTGGTTGCACTCAGAAAATTCTTCCTAAGGTCACAGGCTAAAATCTTGGCTTCTGTGTACATTTTGACCAGTTCCTAACAGGTCCCTCATATCACAATGGTGCTGGATTTGACTTTAAAATTCATTTAACATAACTTTTCATCTAAATGAGAGCAAAAGCAAAGAAAAATCATACTGGGGAAAAAAAGCACCTATCTGTAATCTCATACTAGAAAAATAAGAACCTGTCAGCTCTAGTTTCCAAACATACAAACACAAAGTAAATCAGGAAAAAGTCTATCAAGTAGTTGTTTATGATTGGTTATGTGAACCTCGGTCCAGAGTGGAGTCCACACCATTGGTATGTGATAGGACTTTATATGACACCTAAGGATCTCACATTTTTTAAAATTTACATTCATCTTAACAATGTGATTTTAAAAAGTAATTTGAACAGCAAATCTATCATGACAAAGGCATGATTTCTTTGACAAGGCTTAATCACAAAGGTAAGTGAACTAAAAGTTGTCTGAGTAGATGATATAGGATGGACATAGCTACACTGAAAATACATGAATGACTATAGTTAGGGAAACATTTATTAATGGAAACTGAAAAC
>JAGFMF010009972.1:0-82769 GCA_019455555.1 Galemys pyrenaicus
CCCCCTGGCCGGCAGCAGGGATCGAACTCGTGCTTCAGTGGCTGCGATTTGCTTCGTAGTGCGTTGCTTAACCCACTGCGCCACCAGGGGAGGCCCCCAGGTGGTTACTTTAATGGAAAACCATTATTAAATGAAATGGGTGGAAAGGAATAAATACGTATTCTGCTGCTGGTAAGACAAAATAACATCATTATTAATAGGAACTCATTCTTGTAATTTCATCTACCTTTTCATGCTTATCCTTATTACTCACCATTTCATAACTAAATAATACAGTTTGATTATTATATGCTGACAGGAAAATAACATTTTTTTTTACTAGATCAAAATGCATGTGGCTGTTTAAATACCCATCTATTGCTCTGAGGTCTGTGGTTCTAAGTGTTGTTATGGTCACATATAGTAATTTTACTTTGACTAGTTCACTAGTCTGTATTTTTTCTACCAGGATTTTAACAAAGTCAAACAGCCAGTTAAATAATTAAACACAATTTAAAACCTACAGGGTGGCAACAGGTGACCAAAACAGGCAATTTGCATTCCATGCTGTGGGTTTGGTAAGTTTATAAACCTTTCGTAATCTGCTGATGTAAACGTAACCACTTGGAGATGGGTTTTGCACAGTGTGTTGAAGTTACAGGTGCTGAGACCTGGCAGGAATCTTTCCCCAGGGGTCCATGTCCTGGCAGCAGTGGTGGAGACTGCTCTATTGCAAAGTGACTGCTTGACCTCAGTGCCCTGCAAGGCCACGTGCTCCTCCTGGCAGTGGCAGACTAGAAATCTGAACCTCTCTCAGACTCCCACCACAGAGCAGACACAACAACAAAACTGAAAAGCAGTCTGTTTACAGATGTCAGCCCAGCCGGCATGATTTGCTATGCTGTGTTTGACAGGTCATTCCTTACATCCTTGAAACTTGTTTTTGCTGAAATATTCTGTAAAGTGTTCTGCTTCCTTTTGCCAGGTGAATGATTTGTGATGTTTGGTAAAAGTGTCTGTCACAGTCAAGAGATTTAGACAGTGTAGTGAGAGCCTGCCATTGTATTTCTCTTTTAAACCACAGTGCCTGGGACTTTAATTGATAGTCTTTCCTGGGCGGAATGCATTGTTTGTTTCTGCCATCTCTTTCTATCGGGAAAGTAGAATCAGTGAGTAACTTGGCATGATTAAATTCAGTTAGCGGAGATATTTAAACTGGAACGCTGAGATCCACAATCTCTTTTTTTTTTAATGATTTTTTTTCTTTTAAAGATTTATTATTTAATTATGAATATAAGAGCTGGGGTACAGGCCAGAGTTGTGGGAGGTGAGAGGATTTACCAGAGACAGAGTGGGGAGCAGAACAGGCAGATTGACTGAAACACACTGCTGAGGGGAGCAGCGGGCGAGGCAGGAGAGGTCTGCTATGCCATGTGGGTTCCCTCCCTGGCCGGGGATCAAACTCGCTGCTATGCTGCGTATGCTTCACAGTGAGGTGCTCAACCACAATCTCTTTAAAATTCCTCTCTTTTAAGTTGGGCAGTGGACTGTGTGGTCTCCTTCCAGCATTTGCACCCACGACAACTGAAGCTTTCTGGCTATCTACTTGCTCTGGGTTCGCCGTCCTCAGTGTTGTTCACCTTGTGTCCGACGGGTCAGGTTTAATTACGCTATTGAGAGAGAAAATGCAGGTACCAAACCCACATAGCCTTTCTGAATCACATTCAAGTCCTGGTATTTTCTCTTCCTCTGCGGTCCGTCTTCTCACTAACAACAAGCATCGCAATCTGCCCTGTTTATCCTCTGAGAAACCTTACCATCTCCCTTTTTGCCACTGCTCACTTCCAGTAAGTTATCCTGTCTGATCAGTTCTGGCTCTGCTGTCAAAGCTTCCTACCGCATCTCTCCACCGCTCCAGCCCAGCCTAGCCACAGTCAGCCCTCCCCAGCTAAGGCAGCAGCCTCCTCACCGCTCCATCACCCAGCACTCAGCCCTTCCCACCCTGCAGTCAGAGGGGGCTTTCAAAAACAGAGGTGATGGACATTTAGAACTGCACCCTTGAAATCAACTGCAGACTCCCACAGGCCCCCAGCCTGCAATCCTCTTCCCTCACATCCCCATGCTCTCTTGCTGCCCGCTCTGGAATGGACTGGCCCACCAGCTTTTCCTTCCACGGCCTGCACTCCTGGTTACCTCTGCCCCGAGCCTCAGAGCAGCACTTGAAACAGGGATGCTAAGTATGGTGTACAGAATGAACAAGCAAATGAGTATAAATAAAATTAAGATAGCAAAAACATCCTTGCCTTACTATATAATAGACGTGTTTAAAGAAACAATCCTTACTTTAAAATGCATGTTCAAAATCAAATTTTTCATCATTAAAAAAAAATTAAAGATAAAATAATGCAACCAGGATCCCCTGACCACACTGTCTAATTTAACTGCCTTTTTGTGCTGTTTTTGTTTTTGTTTTTTTCTTCATATATATTTGACATCAGTTGTGGTCACCAGAGAGTTCCCACCACCATCTCACCCATGCACCATCACCTCAGTCCCTTGTGCTCTTTCTGCCCTCATCCCATTTCCTCCCTGCCCCCCAAAGTTTTTCTGATTTGTCCTTGTCTTTTTGTTGTGTTGTGATTTTTTTTATCGATATTATTCTTTTCCTTGGTCCCTTATTTGGTTCCCTTCTGTTCCTCCTAGAAGTGAAGCCATCCAATATTTTTCTTTTTGTGCTGCTTTTATGAAGAGCTGTTGCTTGGAGAAGAAAACCAAGAGATGAACTCAGGACATCAGTCAAACCTGCTGCTGCCTGTAGCTAGTTTCTTGTATTCTGTGGAAAGCTGAGACCCTTTTTAGGCCAGAAAAAAGCTGAGACCCTATTTTTGAGCCACAAAAAAGCTGAGCCCCTTTTTTTGAGTCAGAAAAGCATTTGGCAGGAATTCAGGGTTATATGTCCCTGGAAGAATTATTTCCTGATAATTCACCAAGCTGGGTCAGGAGTCACTGCAATAGCAGAAGTGACTCTTCCCATGAGGCTAAACACAGCACCGCACAGGGCAGCGCAACACACACACACACAGTACGCTAGTGCAGCACAGCCATCCCTGCTATTCAGACAGTTGACAGTAACCTCAGTGAAAATGGCTGTTCCTGTTACTACTCTCTTCCTGCATGCCAGGACCGTGCCCAAGCACTCCACGGAGCAGAAAGCCTCGTTTCTTCTAACAGCCATGCCTGTAGATGGTGATGTTCGTTTTTCAGCTAGTTAGTGCTAAACTGCAGCCAGGTTCCAGAACATTCATTCTCAATTCACTCTTTCCTCGGCTGTTGGGGTCCAGGCACGCTGTGCTGGTGCTTCTCCAGTATTCTCTTAAGTATGTTAATAGAAGACCAAAATGAAACCCCCAATTGCAGATATAGGCCAAGAGTGCTTGTATGGAGATGTATCAGCACATAAATAATTCAGATGTCGAGCAACCTGATTTTTAGGATGTCTTCTTTGAATATTCCCACTCCTAAAGCTAGGTTAAGTATCCCTTCTGTAAGCTTCCATAACACCTTTCTTTTGTTATTCCTATAAATCTTTTTCTGAAACAACCTCGGAGAGAGGGAGGATGTGTGTGTGTGTGTGTATGAATGAGGGGGGGGGGTGGGGGAGAGGGAAAGAAAGAAGAAAGTATATAAGCAAGAGGGAAATGATAAATTTAAAAATGTCATTTCAACCCTCTATCATTATTCTTACTACATCGCTTTGTTCAAACAAAGCTCTGAGTCCAGTAACACCATGTCTTATTCTTCTTTGTAACCCAGGCTCTTGGCACAGTGCCTGGCACATGGTACTTATTAGTTCCTTAGATGTTTATGAATTGACACAGTCAGAACTCGCAGAGCCAAGATTCCAAGCCAGGGCTCCAGGACTGTGTGACTCTAACGCCCATAGTCTTTGGAGGACATAGTCCCTGCCCACCTCAGGAATGTGGATGCATCTAATAAGGGGATAAAGTGAGTGGACTGCATCCCTTGGAGGTCATAATTTCACCAGAAGGAGCAGAAACAAGATGCCTTAGCCCTTGGGACTGATTCTCATCAGAGCCAGGGAAGGTGAATTGACCCTTATTGAAAGTTGGCATTAAGCTAATGAACATTGCTTAAGTTTGGTGTATCAGTAGAGAGAGGGGTCAAAGTTTTATGTACTTGGAAAATGAAAGTGTAATATAGACTGTCCTTTTGAAATGTACCTGCATTGTTGATTTAAAAAAACCATACCCAGGAAACAGAAACTCTCAGACGTTGTAGGTAGATATAAATTGATACAAGTTATTTGGAGAATAATTTGGCAATAATTCATAAATATACATTGCACATATCCTTTGAACCAGCAGTTTCAGCTTTAGACATGTGTTGTACAGATATGCATGTATATGTGCACAGAGATAGGCACCACAATATTTATGATAGCATTGTTCATAGCAACTAAAGATTGATGACACTCTTAAGTGTCCAGTAGGGACTGATTAAGTATATTATTGTATATTCAACTGTGAAATGAAATATCATCCAGGCAGGAAAAAAAAATGAAGTTTTTTTCTACTTACATGAAACTATCTCCAAGCTATCTATTTTAATTATAGGAAAAAAAGGTTAAAAAATGTATGCACATATTTATGCATAAAATAGTTCTAGAAGAATTCACAGGAAATAGGTAGCACTGGTATATCTCTGATGAGGGGAAGTGTGGGAAAAATGACAGAAATACTTGCACAATTCTTTTGTCTTTTGAATCTTTTTAGCAATCGTATATATTGCCTATTAATATATTAATAAGAATTTAAGCCTGCTATATAAAGTTTAGAAGTTAGATATTTTTATTACCAAATTTTAATTTCAGTGTAATTATAAATTCACAAGAAATTTGCAAGATGACTATAAGAAACTTCCTTTTATTCTTTACCAGTTGTTTACATATTGCCCTGGTTGTTTCTGGGTTTCTTTGTATGTATTTTTGTACCCATGTGCAGTTTTTTTGTGCCCCTTCACCACTAAATAATTCAGAGCATATTTCCCAAATACAAGAACGTTCTCTGACAAAACCACAGCAGTGATACAAATCAAGAATTGTAATTCCATTCAGGTCTGGTATCTAATTCATAGATCCTGGTCAGAGTTCTCGTTTATCCTGGTAATATCCTTCATAGTTATTTCCTCTGCTCTGGGATTAAACTAAGAGTGTGCCTATATTTTGTTATGTCACAATAATTTCTTATAACCTGGAGTATTTTTCAGCCTTTCTCTGTTTTCTTGATTATAACATTTTCCAGTTAAATTTTTTTGTGAATGTCCTTCAGTTTAGGTTTGCCCTGTGTTCCCTTCTGATTGGGTTCAGGTCATGTGCTCTGGCCGGTCCCACGGACTTGATTGTCACATCCTGCTGTCTGCATCCTCTCTAAAAGCACTGATTTGGGTCCTCAACCCTCTGGTTACAGGAAACAAGGTGCTCCTACAGGACACAGCAAAGCTTTCAGGGTGTTTTATGGCACCTGAGCTAGGAATTTCATTCATACTGTCCAGTGACATTAAGAGGTACCCGTCAACCACATGGTATATGTTAGTTTTCCCCAAATGTTACAAGAATCTTATACACAGTCACCCAGCTCCTTGCTTCTCATAAGAGATTGATGAGAATATCCAATGTAGGTAACTGGTGTATCTCTATTACCAGGTCACTCCATGGATTATCAGTGCTCTCTTAACTATGGAAATGGAATCATTAGTGATTTTAAATCTAAAAAAGTGAGGACGTCAATTTCAGAAACCCAGAACCAATTCAGATTAAATTCTGTTCTTTTAGAAACACCTCTAGTTTCAAAATCTGTCTTTGTCAGATTCTTCAGAGAAATAGAACCAATGGATATATGTGTATAAAGAGGGTGCTTAGTTCATGTCATCACTGAGAAGTTAAAGATCTACAGCTGGAGACCCAGAAGCCCACACTGTAGGTCCAGTTTGAGTCTGACTGAAAAGGCAGGAGAAGGACCTGTGGCCCACAATAGTCACTCAGGCAGAGAGTAGGAATTCTTCTTAACTCACCATTTTATTCTGATCAGACCATCAAGGAATTGGGTGAGGCCCACCTACCTCTGCTTTACTGGGCAATCTTTTACCCAGCCTGCTGATTGTGATGTTAGGGGTTCACCCGGTAACCCCCCTCAGAATATTCAGAATAACGTTTGACCAAATGTCTGGTTACCCCCAAGCCAGTCAAACCTGACTTGTGAAATTCACCATCACAAAGTGTAAATTAGCCATCACAAAGTGCCTGCATGAAATTGTTTCAACATTGGTGTTACTCGTTTTGATTATCTGGTTTAAGTGGTTACAATGTTTCCCCATTTCCCTGTTATTGTCTCTCCCTTTGTAATTGATAAGTAGTTTGGGGGTGGGGACATACTTTGAAGTATATGAATATCCTTTTCCTATTAAAATTTCAACTGCTAGTTTTAGCATACACTAATACTTTCCTAACTTCATATTATTTCTTCTGAATTTCTTGACATTCTACTCTAAGGAATAGTTTCCCTTCTCATTAATTTTTATATCAGTATAACTCATAGATTCTCATTTAATCAATGTATTATAAGGTTACGTGGCCCCAGATTTGTCTAGTGGGAACCCATTCAGGCTGGATTTTGGATCCTTTTGACATGTCCCTGGTATTCTTTGAGTACTTCCCTACTTTCTGGCTCTGGAATCAGCTTTTCTCCTCAGAGCCCTGGGTCCTTTTATTTAAGAAAATAGTGTTTACCAGCCACGGTCTGGGTGTCATTGCTTCTAAGCTCTCTCCTGAAAGCTAGAAATAGTGTGCACCTCCAGCTCCCTCTTCCCTCCTGCCCCGCTTCCCATACACTGTGGGTTTGTACCGATACCCCCAATTTCAAGTCAACCCTCCCATTTTGTAACTTCCTCCAACAGTGAAAGATCTCTCAGAAGATGAGGTGGAGTAGGTACCATTTAATTATATTTTCCTAGAATAAAAATTGCTGTTTGTATCTAGATTACGTGAAGCTGCCCCATATGAAGAGAAATAAGCTTATTTTCTGTTGGGACAGGGAAATATGGCACATCTTTTAGAAACTAGGTGATAGCTTGCTATATTTAATATTCAACCCCATTTTTGAAAGTCAGCAGGAAAAAAAAAGTAAAACTAAACACATAGAAAAAAATGGTTAAGATTGTAAGTGATTTAAAGTTTTCACACAGTAGCTTTTATTTTCCCCTGTATATAGGATGCAAAGCCATTTTCTTAATAACAGAGTGGGCTAGAGGCTCTTTGTTCATTCCTTTAATTTTTTCATTCATTGGCTATTTAGCCATCTCCCCCTAATTTCAGGCCCTGCACTGCATGCTGAAGATAAAGCACTGGACAATATAGATGTAGTTGGTCTCTCTCCCCCTGGAGACAGACAAAAAGCAAGAAACTACTTGTGATAACTACTATATAAAGAAAATAAGTATGGGATGATGGGGGCTCAGTTTAGATGGGAAAAGAGCTTGTATTATTCTGGGCCAGAGCAAAAAGAATTTGTTTTATTTTGGCATGAGAAGAGCAAATAGCTGAGTGTCAGTTTGACTTGAAATTGAGGCTTCCCATTGAAAAGATTTGAGGGTTGCACTGAGCAATTCCATTTATATTTTAAGGCCGTGCCTCCTCCTGGAGAATGGATTGAAAGGGATTGAGACCAGTTAAGAGGGTACCTGTGATGGGGAGATCCCTGGGAATTCTCATTCTTCTAACATTATTCACTATCAAGACTCCTGATCTGTAGGTGAAAATTTATATCATGTTTTCAGTTTTATTTGCATTTCTTTAAACATGAGCTAGAGCTGTATTTTTGTCAAATTTAATTTGGTGTAACTACCTGTATGCATTTCCTGGAGATGCTATGACAAATTACCACCAACTTGGATGCTTGAAACAACAGACATTTGTTGTCTCACAGTTCTGAAGCCTAGAAGTTCAAGTCAAGATGTCAGTACCTTCAAACCTCTAGGAGGCAAATCCTTCTACCTTCTGGAGGTGGCCCTTGAATTCTGGCACATCTGGGCTTGTCCCAAGCTGCCTCTCAACACACAGTGTCCTCCTGGTTGAACTCTGTCTTCACAGGGAACCTGCCTTTTCTCCTAAGGGCACCAGTTATGCTGGATTAGGCCATCTTAAGGACCACGTGTTGACTACACCTGCAGAAACCTATGTGATGAGGTGATTTAAACTGAGCAATACGTATTTGGTCTTTGTCCCATTTTTTGGGCACAGATCTCCTAAAATCATTAGTTTCCTAAAGGATGGGAACAGGCAAGATGTGTTTGTCATGTTAATGAGGTAACTTTGAACCCCCATTTTAGGATGGGTGCCAGGAGAACCCATTATGAGATTAGAGGGGTATAACTTCAGGTCTACTCCCCCCAAGCTCCCCAAACAGCAGGGGAGAGAAACTAGACTATGAATCAACTGCTGATGACTAGTGAATTAAATAATCAGGCCTATGTAATAAAGCCTCCATAAAAAAGGCAAGAGGACTGGCCTTAGAGCTTTTGCATTGATGAGCAGGTATAAGCAGGATAGAGCGGTGTGCCTGGAGTGGGCAGGGAAGCACGATGCCCCTCCCACATGCCTTGGCCTGTGCCTCTTCCATTTGGCTTTCCTAAATTAAATCTGGTTATAATAAACTAGTAGTCTAGTAAGTAATTTCTCTGAATTCTGTCAGTTGCTCTAGCTCTGGGTCTTCTATCTGAATTCCAAGGAGGGGGTCATGAGAACCAACCAGGTGCCAACTTCTGTCGGCGCGAAGATGGGGCCGGCACCTGAAGGTTGCTCAGTCTTGTAGGACTGAACCCTTAGCTTGTGGACTCCGATGCTCTCTCTATAGTATCAGAATTGAGTTGCATTGTAGGACACCCAGCTGGTGTCTAGAACATTACTTGTTGATGGTGTGCGGGAAAACCTCTTAAATAAGTCAGTCAAGGATAACTGAATTCTTCTACTACATGAACCTAAGTTAGAACTCTCAAGGGTACACTTGAAATCTAATCATCTCAAATAAAATTCAGGGGAGGGGGGAAACAATGACTTTCTTAAGGAGCAGATGCCTCTTTGTTTTTAATACAAAGCTTTTTTTTTTTAAGATTTATTTATTTATGCATACAAGAACTGGGATACAGGCCAGAGGTGTGGGGGTGAGAGGATTCACCAGAGACAGAGTGGGGAGCAGAACAGGCAGATGGACTGAAACACACTGCTGAGGGGAGCAGCGGGCGAGGCAGGAGAGGTCTGCTGCGCCATGTGGGTCCCCTCCCTGGGCAGGCATCAAACCTGTGCTGCAGTGGCTTCAGATGCCTCATCGTGAGGTGCTTAGCCACTTGCACCACCAGGGAGGCCCACGATGGCTCTGTTTTTGAAGAAGGAAAGGAGTGAGACTCTGCCAGGCACATGGGGGAAGAATAGACTGGGTGGGGAAAGGGTATTTGAAGCAGTGTAAACCCCCTGGGAAAGCCATGAAAACATCTGCCCTTCAGGACTTTAAGTAGCTTGTTGCTGTGAGAGCAGAAGTGAGCTCACAGGGACTGGGGAGGTGGAGAGGTTTTGATGGGTGAGTGTGTTGTGGGTAGTTAGGTAAGGCAAGTGAAGAGAGGTGTGGAGGCCGGAACACAGAAGAGCTTGTGTGCACTGCTGTGGGGTGTGTTACTTTCAGGGTTCCTCGTTGGAAGGGCTTAGTTGTGATCCTCCTGGCTACCACAGCACATGCTTTTATTATTATTTCATCTATTATGCTGTCTTGTTACTTACTTACAAGGCTTCCTTGTTCTTTGTTTTTTTACTCCTTAAAGTCAGGCCCACTGTCTGGTACAAAGTAGATATTGAATATTTGAAGAATGATTTATAAGTTGATCGTAAAAGGTTTGTACATCTAGGTCTAAAAATGCCTTTCTTCGTGTCTTGTAAGAGATGGCATCGCCCCATTTGTCATTTGGGATAATTGCTGTAGTTCCTCCTGAAGTCAAACCAAGCAGGTGACTGTATCATCTAGTACTTAACTTCATCCGACCCTGTGGCTTTCCAAGGCAAGTTGAAATCTTGAGTTGCTTTTAAAGTGTATATGGCACCATCTAGTGGTAATCATGAGCTCTCATCAGATTGAAAATTTCCTCTGATAACCAAGCTGAGTTTCAAACAAGATAACCTTCTGACATCTTGTAAATTGCTGAAGCACTGCATTTTATTTGATACCTTTGAACTTTTGTGGAACCTCTGCACTGTCTTCAAATGAATAGGTGTGATAATTTTATATATGTATTTTAAGTGTCTTTCAAACAAGGCTTAGCAGTTTTGATCAAGCGTTCAATTTGAAATAAAATGGAAATCAGACAAAGCAGGTTGGACAGACCTAGAGTCTTGGATACACACAACATTTCTAATCATATATACATACAAGCTATGTCTCTTGGCTACAGAGTTTCAGACTCGAGAAAAAATTTTCCCCTAACACCCTTCTCTTTCTTGCCACCATTTGGACAGTGCTTGGCCAAACAAAAAAATTCTTGTCCTTTTCATCCAATCCTTGAAGGTCATTATTGTGCATGTCCAGCAAATTTGAAGGTTAAACTAGAAAAGCTTAGCGACCCTTAAGTTTTTATTATTTCTGTGGTTATTTGAACATGTTATATGGACATTTTGCTTGGGACTTGTGGTTGAGTGACAGCTGAGGCAAGGAATCAGATTATGATCATTGCATTAATCCCTCATGTGTAGTGATTGCTGTGATTTAAGGAGCAATGTTAATAAAATAAAATCATTTATTAGAAATCTCCTTCATGTGGTAAATAATTGGAAGCAAAAGATTAATTGCCTTTTTTTTTCAATACTCAATGCCAGAGGGAGAAAAGGGTGTAATTATCACCATTTACAGATTGAGAAGCTGAAACGCATAGAGCTTAAACAGCTTTCACAAGTTCCTATTGTCCTTAAGTTTGCACCATGAGCCCTCAGACCCAGCTGTAAAGGACTTTGGAGTTGATGCTTTTAGCTAACACATAAACTTTCTAACAATAGGGAGATTGCATAGGAAAACCACTGTAGAGAAATGCACAGAAAACCTGAAAGTGGCTAATGATGCTCTTTTAAATAGATAGTAACTACTTGACAAAACTCTTACCTTTAATTATTATTAATATTTTTTGTTATTTTTGCATAGAGGAACTGGAGTGCCGGCCAGAGGTACAGGGGTGAGCAGACTCACCAGAGTCAGAGCGGGGAGCAGAACAGATGGCTTTACTGAAACACGCTGCCGACGGGAGCAGCAGGCGAGACAGGAGAGGTCTGCTGCACTACACGTGGGTTGGCTCCCTGGCCAGGGATCGAACTCAGGCTGTAGCAGTGACAGTGCTGAGACTTAATCCCTGGGCCACCAGGGAGGCCCACTTTAACTTATTGTGGACATACCAGCATGATTGTTTCCACTCCAAATTGTGGCATGCAGCCTTTATGACGGTGTAAAGGAAGTTTAAAGTTCTTGCCTTTTGTTCCCAAAGGCTTAGTTATTTCCCTGCCCCCCTGACCCCATAGCAAAAGTGCTCAGGACCTGGGCCGTGCTTTTCCTGAAGCAGCATTTTGCCTGCTGGGCACTTCCTTCCTGTAGCTCTTGATCTCAAGTTTCGAGTCTACCTGTGCCTCTTGGCAGGTGGAGTGCTGGTGGCAACTATTTGTGTGGAAGCATCCCTCCAGGCGTTGGTCTCCATGCTCAAATGCTTGTGTGTGCTCACAGTGAAGAGTGAATATAGATGGGCTTCTAGACTGTTTTCTGGCCATATCTCATATGCTAGGGTTTTTGCTCTTTTGTACTTTGTTCCTGTGGCTTTCTTCCAGCCACGCACAAGGCCTTCACTCTTACCGTCATATTGTATAATTAATATATAAAACATAAAATGTGTTCATTAGTATTTTTTCCATGCTTGTGTTCATTTGTAAAATACATATGTATACATTTATACATACAAATTACATGTGGGGTGACTTTTTGCCTGTTCTAGAAGGAAGAGATGGGATCATATTACCTTTAAAAATATTCATGCCTTCTAGCCAGCTATCCCATTCCCAAGAATCTGTCCCACAGAAATAAAATCGTTGGTTTGTACAATTAAGTACCTAGAGTTTTTCTGTAGTTGTTTACAATAGCAGGAAGGAAGGGGAATGATTAAGTAATGGTATAGTGACCCGATGGAATTTTAAGCATTTTTAAAATGAATTTGATTTACACTAGAAAGGTCGCTTCCACCATTCTCTCTGATATGGATGTTATTATTTATTCCTTTCCTGGAATTAAAGTGGAATTTCAAGAGGAAAAGGAAATAAATATATTTGGACAGTCTTCTTTGTAATGGAAAATCTGGCTAAGTGAATTTCAAGATCTGCATTACCTTCAGTTTCTTTTCCTTCTACAATTCTAAGGTTGTCTTCAGCTATTTTATCTACCCGCCTCACCTGCCCACCCCAAACACACACTTTCTTACCCTTTTACATTTTGGAAATAGGATGTCCCTAACCACCCCAAAAATTAAATTCTTTTTTCTTGACTTTTAGCCCCTTTTAACCCCCTGTTCTTTTCTACCAGCGCATCTGAAGGGGGTACAGCCTCGAGCATTGTGAAGTCTGAAGCAGTGAAATGTCAGTTCAGACACTGTCCTGTGATAATGGGATTTCCTAAAAGACTCATGGGGAAGAAATAAAGCTTCTGTGTCACCTCACCACAGTTCCTTCTTCCTCTTTTGCCTCTGCACAGATTTGAGAAAGGGCGCATCTACACATTCATTGGAGAAGTCGTGGTTTCTGTGAATCCTTACAAGTCGTTGAACATCTATGAGAAGGACACAATTGAGCAGTATAAAGGACGTGAGCTCTATGAGAGGCCTCCTCATCTTTTTGCTATTGCCGATGCTGCTTACAAGGCTATGAAGAGGCGATCAAAAGACACCTGTATTATGATATCAGGTATTTAGAGAGGGTTCCTGGTACTTCCAAAACGTGTTAGTTTATTTGGGTCGGTGCTCCCTAGAGGATCCAAAGGCTTAATTAGATCTTTTTAAAGTAGAAACTTAAGCAATTTTATAGGATCTTTTTTTAAAGTAATGAACATTAAGTACTGAATTATTATTTGTCATTTCTAACTGATTTCAGTTCTTTGCTTCAGGTACAGTACACATTGAGGTATAATTCTGGTCAATTCTGTAATCTGAACTGGCATAGAGATCTTTTTATTTCATCTCAGACACATAAAAGTATTGAATAAACTATAAAAGGAAAGATTTTTTAAAATTAAATTTTTTTTACAACGTTTGCTTTCTTTTCTAGGTGTGGTCCCCATAGAGTTTCCACCACCAATTCACTCATGAACCATCACCAAAGTCCCTTGTGCTCTCCCATCCCAGCCTTGATCCCACTCCCTCCCTCTTCCCTGCAGATGACACTGATTTGTAGTTGTCTGTTTATTTTTGTTTTGTTTTGTTATTTTTCTCTAAAGGGAAATATTTTAAATAAACTTAGAAAATAAAATCCAGAGGTACCAAAAATGAAGACATAAATGCATAATAGATGGGTGAATGGGAGCGAGAATTCCAAGAGCTGCAGAGAGGCCTGGGTGCAGGGAGAGGCTGTCAGGACCAGGGACTGGAGCTTTCAAGGCCAAAGAAGAGGGAGACAGCAACAGTCTGGTGTGCCCAGGAACTGGAGCTGAACTCTGTCCAGCCAAGCTCTTTGGAGCCTAGTGAAATGGAGACAAGAAACCTGTCTGCCCTCTGGCCCAGGTGGCCTCCCCCAGGCACAGGAACACTAACATTTGTATTAGTGGCTTTATGCTTTTAAAAACACCTTTGTGATCTTTACTCCATTTGGATTATCAAAGCAACTCTCTAAATGTTAAGTAGTACAGTCGTGTTTGTATCTTGTAGGTGACAATATTCAAGGTCAGAGGAATCGACCAGTTTAACTTAATGTTGGTGTTAGTCATGTGCTAAGGCTGATTTTAGTATAACAAGTTAGGAAAGCCATATTGACTGGTTGTAAGGGGTGGGGAGGTTAGGAAAGAGCAAACAATTATGTTAAGTTGTATAAAGCAAAAGCAAAAAGGCCCTTCCCCTTGACTATTATTATTTAAATATGAAATCCCTTCAGTAGCAGCAGATGATGTTGTGTTTATCCTTTTATGCATTTTCTCTGCACGTGCAAGTGTGTAACAAATACACATTGACATGTAATTGTAAGTGTATAATTATGGAATTACAATGGACATCATGTGACATGATTTACCTTTTAAAAATAGACAGATATATTAAAGTGCCTGTAGAAGTGGTGTTTCTCTTTAACAGCTGTGCAGCAGTCTGTCACATAGTGGTGGAATCATAATCGATTTACCTGGTCCTCTGCTGATGGGCACTGTCATTTTCAGATTTTAACTATGACAGAGTATAGTCTACAGAAATGATCTTAAAACCTTTAAAGATTATCATTGTTTGATTACGTTAGCATTTTTTATATTTCCATAATATTACATTTCTACTAGTGGAGTTTTTGGCTCAGGAGTACTTATATGTGGGTAGTTATATATTGGTCCTCACCCCCACTTCTTATACTTTGAGGGGACACCATCTTCCTGGAACTGCTGTTTTGTTTCTTCACTAAAATCACACTAACTTTAATGTCCTTGAAAGAGTCACTTCATTCTTATTAAAAGATTAAAAGAAATTTTGTTACAGAAAATAAGGTTATGTGAACTTAGCTGTTTGAGTCACTCCTTTTTTTGTGGTATGTTGAGTCAGTGCCAAGTTCTAGGACTTTGGGGAATAGTTTATCACATTTTATCCCTTGGGATTTTTAATTAAGTAAACCTTGACTTGTGCTCTGTTATTTTACTTCTTCAGTCGTTTTCCTTTTTTCACCGTGTTCAGATCCGTGCGAGCCAGTGCCATATCAAGATAGGGGGAAATAACTCCAAAAGAGCTAACAGTGACACCCAAGGGACCTTAAATAAATAACTAACATCACATTTTAAATTATTCTACTAGAAATTAGCTGACTCTTGGTTTAAGTTATAATGTTCAGTTTGCACATTTTTTTCCACCAGGGGAAAGTGGAGCTGGTAAAACTGAAGCCAGTAAGTACATCATGCAGTACATTGCTGCCATCACCAACCCCAGCCAGAGAGCGGAGGTTGAACGGTAAGAGCGATGTAGTAGCAGGGGAGCTCATTTTCTGTGTAGACCTGGCTAGGCCTAAGCACATGTGTTTCAGCATTTATTGGTGATGACGCAACTTTCTTTTTTGCCTACTGTTTTTGTACATTCATTTATATCATTCTGTTGCCTTTGTTTTTAATATATAAATCTTATTACAATAGTAAGCTTTCCCTAAATATTACCAAAATATACAATACAAAATACAGTTATTCTGAAACAAATGAAACTTTCCCGATTCTGGTTTATAACTGCTGCCTTAAATGTTCAATGTGCTCAGCAAATTACACTGGTGGGTTTTACTGTCCAGGTTCTCTTCCACTGCACCGATGTCTTTTACATTTTGCCTGGGGCGCTCTCGGTTTCCAGGAGTGAAGGGGGCCTCTGAGATACAGGTCCACACCTGCCCATCATTATCACAACCAGAACCCCTGATGTTAGATGCTCTGGCTAGGATTCGTGTCCTCAAAGGGCATCATTGCCACACCATGCTGCTCCTCACAGCCAGAAGAGCATTAGAGCTGGCTTGTACCATCCGGGGCTGGTACAGGTTCTGGTACATAGTATTCGCTTGATAAGCTAGCTTTCTTTATTCAAAGAATGCATTAAACAGCTGATCCAGAGAGATTCTGTAGAGCTGCAAACAAAATAATGAGTAGCCTCTAAATTGATAAAAATCACATTTATGGTATATAACTAATAACTCTTACTGGTCTAGACTTAATAAGCAAGTACTATAACAATAATATCATTTTCTGTGGCACCCATTCTTTCCAGAACATTCTTTCTTTCCAGATTTATCCTCATGTAAATAAAATGTTCATTTAAAAGAGCATTATGTTACGGTGAAAGCTCCCTGAAGTCCCACCCTACCTGTCCATCAACAAGGCAGCCATGAAGTGTGCCCTTCCCCCAGGTTCTTAAGCATTTACTAGGCCATGTGTGCTTATACTCATGTATGTAATTGTAAACGTGCTTACACTCGCGTGTGTAATTGTAAGCGCGCTTACATTCTTGCATGCACACACACACACATGCACTCAAAGGCCCTGCAGTACATACTGTTTTGCATGTTCTCATTCCTTAATATATGCTGGACATCTCTCTCTGTCAGTGCACATTACTAGGAAACAAAAGTTTATTTTCAGTTATGAATTGAAGTGCCCCAGTTAGTGGACACTTAGGGTTTTGTTTTGTTTTGTTGCAAACTGTGTCGTAGTCAGCATCTCTGTATAAATATTTGCTTGTGTTTTATTGCAAATCTCATTTTTTCAAAGTCCCAGCCTCAAAAACATTTTTGAGTGTTTTTGAGTGGCTTTCGTTTTCTGTGTTAAAGAGTGAAGAACATGTTGCTAAAGTCCAACTGTGTCCTGGAAGCTTTTGGAAATGCCAAAACCAATCGCAATGACAACTCAAGCAGGTTTGGGAAATACATGGATATCAACTTTGATTTCAAGGGAGACCCTATTGGAGGACATATCAATAACTACTTATTGGAGAAGGTAAAATCAGCTTGGTTGTTGAAGATAATGTTTATGAACACTGAATGATTTTTTAAAATCTGATTATATTTATAGAATTTCTTAGAGTGCTTCAAAGTAGCTTTTCATCCTGTTCTCCCTTTCTGCTCCTCAGTTACCTACCCATGACAAGAATCTCCTTTAGTGTTCTCTTACTAGTATTTGCAGTATCAAGTTGCAAAAAGTTAAGGGATTTGTAGATAAATATTGGGTTTGGAGGGGGAGGAAGGTGGAAGAGCTTTATCAGTGTGTGCCAACTTCTGGGTAAGGTTTAACAAAAAGCAATCTAGCACTATTCAGTTCTTTCTATATCACTATCTCCCATCTATTTTCGTTTTAATTCATTTGAAATCTTTTTCTTCTCGTTTCTATTCACTGCTTTATAGCAATAGTAACATCAGTGGATCTTGCGATCTTAGAACTGAATGCAAAGGGCACTGCATTTGGTCACTGAAACAGAACATGTTTTTATTTGCCTGTATGAACGTTAGACCTGACGTATAGAAGATTCCAATTAAAACTTCCCTCTTGGGACCACCAGAAATCTTGCACCCTAACGTCTTAATTACCCCAGGCCCCAGTGTAAGAGAGCATCAGAGTTCACTTGTCTGGTTTTAGCTAAGATCTCTCTTTTCCCACGTTAAGTGGGAAAAAACCTGGCATTTTCCTTGGGTCAGAATTAACTCGCCTTCTCAGTTAAGGATTTCCCATTCTAGCATCCTTCATGGCAGCATAATGCAGTATATTCTTTATTTTTGTTTGTTAAATTGAAGACAGATTCTTTGGGAAATGCATTTTTTATTAGTCAATTTCAAAAAGGCAGTAAATGCCAGTTATTTTCAGTCTTTTTTCCTAAAATGTCATGACTTCATTTTATAGACATACTCAGTAAAAAGGGTCCTTGGAATGAACATACATTTTGAGCCCTCTTAAATTGCAGTCTTTTTGAAACTACCGAAGACAGAGGTCTCTATAGACAGATCTTATTCAGCTCATCTTATTATAGAATGTGATGGTACTCTTTAAAATTCCAGCAGACTCTGGAGAAGGGAAAGTTGAAAATATTCCTCTCTAACAGTCCTTCCTATTTCTCCCCACTTCCAATTCCTCCCTCTTAAGAAATTCTATTAGGTGTCAGGTTTAAAAAAATCAAAATAACATCTTTCTCTGAAAGTTTAGGGAATTCTGTGTTAAGCAGTGAAAAGAATTATCAAAAAATTATACAGAAAGCCCCCCCCCCCAGAGGTGGTCTAGGCTTCTGTATATACTGTCCATGGGGGCTTTAGGGTGTGTACCTGCACTGCTGAGTAGGATTTCCTGAAAAGTGGCTTCCATTTCATTTTAGAGATACATTGTCAGATTAACCATTTAATGTGTTTTGTCTTCAGTCTCGAGTGATTGTGCAACAGCCAGGAGAAAGAAGCTTCCATTCTTTCTATCAGGTTAGTAATCTGCTGTTTTGCAGGTGACCAATTATTTGCTCAGGAAATGAACGTTTTCATAGGGGGCCCATCCCTCTCCAGTGCCTTCCAGGCCTCCACTGGTCCAGGACACTGCACTCATTAGCGCACACCCTTCCTGCACGCTTCTGAAGTTGAGCCAACAGATGACCAGCCGGGCAGATGACTGCCTTGGTTGAGCAGTACCTGCATTTCCTTGCAATGTAGGAAGTAATTGAATGACTAGAAAAACTTTGGAAATAGAAAATTCTAAATATGTTAATTTTGTTGTACTTTGACTTGAAGCTGTTGTTCCCATATTTGAGGGCTCCTGAAGTGGGTGGGGATACAAATGCAGCTTATTTTGTTCTTGGAGATGATAAAGCAGTAGGATTACTTTAAAAAATAACCAGGATGTATGAATTCAAGGAAGAATTATCTGTATCCAAAGCAATGACTGCTCAGGGGAAAAAAAAGTAAACACCTCTTTTGGTCAGGCTTTTAGAATCTAAGCAAAATCTTAAAATAGCCCTCCTATTGCAAGTCTTTACACTCGTTTGATACATTTTTATAATTTTTTAAAGCCTAAGGTAATATAAACCAGGACTAACAAAATGAGTGAAGTTGATTTCTATGTATAACCTGATTCTGGAGGTGACTGCTCGGTGTCATTTGAATGCCATTCAGCTGAGGTTCCTCCTGGGTAACTGCGTTCATAAACACCGTCCATTTACATGAACAAGTTCTGATATATTTGGTTTAAGAAATCGATTTTTAAATGTCACAGTTACACCTTTTAAGTAAAGCAAAGCGACAGTTGAGTGTTTTAAACACAGTGCATTACAAAGGCATGTTCTCTATAATGGGGCTATGCACATATAAATTATGACTTTGTTGACAGTTTACCATGTTCTTAGTAAACTCTTTTCCTACCAAATAATGAAAGAGTTCTGTTTGTTTCAAGAACCCATAACTTTTTTTTAAAGATTTATTTATTTTGTGCATACAAGAACTAGGGTACAAGCCAGAGGAGTGGGGGGTGAGAGGACCCACCAGAGACAGAGTAGGGAACATAACAGGTGGATCAACTGAAACACACTGCTGAGGGGAGCAGCGGGTGAGGCAGGAGAGGTCTGCCCCGCCATGTGGGTCCCCTAACTCTTTCCCAGTGTTTCACCCACTTGTGTAAAAGTCATTTGTCATTGTCATTTGCCATTGTCTAACTGCCCTTGTGGTTGTTCAGTGGTCTAGTCTTCTGAGGAGGCCTGACAGGAAAGGCTGTGTGTTTCCACCGTGATTCACCATGTGACTGCCTGCTGGTACCCTGACTCTGTGCGGAGTGGACTTTCTGAATCCTGAAGCAGCTCTGTCCTGTCTGGATAACGGGGCTGCCAAGCAGGGGACCACACAGAGCAGAGGCTCCTGTTACAGATGATCGTAATAGCAGCAGGAGCCTTTCACACCAGTTATGAAAGAGCTAAACCTTCTTAAGTGTTCTCTTTATGACTGTGTAACATTCTCCAACTGATGTCAATGGCTTCACCAATTGATGTTGTAAAGGAAAAAAAATCCTTTAAAGCAAAATTAGGAGGGCCTTTGTGAATTAAGCCCAGGAAATTAATAAAAGCTAAATTGCCATTAAATTGGAATATTTGGTCTCTCTGGTTCAGTATGTATTTTTGCCAATTTGTTTTTATTTCAATATTTTTCAGCTGCTTCAAGGAGGCTCAGAGCAGATGCTGCGCTCCCTCCACCTGCAGAAGTCCCTCTCATCCTACAACTATATCCGTGGAGGCGCTCAGTTAAAGGTGAGCGTTTCCTCGCGGAGAGAGCACTTACATATAGACTCAAACCAGGAATTCGAAAAGAAATTAAGTAATTATGTGGCCTACCTGTCTGCCTTGAGGCAGATTCTCTATTCTATTTTTGAAATTCTTAGGGACAGAAATACATTATGGACTCAACACATTTGCTTAATATCCCATTATTATATTTTATTATCATCTGAGAGGAAAGACATTTTTCCTATGATCTTGTCTTTTCATTTTAATCTGTCCCTTTTATTTTGACCCCATGAAAATATTGCTAGGACTAGGAAATTCATCTCAAAAGAAGACACCACATGATTTGGCCAAAGGCAAGTAGGTAAGATAAAAGAAAATTAAAAGGCACTTTGGTTGAATACAAATATCAGAGATCTCCTTTAACAATTTTTTCAAATACTGATCTTGAAACAGCCTAGATATAGTTTTGTGACCCTGGGAGCACTCCTATTCAGCTTTCAGATTTATCCTTTCCCTGGTCTGCACTCACATAGGCAAGTACCTTTTCTTTTTATTTCTGCTTCTCATTTTATAGCAGACTATGGTAGGTTATTAAACAGTAATTACAGTATTATCCATTTTCTTGGAGGAAAAATACAAAATGCATAAGATATGGTGGGCTCTAGACCATGATCTTAATTATTCAGGGTGGATATGATTATGGCTGTTTGTATTCTGCTTTTCCATAATTTAAATTTCTTCTGTAATCAGAAATATGTAACTTATAGTTGTGGGGTGGAGGATGAATGAAAGAAACTAATAAGAGAAAGGATTTAAGATGTAGGAGATGTTTCTTTAAAAAATTTTTTTTTGCTTTAAACTAATTATACCTGCATTGCCGGTTTAGCATTATTTTCTTGTGCATGGAAATAAATGATAAATTGAATAAATTGCAATTAATTTTCCATTGTTAGACATTTAGGTTGCATAAGTTTTTTTACTTTTACTATCATCTGAGAGCACACTTTTTGACTGGAAACTAATTAAAGACAAAACAGCAGAGGGCGGCACTCCAGTCTTCTGAGAATGGGTCAGGAATATTTGGAGATGCATGAAGGATTGTACAACCAACACTTAAAAGCTTGTGACTGGAAATACCCCTTTTTAATCAAATTGTCTTATTGACCAAATTACTTTTGGCCAGATCCTGCAGTCGCCACAGAGAGCAAGTCTTGAATGAATGCTTAGCCTTTTGTCTAAACTAAATTTAGCTTAGGCTCCCTTTTCATTGAAGTTTACCATTCTTCTTCCCCTCCCACCTTTTTTCCTTTGCCTTTAACAAAAACAACAAAATAACACATGATCATATATAAAGCCCAAGACAGAAATGAACCAAAAGGAAACAAAAGTACACTAAAGCTTACCACTCAGAGGTAATTACTTAATGTTTTATGCATATATATTTATAAAGAGAATTGTACAATGCATCCTGATTAAATAAGCCTACTGTTAGGAAATTCTGATAGAACCATCAATATCTTCCCATGTAAGCAAATATAGATTAATAGAATGAGTAATAGAATAAATAACTATAAAGTGTTACACTCTATGTGTAATAATTTTATTTAATTATCCTAAAGTACAGAAATCATGTACAATAAGATATTTGAGCAGCTACGATAAGATTCAGTTAAAAGTCTCCAGAGACAGTAAGGAACTTAATTTTCTCATGTGACAAGAAACACTGTGACATGGTAGTCTCAGAGCTGCTTAACTTAGGGCCCTACCAGAGTTGATAGGGACCCATGTGTTTACATATGTATTTCCCCAACTTAAAACTCTGCCATTCTCGCCGAATTGGCCTGCCCTCCTCAGCTGATTTTCCTTGCAGTCCCAAAATGGCAGCAGCAGTTCCAAGAGAAATGTTCCTGGCTGTGTTCCTTTATAAGCTGGAAAACCTGTCTTATTCATCAGAATAGCATCCTGTGCCCACAGCTAACCAATTACGTGGTAAAAGGAATAAGATCAATCACTGTGATTAATTTAGGCCAGTGAAGCTTTACCTCCTGAGCTGGGGGGAGGCAGGGCACCCTGAAGGGCAGGTGTACTTGGAGAGAGGTGAACAAGTCAGGGCTCTGTCAGCAGGAAAGGAATGGGGGTGGATGTGGCTGTTAGGTAAACAACAATTCCCCATAGTGGGACATTTGTTTTATCCAGTTTCTTTGGCTGCAGTCTTTAAATATAGTAATAACTGATACTTATTAAGTGCTTTTTATGTGCTAGGAACAAAAGGTACTTTATAGAAATGCTTATTGAATTCTTACAACTCTGCAAAAAATATATCAGGGTGACCATTTCAGCCATGAGGAAATTGCAGTGCAACAAGGTGAAGTCTATTGCCCAAGGTCAAAGAACTGGCGGGTGGAAGGTCTTGCCTGGTTTTGTCCTGA
The DNA here is from genome assembly GCA_019455555.1 of Galemys pyrenaicus. Taxonomy (NCBI): domain Eukaryota; kingdom Metazoa; phylum Chordata; class Mammalia; order Eulipotyphla; family Talpidae; genus Galemys; species Galemys pyrenaicus. The sequence continues at coordinate 22,431 of JAGFMF010009972.1, forward strand.
ACACTAGAGAAACAGGTGCTTTTCAAGTAGAGAGGATCCTTCTTGTGTCTAACATCAGCACAGGTCTCTGTGTAGAGGAGAAGCTCACCAAAGAAAAGATCAGTCAGGACCTCTGGAACTGCTGCATTGTCTAAGACAAGCAGTTATCATTGCTTTATTGTGGATTTCTGTTGAAAGTCTATTTTCATCCTGATGACTATACCGCCTTAAGGCAGGTGATTGAGCTTTAATCTGTCTTTCTCCTTTTGGTCTGCTACAACAAAAATGCCATAAACTGGGTTCTTACAGTTCTGGGAAGCTGGGAGTCCAAGACCTAGGCACTTGCAGACTCATTGTCTGGAGAAGACCTGCTTTCTGCTTATCCGTGGTGCCTTTTTGCTGTGTTCTCACAGGGCAGATGGGACAGGGGACTTCTGGGGTCATCTTTATAACGACACTGATCCTCTTCATGAGGACTCCATCCCAGAGGCCCTGCCTCCTAATAACATCACATTGGAGGTTACGGTTTCAACCTGTGAATGTTGGGGGGGACACAGATATTCAGTCTGTGGCATACCCCTCTTCATGACAGTTAGGACATCAGACACACCACATATTTATTGAGTGAGTGAAAAAGTGAATCGCAGTACCAGATTATTTGGCATGATCGAGGCAGGCCACTTTGCTTTTAGGGGCCTGTTTTTGCTGTGAAATAAAAAGCCTGACCATACAAGAATGGGAATGTTGTTTCCAGACTCCACAAGACTAATTGTGGATCAAGAAGCCACAGATGACAAAGGCCAGGCATGTGTCTCAGAGGCTCCCACACTCTGAGGTCCCGCATGTGATCTCAAATCCCATGCCGCTTCCCTCCTTGTCACAGTGGTGTGTGCCCTCTAAGCCAGCTCTGGACCTGCCCCCTCACTGAAGGCTCTAGAAAAGTGAGTGGTGCTTGTTTTAGATGACAGTGGCTCTGAGGTGAAAGGGCTCTGAGAGTAAGTTTCTTTATATATTTTTGACATTATTTTTCATTTTTGTACAATGTATATTTCTCGTCCCCCTGAAATTCCCATCACCAGTTCACCCATGCACCATTACCATAGTCCCTTGTGCTCTTCCCACCCATTTTGTTCCCTCTCCCTGCTCCTCCCCTAAAGAATGTCTCAGATTTATAGCTGGCTATTGATTTTTATTTTTAATTTATTGCTATTATTTTTCCTTAGTCCCTTACTTGTTTCCTCTACATTCCTCCTATAAGTGAAACCTCTGAGTGATGTTTCTGCCCCTGATGTCATTTTTATTTTCTGTGAAGATTCATCATCCCCTCAGTGACTTACTACAAAAGCTTTAAGATCTTGGCTAAACTTGAATCTAGTGTCATAATTGTTAGATGTTAATGATCATGTGAAATGTCTGTGGTTAACGTTTTCCATTTCCCTTTCTAGTCCTCTATCAATGACGCTGCAGATTTCAAAGTAGTAGCTGATGCCATGAAAGTAATTGGCTTCAAACCTGAGGAGATTCAAACGGTGTATAAAATTCTGGCTTCTATTCTTCACCTGGTGAGTGTGGACCCCTTACAAGAGGTAGTGTCTCTTTGTGGAGACAGGATGCTCTTTCAGAAGAGTTTGTTTTTCCTCTGTAGACTTCAACGGTAATTTAGGTAGAGAAAATTTCTCTCAGTTTTGAAGAAATTATTTGTCCCTGGTTCTCACCATCATTTTATATATATTATGAGCCAATTTCCAAGCCATTGTAGTTTTCGAAACTGTGCCCTTTAGTTAATTGTCTTACTGGCATGCCGGACTTTGAACTGGTCTTTCGAGGATGAAAGAAATACCAATGATGTGCCTACTGGCACTATAAATAAAATCTTTTGAGCAGAATAAGTCTCTAGTGGCATAGGATCATCGATTATTAGAACTGGCGTATTGATCATCTAATTTCACAAGGTGTTAAATGAGCCCTCAGGTGGCAGGACTGAAGAAAGGTACAGCCAGTTCATGGCAGCCAGTACTGCACACCAGTTTGGCTGGCTTAATGGTCTGGTTACTTTCCACTGCACCACACTGAACTCAGAAGAACTAAAGAACCATGTGTCAGATTTCCTTTCTTACTATTTATATAATTAGAGGTGTTTAAACTATAATGACCATGGAACCTTACAATAAATAAGTGATGATGTGAATTCAAATCTGGAGTAAAAATTACTTTTTACTTTAATGTAGGAAGATGTAACTGTAAATGAATCAGAACTGTGCAAGACCCATATAAAAATTTTATACAGCAAAATAATAAATGTTCCTGAAAAGGAAGACTTTGTATTTTAAATTATCTTCATGCTTATATGTATTTATACATATAGCACAATATCCTTCAGAGCCCAAGCAGAAATTTTGTCCTTAAGGTGACATAATGGCACTAGCACTTACTTGGAACAATAAGCACTTAAGATCATCTGATAAAGCATACTAAAAAGGAATACCAGGCTAGAGGGAGTGGAAAGAGGAGACTTGACTAGTTGTACCAAATTTAAAATGGTGGTAAAAGCAACACTACTTTAAAACTTACTGCACAAATTCAGCACTGGGTTATCCGATGTGCTTGACACTAGGTAGATAATTAAAAGGTATTTATTTCTATGGAATATGAACAGACTCAAACTCTGGGGAATTTATTATATAATAGAGGTGACATTTCAAATCAGGAGGAAAAACTAGACTATTCTATACATGGAGCTGGAGCAGCTAAAGAGCCATCTGGAAAAATAAGGTTAGAATCTTACTTTGTACCACATACCAAGATAAATTCTAGGTGAATTACAAGCTTACCTATAAGCAAATATTAAATATTCATAAAACATTCGGAGTAGGAATGGTCTAACGCCAAAGAAAGAGAAACCCTAAAGCAAAAGATGCATAAATTTGACTACATAGGAATGTCACACCTCTGTTCATCAAAAACACTCTAAGCATTTAAAAATAGGTAAATGTCTGGAGAAGAGGAAAAAACAAATGAAGTGCTAGGTTTTTGTTGTGAGATATGTATGTAATATATTTAAGAAAATAGGTGCTCCAAGCAAGGTCGCTCCAATTATTTTAAATTGCAAACTTATCTCTGACACAGCGTCTCAGAGTGCCATTGGACGTGATGTTTTGTTTTCACTCTTGGTATAGGGAAATCTAAAATTTGTAGTGGATGGCGACACTCCTTTTATTGAAAATGGCAAGGTCGTGTCCATCCTCGCAGAGTTGCTGTCTACCAAGACGGACATGGTGGAGAAGGCCCTCCTGTACCGGACCGTGGCCACCGGGCGAGACATCATCGACAAGCAGCACACGGTGCAAGAAGCCAGCTACGGCAGGGACGCCTTTGCCAAGGTGAGTTCCGGCCCATGCTATCGGCCTGGCGTTGAGCTCCCGAGCCGTTTTAAGGAAGTTCTGTGCCGGCGTGTTCAGTTATTCCTTGAAAGCAGGTTGATGCTGTTAGAAAGTGTGATGGGGGCCTCCCTGGTGGCACAGGGGTTTCAGCACCAACTGTGAAGCATCCGCAATGCAGCAGACGAGTTCGATCCCCAGCCAGGGAGGGAACCCACATGGCGCTGCAGACCTCTCCCGCTGCTCCCCTCAGCAGTGTGTTTCAGTCCATCTGCCTGTTCTGTTCCCAGCTGTCTCTGATGAACCCTCTCACCTCCTGTGACTCTGGCCTGTTACCCAGCTCTTGTATGCATAAATAAATCTTAAAAAAAAAAAAGAAAAGGAACTGTGATGGCACATTTTGGTACAGTCTCATTCAAGCCCCCTTGTTGTGAGCTTCGTTGCCAGAAACAGTCTGCGAAAAGCTGAAGCCAGTGAGCTTACTTCTCAGGGCCCCCTCATGGCTGCATTACTTTCCTCTCTCACTAATGCTGTGCAGAGTCTTCTTCAAGCCAGTTGACTGAATTTTGAGTCTTTTTAAGCACCAGCTGTGTGTGCATGGTGGTAATGCCCTAATTTATTAATCATCCACCTCTGAAGTCATTCACCTTGTTTCCCTTTTTTTGCCACTACAGATAGTACTGCAAAATTCTTCAACATTCTTCTACTCTGGTGTCTTTATTTCACTTGGATGGACTCCCAGGAATGAGCTGGCTGGGTCACAGGGTGTGCTGATTTTAAAGTTTAAATTTACAGCTGTCATGGACAGTAGTAAATCATGTTACTTCAGTGTTTATTACTAGTATGTTTGAACATCTTTTATAATTTTTAAAAGTATTGCAATCTACTCTGAGAACTGCTTGGGTATATCCTTTGTACCTCCTGTCTTTTTATTTTCAATTTTTAAGTGCTCGTACCTTTCACCCTTTGTTGCCTAGGTGGCAAATGTTTTTATTTTCCCAAGCATAACCTTTTTATTGTTGGTTGAGTAGGTTGCTACATAGTCCATTTCTTACTCTTGTCTCAGTTTTGTTTTTTGGTCTTCAGTGGAATTTGAATTTATCCAAGTCCAGTGGAGAGTGATTAGGGGATTTTAAATAGGGGCAAGAACATCAAGATTAAAATTTTTAAAAATCACTCTAGCCTTAGTACAGGGAATCTTATGGAGAGGTAGGGCAAGAGTGGAAGAAAGGATACCTGTTGAGGTTATTTCAGTTATCCAGTAATTGAAATTAGGATACAGGTATTGGCACCTGTGAAAGGTTGCAGTGGAAACGAGAGAAGATGATTAGCTGAGATGGGTGATGTTTGGAAAATAAAATCCACTTTTAGGGGAATGGAATCAAGGATAGGGGCTTAATCTGGCTTCGCTCCAGCCTACCACTCATGTCTTATTTCATACCATATTCCAGCCTCCTTCACTCTAGCCCATTCGTCTTTCAGGCCTTACAAATTATTTTCATCTCTTTCACCTTCTGCCACTGTATTGTTTCTTCTACTTACACTACTTTTCTCTCCCCTCTTGCCTGATTAACTATTACTCATCCTTCTCAGGGAGCCTTCTCCTGACCTCTCTGAACACCGATCACATTAAATTCACCTCAGAACCCATGTACCTCACAGTTATTAATTTCTGTGTGTATGATTTTCCCCTTCACCCTTCGATAAGCTCCTTGGAGAATGAAGTCATGTTTGTGTTTGCTTAATATTGTCTATCCAACAAACTGTGTAGATACTACTCAACAAATATTTATTGACTGAGTAAATATATTTCTAAGTTTCTGATGACATTATTCATGGTTAAAAGTAGGACAGGAACAGAACCGGGAGGTGAAAGATGAAGAGTCCTAACAGGACTTAGGTTTGAGATGGTAGTGAGACATCTAAGAAGTGGGCAGTGAGGAATCTGGAGCTCGAGGAGAGGCTGTATTGGGGTAATTCTTCTGGGAGTAGTATTAGGTCGCTCTTTAGTACTAGACACTGTGTCTCAGAGAGAAGCTGTTGGAGTGAAGATGAGCACCAGCAGGTACTCCAGCTATCAGCGGTCCGGTGGAGGACATGGGTGACCCCACTGAAAGTCACCAAGAAGAAACAGCTGGTGAAATTAGGAGAGGGTCACAATAGCTTGTCATCAGAAATCCCACAAAGGAGAACTGGGTGAGCAGAGCGCTGGACACTAGTTTGAGAGGTGCTGAATATCCAGGTTAGAGGTCCACACTGAGGAACTAGACAGTGTAGCAGCGTTGGGGTCTTTGATGAACCATCAAGGGGAGTAGAGGAAGATAAGAGAAGACCGGAGTGATCTAAGAGTAAAAAGGAGGTGAAATATGAGACAGTGCATATAGGTGGACACAGCAGGTGGCTGGAGGGAGGCCATCAGGAAGGGCTTCCTAAAGCCTGGCGTGGCAGGGTAGATATAGCCAGGAGGTGTTGCGTGTAGTGCCTTCTCCAAGCGTGTCCTGGTATGTGCTCCCTGTGCGCCGGATGCATGTTTTATTCTCATACTATTTCAAACTGTGGCATTCTACCTCAGACCTTTATTTAGCGCTATAAACCAATGTTTGAGTTTTAGAACCCAGAGATCTTTAGGGTCTCCCTGGTGGCACAGTGGGTTGAGCACTGAACTGTGAAGCATCTGTGGCACAGCAGCACGAGTTCAATCCCCGACCAAGGAGGGGACCCACATGGCACAGCAGACCTCTCCTGTCTCACCCACTGCTCCCCTCAGCCAGTGTATTTCAATGGATCTGCCTGTTCTGCTCCCCACTCTGTCTCTGGTGAATCCTCTCACCTCCCGTGATGCTGGCCTTTACCCCAGCTTTTGTATGCAGAAATAAATCTTTTTTAAAAAAAGAATGAAAAATAATTTTTAAAAAATAGAACCCAGAGAGCTTTAGTGGAGCAGATATATTAATCCATAGCTTCCCCAATTTTTATAGCTGAATGAAATTAACAATAAAGCAATGAAGTAACTTGAAAGAGGAAGGAGGCAATTTGGTGCTCTAGCTGGACACAGAAGCAGAAATGTACCTGAGGAGTGATGTTGGATTGTACCTGAGGATGTTGATGTTGGAATGCAGTGTGTATAGTAGTGTATAGTAATCTCCTGAAAATCCCAACTGTTTACTTCAGTTTTGCGTACATCATATAGTTATTTTAACAGATGGTCTGCATTTCTAATTCTTCTGCTTAGGGTACTAACAGCTATGCTAAACAGTAAGGAGAGGATAGATAGGAATTTAAAACTTCTCTCGCCAATCTAAACAGAGGACTCATTCCCAGATGAGCAAAAATTTACGATGGTATTTTCTTCACAGGCAATATACGAGCGCCTTTTTTGTTGGATTGTTACCCGCATCAATGATATTATTGAGGTCAAGAATTATAACACCACAGTCCATGGGAAAAACACTGTTATTGGTGTCCTAGACATCTATGGCTTTGAAATCTTTGACAACAACAGGTAAACTGGATAAGATACTTAAAGCCGCATTGTTCATCTTTTGTTTCTTTAAACCTAATATACTCCCTTTCTTGCAGCTTTGAACAATTCTGCATCAATTACTGCAATGAGAAACTGCAACAGCTATTTATACAGCTGGTTCTGAAGCAGGAACAAGAGGAATACCAGCGGGAAGGGATCCCCTGGAAGCACGTGAGTGGGTTCTGGTGGGAGATGTCTCCATGTGTTCACATCTTACTGAGAACATCAAGTCTTAACATTTGAGATATTTTTATGCCCTTCTTGGGTGCTCGAAGCATCTGACTTTCGTCTTACTGTAAATACAATTTGTTTTCAGGACTGATATGCAGGGTTTCTCTAATTAGAAAGGCATTTTCTTATCAGTGCCCAGAAAATGCTGAGTTATAATCAGCAAGCTAAATACACATGGGTTTTCTGGTTCACACTGTCTGGTTCCAGCATCAGAGTTGCACATCCTCCTGTAAGATCTTCAGAGCAGCGGCTTATGCCTTAAGTTGACTGAGCTTTGCTTCCAGGTTCAGTTTGTTCTCCTTCCTCCTTTTCTTCCTTTTCCTACTCTTACTCTTCTGCTTTTCCTTCTCTACTGTGTAAAGTAAATGGCATCTTTATTGCCTTCAGTTAATATTCATATCCTCTGAAACCCATGCATGAAAACACCTGTCTTCTATTTTTATTTTCTTATTTATTTGTGACCCACTACAGTTATCACCTCTCTTCTCCTGGTGCTCTGTGAACTATTTTCCCTCATTCAGAAAAAGGAGACAGTGGTGTATTAAACAGCTTTCTTGCCTCAAATTGCATTTTTGCTTTCTACTATGTGTTAAACATTAAAATACCCTGAAAAAAATTATGTCAAGTGTTACTGTAAATAAAAAAAAGTTCAGGTGTATTACTACTTACAAATAAACCAAAGGGTGCATTACTGCTTAATAATTGGATTACCTACAGTTTTTATATAAATGGTGAGCTTTTATAGCACATTAAAATGTATTCAATTAAATTTACCTGCAGTTTTCTTAAAATGAATCTGTTTTATAATACATAATTACAACTGAAGCTTTAAAAAATTTTGCAGTCAATATAATAAAACTTGGATTCAGATGTAATTCAGAAATACTGGCCAAAATACCCTTTAACAATCAAAGTATCAAATTCCACAGGCATAGTTGATAAAGGGAAAAATCAGCAACTGTAGCAGGCTATTCCAAAAATCTGAAAAAGGAATAAAAACCCTAAAAATGCAAAAATTCTTAGTGAAATAAACCAAGAAATATGTGTCTTAGAAGAAATAGAAGACAAACCCCGAGATAATAGTTACTTTATGCCAAGTCCCCCAAATTAGATAGAATCTGGGCAGTATTTCCTTTAAATACCTCAGACTTCTGAATATAGTATTTAATTCTTTATTTTAATTTCTTATGGAAAATTTCAAACATACATAACAGAAGCGGGCATAATTTAAGAAACAGCCAATATCAACAGCTGTCAGCAACTTACAGTCTTCTGTACCCCACTTACCACCCCCAGATTATTCCAAAGTAAATCTCAGACACCGCACTGTTTCATCATTGCTCTTTTTTAAAAGATAAAGAATTTGGGCCTCCCTGGTGGTGCAGTGGGTTAAGCAAGGCACTATGAAGCAGACCACAGCCACTGCAGCATGAGTTCTATCCCTGCTGCCAGCCAGGGAGGGGACCCACATGGTGAGGCAGACCTCTCCTGCCTCGCCCACTGCTCCTCTCAGCAGTGTGTTTCAGTCCATCTGCCTGTTCTGTTCCCGGCTCTGTCTCTGGTGAATCCTCTCACCTACCTGGACTCTGGCCTGTACCCCAGATCTTGTATGTATAAATAAATAAATCTTTACCCAAAAAAACCCATACCTTTATATTAAAAAATAAATAAATAAAAGATAAAGAATTTTACAGAAACCACAACCATAGTACCACTGTCACACTGAAAAAAAGAACAGTAACTACTTAATGTTACCAAATATCCATTCATTTTCACATTTTAATATTTCCTCGGTTGCCTTACAGTTTTTTGTTTTCACAATTTGAGTTTGGTTCTAAATAAGGGTCTTACCCTGCAGTTGGTTGGTAGGCTTCCTGCCTTTGTATGCATTTTTCTCCTCCATCTGTCTCTCTTTTTTTCCCTGGTAATCTTTTCTTGAAAAGAACAAATCATTTGCTCTGTAGGATTTCCTACAGCCTGGATTTTGCTGTCAGATTCCTGAGCTGTCATCTCATGCAGGAAGAGAGAACTGCTCCTTGTGTGTTATGTATATTGGGGAATGGGGGTCTTGATAGATTTGGGATCAGTGTTCTTCTGCCGGCCCATTTCATAGGTGGTATGTAAACTGGCATGTCACCACCACCAGGCTAATTATATTTGATTGTCTCCTTAACTGGTTCACTTTTTAAGGCTTTTGGTACTGTGCTTTATGTCCTTTTTAGCTATAGAGGTTTTGACTTTCATCCAGAAAGCTGCTCAGTTTGGAATATGGGAGGGAGACCTAACCCCTGTGCCCGATCAGCCTCTCCTTCCCTATATAATCCAAAGAAATCTGCTGGGAATGCCAGTTTGCTGGAAGACACTGGTTTGAAAACCACTACTTCAAGCAATATTTGAAGCCACATTAACTTCCAAACTAAAAGTTATTGGATTCTTCAGCAAAAGCCAAGTGGCTTTTAGTTACACAATTAGAATTTTAAGGAACTTCATTCTTTTGTTCTTAGGACAAAAAATTTATAGTCTAAAAGCTTAACATTTCAGCTATTAATTAACAGAGTTCCTACTTTCTGAGTATTTTAGGGGTATTTTTTGCATTCCCCCTAGTTATTACTAATTAATGCTTTGTCCCTAACTGGAAATGTGGTCTGTGCGCGCAGTAAAAGTAAACACTTAGACCAGATCTTCTCCATCTCTGTACTATTCCCATCTCGGACCAGGTGGTTCTTTGCTATGGAAGGCTGTGTTTTGCTCTGTCAATATCTAGCAGCATCCCTGGCCTCCCCCACTGGATGCCAGTAAGTCTAGTCGTGACTGTCAAAACATGTCTGCAGACATTGCCAAGAACCCCAGTGGGGATTGGGAGGAGCATAGTCAGCTTCTGTGAATCACTGATTCAGACAAACCAGAAAAGTATTAAAAAGAAAGTGAAAGCCACCCAGTTTGCAGACTTTCAGCCCATGGAAAGAGAAAAACTTGGAAACCTAGGCATGAAGCTGAAAACCACAGACAAATAACTAGCCTGGGTCCTTGAATGTTAAATAGCATGGGACTGGAGTAAGTATGGTACTTTAATAGTCTGTTGCGAGTTTATACATCTTACACAAGGCAGTGGAGACAACTCTGTCTAAATCTACATGCATTTCTCGTCTAATTGAGATGGGGCTCATCAACACCTAAGATTCTATGTATAATTTATTGCCCATTATTTGCAGCTTTCCTGAGTTTGGTCAATGTGTGCTCTCTGTGTGAGAGCTGCTTTTATGCTGCTGATTTTATGAAGAGAAATTTGGTACCTTGTGTATACTGAAGTTTCTAAAAAACCTGAAATTATAACTTCATCCAGGTCATAAAAATAAGTTTATCTGTTACAGATACTTATATCTCAGAATTAAATGTTTTATATTTTACTCCCAACAAATGTCAAAACTTTGTTAGATCCATATATGCTTCTTAAATTTGGAGAAAGTGGAGAAGATGCTCTTTTAGATTTGAATCTAATAACGCAAGCTATTCTTTAATAACTTCATCTCACTAACTTATATATCAGGGAGTAGTTTAAGGTTGTTTTTCAGTGAAATCTGGATCACGTGGTTATTGATAAACAGATTGGGGCCTGAGAGAATGAAGGAGTAGGGCTAGGCACGGGATTTAGAGACAATTAAAACAGGAGTTGGTAATGGAGAAATGTCTACACTATCATTTTTGCCTTAGCTATACTCTTCTAATATAAAATGTTTCATGATACAAAGTTAACAAAGAAATTAAAAAATTAGGGGCCTCCCTGGTAGCGCAGTGGGTTGAGCAACGCACTGTGAAGCAAACCACAGCCACTGCAGCAAAAGTTCGATCCCTGCCGCCAGCCAGGAAGTGGACCCACATGGCCCAGCGGACCTCTCCTGCCTTGCCCACTGCTCCCCTCAGCAGTGTGTTTCGGTCTATCTGCCTGTTCTGTTTCCCGCTCTGTTTCTAGTGAATCCTCTCACCTCCTCTCCCCCACACACCTCTGGCCTGTACCCCAGCTCTTGTATGCATAAATATATCTTTAAAAAAAAATTTTTTTTAAATTAACCTGGTAAGACGTGCTGACTTTAGCGTCAGACCTCACCGGTATTATTCAGTGTAAGCTTTACTTACCCTGATACATATGGATACACTGCTGTCTCACCTGCCTGCACCTGCTTTCCTGTAGATCGATTACTTCAACAACCAGATCATTGTGGACCTGGTGGAGCAGCAGCACAAGGGCATCATTGCCATCCTAGATGACGCCTGCATGAACGTTGGCAAAGTGACAGATGAGATGTTCCTCGAAGCACTTAACAGTAAATTAGCCAAACACGGGCATTTCTCTAGCCGAAAGGTAATGTGTTTAATTCCTCTTTTTGATCAGTCAGAATCTCCTCGTGAATGTGACAGAATAAAATGATTTTATGTGTTGGATTAAGAATGTCACTCAACTGGGGGCCTCCCTGGTGGCGCAGTGGGTTAAGCAACGCACCATGAAGCAAACTGCAGCCACTGCAGCACGAGTTCAATCCCTGCTGTCGGCCAGGGAGGGGACCCACATGGTGCAGCAGACCTCTCCTGCCTTGCCCGCTGCTCCCCTCAGCAGTGTATTCCAGTCTATCTGCCTGTTCTGTTCCCCAATCTGTCTCTGGTGGATCCTCACCCCCCGCCCTGTACCTCTGGCCTATACCCCAGTGCTTGTATGAGTAAATAAATCTTTAAAAAAAAAAAAAAAAAGAATGTCACTCAGCTAGGACAGAAAGGCCATAATTATCCATGAAATTATTTATTGTGGGTAAATTCTGCCTCTCTGGTTTATAGGACAAGGTTGATAAAAGTCATAATATCCACGAGAGGGAGCTCCAGACTATTCAATTTGCTAGAAGTAGGAAAAGTGAACATGATTCTTTAGAAAGCATGATGTCATTTATAACCAATAGGTACAGAGTCCTTGTTCATGTGCTAGAATTTTGCTCCTGCATCTATCTGATAATGCTGGCACTGAAACAGCTTTTGTCCTTGACTTTTTATTGTTCTCCTCAATTATAAGATGTAGTTTGTGTGTTTGCCATAGTTCTGCAGACTATGTGACTTTCTTGAAAGCAAAGAAATTCTAGATGTAATTCCAGATATTACAAGGGGACTCATTCCTGAAATGAACAGGTATCATTTTAACTCCCTAGTTCACATTATAAGCATCTCATTTCTGTCATAATCGGCGGCCGTGTGGCGGGCCAACCTTTGTGAGAGGTGCCTTGCTTGTGCAATCTTTGCCATCTCTCCAAGGAGGGACACGTTGTCATCCTCAAGTACTCCCTGCAACATCAGTTTGTCTAACCATAGGCCGAGAAACACAGGCCTCATGATCCTTCACTTCCATAAAGAAAGGAACCCCTTGGGGGCCTCCCTGTTGGCCGAAGGGGTTAAATCGCAGCACTGTGAAGCTATCCACAGCCACTGTAGCACGAGTTCAGTTCGATCCCCGGACAGAGAGCTGACCCACGTGGCACGGCAGACCTCTCCTATCTCGCCCGCTGCTCCCCTTGGCAGTGTATTTCAGTAGATCTGCCTGACTCCTGTTCTGCTCCTTATACCTCTTCCCACCACGCACCACCCCTCCCCCCTGCACCTCTGGCCTGCACCCCAGCTCTTGTACGCATAAATAAATCTTTTTTTTTTGTTTTGTTTTTTTTTGTTTTTTGTTTTTTGTTTTTTTAATGAATGCATACAAACACACAAAGGAACAAGAATATTAGAGAGCTAATGTGCAAAGTACTTTGGTGTTGACTTTTAGGAAGGCAAATCTTTAAAAAAAAAAAAGGAGCCCTTTTCATAATTCCATGTTGATAACATGAGACACGCTGTTTTATAACTCTTTTTAAAATTCATCCCCTTTGAGATGATGTGATCAGAACAGTAAGATTCCACAATTAACTACACAGACCGCTTATTCTGAAGTGTTCGTATGAACTATACCCCTAAATCATGCACAGTATTATGATCAATAAAAAATAATATAGTTTAAAAAAAGAAACAACAGATGACTGATTGATATTTATTTTAGACAAGTTTAATTCTAAACTATTCTGGTTGTTCTGGATTGGCTGGTAACCCTCAGATACTATCCTTGCCCTTTGACATGTGTATTCTGGCTAGATTTATAACATAAGTTCTTCATAAATGCCTGTAACTTTTCAGGTATCGATGAGCGTAGGAGATAGAATAGTGAGCAAAGTTAAAGGCAACCCTAATTATTTGATGATGGTTTTCAAGAGGGTGTGATAACGTGACACATGTCCTGTGTTTGAAAATAATGTCCTTTATAATTACAGTTGAGATTTTGGTGTCTTGGGTAGTTAGCATTGTGCCTACAAGGTGGTAGATAATCAGTGTTTGTAAAATTGAGTTGAATTGGTCACAGTCACACCAAATAGGTCTTATAGGACATTGAAATTTTTAAAAAATTTTTTCTTTATATATATTTGACATCAATTGTAACCCCAAAGTATTCCCCATCACCAGGGACATTGAATTTTAAATTAAAATATGCAAGACTTCACTTCCTTTAAACAAATAACTGTGAATCTCACATGAGAAATTACCTCATTTTGACATCCCTTGGCCACTTATATCCCTGAATTAAATTTATCGACCAACCATTTTGAAATACAATTTCCTTCTTCAGGAAGCAACTGAACATAGAACTTTAAAGCAGTTGCTACTAATATGATAATACATGCTGGACAATAACTTCATCTGTGCCGATGGGATATTTTTTTTTTTCTTTTTAATGTGGGAGCCCAGCTTGCCAGACACTCAGATAGGTGGCTCTGGGCTGAGGGTTAGTCCCCAAACAAGTACTGAGATGGGGATATTTGAAGTTGTTCTCTGGGTGTCTTGCCTGATGAAGAAAAGAAATGAAATAAGCTGTCAGGATATAATTACTATGTATCTTTCTGCTACATAATGTTATTAGCCTGTAGGTTAAGCCAGGTATTATAATTTGCATCTGATTCCTGAGTAACTAGAATTATTGGAATATTAAGTAAGAGCTTTCTAGTTGATAATGGTTATTTTATTAGGGACTAACTTGGTTGCTTATGCATTAAAGTTAATCATGGAGAGGCATTCCAATGATCTAGTAAGCCATAAAATTGTGATTTAAAATATTATTAACATATAAAGTTAAGTGATAGATACAATCATTATTACAAAATAAAAATAGTGAAAAATGTATAAAACTTTCTGTATTGAGATCAGGTGAGACTTTGGGGGGTATCCAAACCTAAGAATATTCAGTTAATGTGGCTATCTTTTGGGTCCTTTTCCTTTGGGAGTTTTATAAATAAAAATGTTTAGTGAATGTGTTTCACAGATTGGAATATTTTGGAGATCCATCTTTTATCCATCAGATACTTTGAATCTCTATCGTTTAAGCTTCAGAACAATTCTTTGAGATAAATATTAAAGGAGACAAAACAAGTAGATAAGATAGTAGAGCCAAGAATTGGGAGTCTGGCTCTAGTTTCCTGTAACTACTCATTTGTCAAGTTAGTAGACTATTCATTGGACAATCCAGCTAGCAGAGTAGAAACCACCATCCTGATTGGGGTTGCTTGTTCCCTAATACTACAGCCGACATTTCTTTTTATCTGTGGCTGCACTCAGTGCTTTACAAATTCTTGGATGTCTGCAGTAGATCCTATAGGATAGCAGGTGATCCTTTATTGGACTCACAAAGTATAGGAGCCACTGTGACAGGGAAAATTGCAGAAAGTTGTAGAGACCACCAGGGCTATATAAAAACCACCTTTCCATGAAGTTTTGCTATTCACTGAGAAAGAGTTGCTTATCTATGAAATGTGGACCTGAACTAGAACCCCAGCTTAGCAGCAGACAGGTGAGCTTAGTTGTCATGTACATAGGAGAGCATAAACTTTACATTCTGTCCCAAGAATCCTTCTTAGAGCCCCACTTAAAATTATGTGGCCTTGGACCAACTCCCTGACTTCTTTGAGTCTTAGATTTCATGTATGTGAAAAAGAGCTTGTAATACTTAAATATCAGTAATGAGGCTTGAATGACATATGTGTGCCTAGCTGGCAGCAAGTCCACAACATGGTCTTCCTCAAGTGAAACGCGTAGAGAAAGACACAGTAGCAGACAAAGTAGACTAGACTATAAAGAGATTTGAGTGTCACAAAGCAATAGAAGTCTATTTCTTTCTCAGGGACCCAGACCTTTTTCCATCTCCTAGCTCTTCCATCCTCAAAAGACTGTCCTCTGCAGACAGCTAGTGGGAGGAGAAAACAAAGTACTGAGGAGGCTCACCCACTTCTTACTAGCTTTGACCCAGAATGGTAGCACCTCACTTCCATTGTCTAGAACTTGGTCAGTTGACCATATCCAAATGCAAGGGGCCTCTCTGGTGGTGCAGTGGGTTAAGCAATGCACTATGAATCAAACCACAGCCACTGCAGCACGAGTTCGATCCCTGCCACCGACCAGGGAGGGGACCCACATGGCGTAGCAGACCTCTCCTGCCTCGCCCGCTGCTGCCTTCGGCAGTGTATTTCAGTCAGTCTGCCTGTTCTGCTCCCCACTCTGTCTGGTGAATCCTCTCACCCCCCACACCTCTGTCCTGTACCCCAGCTCTTGTATGCATAAATAAATAAATCTTTAAAAAAAAAAAAACAAATGCAAAAGGATGACTGGGAAATGAAGCTTGGCTATGTGGATTTCTGATGAAAGATTGGTCGTTAAGCCAAATATTCAAATCAAGACCCACACAGTGTGATTTCATTCATAATGATAGCATGATTTGTGACATTATTATCATCTAATTTTAAGTGGGAATATATATTTAGGAACGTGAACATGTCTGTTTTTAAATAATCTCCTCCTTGATTTCTTAGCTTTGTGCCTCAGACAAGATCCTGGAGTTTGATCGAGATTTTCGAATCCGACATTATGCAGGTGATGTCGTGTAAGTACATCTTACCCTAGTATCTTACGTAACGGTCTGCATGCAGCCTCATCTCAGAGCTCAGAAGGGAAAGTAGAAATTGTATTCCTATTCATTTGCATCTTTCAGTCATTTTGTATGCCAACATATTTTAATCTCTTCATTTAGAAAAAAAAAAATTGGCACCATTTTATTCATCCTTTGCTTTTCAAACACTTACTGAGCACACCCCCTGTGGCCATGTATAGTTCCGAGCATTCTCAGCCCAGTCACAATCAGCTGGTGGACAAACCAATCGTGGAAGTATGTTCAGACCTTGGATAGAAAGGCACATACGTGGGCCTTTCCCTGATGTGCTGACAAGGTAGTGAAGGATGCAGGCAGACACATCACAGAGAGAAAGGGTTAAACTAGAGGTGCACAAAGCATTATGGAAGTACTGAAGAAGAGTGAGGAGTGTGGAGACATCTTCCTGGAGGAAGTGATACCCAGGCTGAGCCCCGAAAGTAAACATCGGGAGAAAGAACTGGGGAGAGAAGCGAGCATGAGCTCTGCAGACCCGGCGTTATAGTCACCACTGTGTGTGAAGAACTGCAGCAACTGAGTAACCATGGGAACAAAAATCAGTTCTACTGTCTTGTTTTTCAAATATTATTTGAAAAAATAAAAGTCTCACTAGCCATGCTTTCTGATTACAGTGCAAGGAGAAACTGCAATGAAAGTATAACTAAGAAATAAACTCCCTTAGTGTTTAGTTTCCGATGGCTGCTATAACAAATCACCACAAACTGGTAGCTTAAAAGAAGATAAATTAATTCTCTCATAGTTTCCAGAGATGAAAAGTTGGAAATCTATGTGTCGGCAAGGCCACAGTCCCTCTGGAGGCTCTATAGGATTGTTCTCTGCCTTTCCCAGCTCCTGGCGGCTATGGCATTCCTTGGCTTCTGGCCACGTCACTCTAATATCTACCTCTGTGGTCACATCGCTTCTTCCTCTTCTGAGTGTGTCCATGTTAAAGCTCCCTTTGCCTTTGTTTTCAAGCTACACTTGTGATGGCATCTGGGTAGAATGGGATAATCTTCTCCTCTCCAGATCCTTCATGTAGATACTTCTTTTACCATATAAGGTAACATACACAGTTTCCAAGAGATTTGACACAGATGCCTTTCAGGGGGCCATTTCTCCGCTACACACTTAGAATGCTTTCATTCTCCTCTGAACCCACTCCTTATTTCAAAGTTCTCTCTTTTTCCTTTTTCTTTATGCTTTACCTTAGGAGTTCTATTCTTACAACCCATCACAGGAAGAGAGTCAGAAAAAGTAAAGCAAATGATCATTTCTATAAATGCTGAAAAGATCTGAAGATATTTTAATAGCGGTTCATGGTTTAAATTAAAACTGTAAAATCATAAAATAATATGGATCAAAATCATCACCCCATCTGTCTAATTAGCCTTTAGTGCCAGAATGGTACCACTTCCCATTTTTTCTAGTCCTCTTCCTATGTTCCAGATTACTGAAAAGGGGAGAATCACTGCTATAGAGGTGTCTTCCACTGAAAATCCGGGCCTCACCTGTACAAGAGGCTTTCATACACCTTAAAATGACTTTGGTGCAGAACATGAAAGAGGCTTAGAGAGTAAAAATTTAAGCCAGACCTTTGTTTTACAAATAAAGAAATTTATGCAGAATGTGTAAAATTCTTACCCAAGGTCACACAGCAAATTTATAGAATAACTGAGACAATCACTAGTTTTCCAGACTCCCAATTCAGATAACTAGTTCACCCCCTTGCAGGTTAGTCTGGCCTCAGATTGCCTCTTCTTTCCTTAAGCCCTCCACACTTTTTCTAGATTTTTGCTGGGTGTCTTCTCAGTACACAATACCTTATAAGATATGACCCCTGTCCACGAATACCTTTCTATGTAAGATGCTCACATACATACATAGTTGTGTATATTTATCCATATAGGTATGTATATCATGTTCACATAAATATATACCTGTGTGTGCATTTACATACATTTATACAGCAAAAGATGGTCTAAAATAATTGTCATGTAAGTAATAACAAGTGTTGTCAGAATTCAGAATAAGCAAATGATATAATACTTCTAAGCTATATGTGATAAATCCGGGAAAGGCTGATGCTGGTTCTTAGATGCTAGAAATTATTTTTATAGGAAGGAGTGGGAAGATGCTAAAAATATTCAGGAAATAGCAGCTCGGACCATTTGACTGGAGTGTATCCTTTTTGTAGTCTAGAAAAGTAGAAATGCCTGGGCAAGTAGATTGGGATCAAATCACTGTGAATCTTAAAGTACAAACCTTGAAGTTTGAATTTTGTGGGTTAGATAACAGATTGAAAGTCAGGTGACTAAAAGTACTAAGAATCCTAGACCTAGGTTGGAGAAGGCAAGGGAATAATTTTTGGACCAATGCCCACAGGCAGCACAGCATGAAGGAACTTCTTTCAGAATTAACTATGTAAGGCTAAAATATCAGTGAGGAGCCAGGCTTAGAGATCTGAGATTTGTCTACATCAATGTGATTGTCAAGGAAGAAAATACAGACAGGCAAGAAAGCAGAGCTCTGAGGAGCAGCTGCATTTAGAGTTACTATTTGCTCAGCCTCCTAAACCTCTGACTTAATCACCCAGAATCCCTGATCACTTTTATCCCTCAACCCTGAAATGTACTCCTCCTGAGTCCATGTCTGTCACTGCAGTAGGACAGCTACCATTTCCATCCTTCTTACCAACCACACCCTCAGCTGACTTTCAAGACTGCATTTCCTCTAAGCTGTCAGCCCTGGCCACCTCCTTTCTCTCGAAAACTCCATGCATGTGTCTGCTTCTGTCCCAGCCTTTAATGTTTCTCTGTGATCTGCTTTCCGCTTTTCTCCTCTGCTTATCTAGATCTTACCATCCTTTGCAGTTCTTCTTGGATTCTTCCATCCTACTCTGAACACAGTGAGCGAACCTTAGGCAGGTCACTTCATCTCCCTACGGATGACTGTGTGTCGCTGTTTTGCTTTTATCTTACGAATGCTGAATGATAAATACCACTAACTTTAAAAGTCATCTTCTTGAGGTAAGCAGTAGACTAGTAGAAAATTATGATCTTAATCATAATGATGGTGTTGATGTTTGCTTTTCTGTTGAGGAAGTGAAGCAATATTCCCTGTACTTGATAAATTTGATCATCTTTAACATAGCACAGAGTGGACAGCATTAGCGTTATAGATGATTGATTGCGTAATCAACAGTGGAAAGGCTTGTAGACGTCTAGGAAAACTTAAATGTAGCTCTTGCTTGGTGAATAATGCATGCATCCTGTTTTGTTTTTTCTCTATTAGCTATTCTGTCATTGGTTTTATTGACAAAAATAAAGACACTCTGTTTCAAGATTTCAAGCGCCTCATGTACAACAGGTAAGGTGAAAATTTTATAAGTCATCTTTACATTAAGCTCTTTGACATTTACACTGTATAACATGTATATACTTGATTATTTTTATGTGACAATTTTAAGTTTCTGGCAAATTTTCTAGTTCTTCTTAATCATGCTTACTTAATACAATATATTATGTTCTGATTGTGCAATCCATCAACTTAGCACAGAAGCCTAGTACTAATATGGTTTTCTTGATTTCCCTTGCATTGCCTCAGCTTCTCTGTATACTGCTGCCATCCTTCAGCACCTTCTACCAGGGTACTCAGCTGTTCCCAGCTTAGGCCAGTGGTTATGGGGGGGAGGGGCAGTACCAGGTAACATCTGACCCTGCTAAAATCACTACACATTCAGATTCTGACTATAGTGTCTGTCGTCGGACTAGAGTGTCAGCATCCAGTGTCAGTGATGAGAGATCTGTTCATCTGGAATGGATAGAACAGCTCGCAATCAAAGAAATGTGAAAAGGCTGTGACAAAACCAAACAGAAGATTACAAGTTCAAACCTAGTATGATGGATATTTTGGAAAGAAGACCCATGAAAAAGAGAAGAGACTCTTGACCAGCTTCTTCTAAATACCAAGACCCTAGTTACTCATTTGTTAAGTGTGCCCCGTGAGTTGGTCAATAAACCCCCCCAAAATGTGTTAAGGTCATCTAAGCCACATATTCTTCATACTCTCAGATATAATTAGGAAAAGAATTTAGGTCAAGTTCCTGCCCTCATGAATCTTTTATTCTGGTAGAAGTGGTGGGCAGAAAATAAGAAGACAACTCCTAGGGAGTGACATTTATGTAAAGAAAAGTAAAGCATCAGAGGTGGAGAATACAGATGAATAAGGGCAGGGGAGAAAAAAGGGTGGTTGGAAAGGCCTCTTAAAAAGGGTGACATTTGAGCATAAACCCGAATGAAGTGAGGAAATGAGTCATGGAATGTGTGAGGGGATGAGCAGTCCAGGCAGGGAGAGCAGCTAGTACCAAGGCCTTAAATGGGAATGAGCAGGGATGTCTGAAGAACAGCATGAAGGCAAGTATAGGTAGAAATGGGGTGAGAAGTCAGGAGAGTAGAAGGGAATGAATTCAGAGAGGTAAGCAGGACCTGGATCATGAAGAATATGTGAGGCAACACTCCCCTACTTCAAACTATACTACAGAGCCATAATAATTAAAACTGCATGGTACTGAAACAAAAACAGACACACAGACCAATGGAATCTAATAGAAACTCCAGAAGTAAATCCACAGATTTATGGACAACTAATCTTTGACAAAGGAGCAAAGAATATGCAATGGAACAAAGATAGTTTATTCAATAAATGGTGCTGGAAAAACTAGACTGCTACATGCAAAAGGATATAACTAGACTACTACCTCTCACCATGCACAAAAACCAACTCAAAATGGATAAAAGAATTAGATATATAAGACCTGAAACCATAAAATATATAGAAGAAAACATAGGCAAAACACTCCTTGACATACATCTCAGTAACATCTTTAAGGATACATCACCTGAAACAAAGAAATTGAATGAAAAGATAAACATCTGGGACTACATCAAATTAAAGAGCTTCTGTACAGCAAAAGAGACATTAACTAAAACAAAGAGTATACCTCACTGACTGGAGGAAAAGTTTTGCACTCCATATAACTAATATGGTACCGATCACAAAGATATACAAAGAATTCAAATGACTCAACAAAGTAAACAATCCAGTCTAAAACTAGACAGAAGAACTTAAAAGACAATTCTCCAAAGAAGAAATGCAAATGGCCAACAGGCATGTGAAAAAATGTTCAGCATCCCTCATAATCAAGGAAATGCAAATGAAAACTACAATGAGATAACACCTTACACCAGTAAGAATGGCACGTATTTTTTAAAAAAATAGCAACTACAAATGTTAGTGAGGATGTGGTGAAAAAAGAACTCTCCTACACTGCTGGTGAGAATGCAAACTTGTCCAACCACTATGGAAAGCTGCATGGAGGTTCCTCAGTCTACTAAAAATGGAGCTCCCATATGACCCAGCAATTCCACTCCTAGAGATCCACCCAAAGGACACAGAAACATTAATTCAAAACAATACATGCACCTCTATTTTTATTGTAGCACTATTTATAATAGGTAAGACTGGGAATCAACTCAAATGCCCAAAAATAGATGACTAGATCAAGAAGTTGTGGTGTATATACACAATGGAATACTATTCAGCATAATAAATGCTAATAAACTAATGCCATTCACAGCAACATAGGTGGAGCTTGAGGGAATTATATGCTCAGTGAAAAAAGTCAGAAGGAAAAAGAAAAATACCAGATGTTATCACTTACAGGAGCTCAAGGAAAAACAATAATAAAACAAAAATAATCAGCTATAAATCAAAGACATTCTGCTAGAGAGGGGGAGGGAAAGGGATCAAAATGAGGGTAGGAATAGCACAAGAGACTATGGTGATGATGCACAGGTATATTGGTGGTGGAAATTCTATGGGGACTACACCTGAGGAAAGAAAGCAAACATTGTGAGAAAAAAATAGAGTAAAAAATAAAAGTGAAATTGGACTGCAGCAGTCTTGTGTCAGACCAATAAAATATTTTAAGTGCACTGCCATCTATAAATTCACCTGCAGTCAAAGGATTTACACAAGACGTTGTAAAAAAAAAAAAAAACAAAACGGATACTTTATATTCCTATCTCTATTTTTAGAAAGAGCTGGCTTTTGGTAGCATTACCTATGATTACTTGCTTCAGTTAGAAAATGCTTTCCCTTTTTGCCATGACATTGGAGGTCATTTTCCTACTATAGTGACTTGTCCTCTCATAACAGCAATTTATTGTTGTGATATTTTAAGAGCCAAGTCAACTACTTGAGGGCCCTAGATGGTAATAATAATAATAGCAATAATACAAACGTCACATTAAAGAATTTATAAGATTCTTTAATGTAGTACAGCTTGGACACATCCTCTCCAGTGTGGTTCGGTCTCTGTTCTACTTTCAGTATCATTTTCTCCCATTAAACCTGTGAGTTCCATCTGCGTCTAGTTGAGAGCCTCAGAATACAGTGTAGTAGGGTTGGTCACCAGCTCTTGTACAGCTGATTTGAATGTAACATTTGCATTGCCCTCTGTTTCTCAGTTCAAATCCTGTGCTGAAGAATATGTGGCCTGAAGGCAAGCTGAGCATCACAGAGGTGACCAAACGGCCCCTCACAGCGGCCACCTTGTTCAAGAATTCCATGATTGCTCTAGTAGACAACCTCGCATCGAAGGTAATTACCTTCTGCTCTAAATATCGTTTTAATTCATAGGTTCCCTTTTATGTATGGTATAAAGAATATATATATATATACATAATTTGCTTTTGCAATCATGATAGTATAAATGCAGAACATGTATTTAAAGTGAATATTTGAGGTTTTGTTCCCAGGGGTTTTTGGCTTTGTTTTAAATGTGGCTGGATCAAACAACTGTTTGTGGCCCAGATGAAATGTTTTATTTATATTTGGGCATTTTACCCACCACTGTAGTCAAGTCAACTCAGTCGTACTAAGACCTTGAAAATACAAAAATACATCATGTGTCTCACAAAATGAACTCAGCCCTGTGCTGAAGCATAGGTACTGGTTTTTAAAAATAATCTTGAGCTCTTTTTGCCGCATCTACCATGAGAATGAAGACCATTCTCAGCAACCAGACTGTCAACATTCCAGAAAATGTTGACATCTCCCTGAAGGGTGTACTCTCAGTGTGAAGGGTGTACTGTCATTGTGAAGGGCCCCAGAGGCACCCTGTGGAGGGACTTCAGTCACATCAATGTTGAACCCAGTCTGCTTGGGAAGAAGAATAGGCTCCGGGTTGACAAATGATGGGGAAATAGAAAGGAACTGGCTACTGTTCGCACTATCTGTAGTCATGGAGAACATGATCAAGGGTGTTACTCTGGGCTTCCGGTACAAGATGAGGTCCGTGTATACTCCCTTCCCTATCAACGTTGTTATTCAGGAGAATGGGTCTCTTGTTGAAATCGGAAATTTCTTGGGTGAAAAATACATTCGCAGGGTTCACATGAGACCAGGTGTTGCTTGTTCAGTGTCTCAGGCCCAGAAAGATGAGTTAATTCTTGAAAGAAACGACATTGAACTTGTATATAATTCAGCTGCTTTGACTCAGAGAGCCATGACAGTTAAAAACAAGGATATCAGGAAATTTTTAAATGGTATCTATGTTTCTGAAAAAGGAACAGTTTAGCAGGCTGATGAATAAGATTTAAGTTCTCCAGCTACAGAGCATCAACATACTGGGTGATTTCTTAGACTTTTTAAGTCTTTTTAAGATGCAATAATAAAAGTCATTGATTTGAAACTTTTTTTTTCCTTAAGCTGATTATACTTTCACACTTTTCAACAAACAGTTCGAAAGTCAGTTCTAGTGTGCTAAGATAAGTAACAAATAATTTTACCTAAAGACTTTACAGAGAAATGGCATGATTCTGATTTCTAAAGAAATATCAAGGGTGTCACAGGCAAGAGGAATATAGTAACAATGTCAGATGACTTGAAGTTCTTCACTGGATATAGAATTTTGGGAAGGTCTAAATTTGAATGTTGTGAGGCAAGTATGCTTCATTCACTTGTCCATAGCAGTGACTTTGTGAAATGGCAACTGAGAAATGGAACAGAGTTTTGGTAAGAGTTAGAAGATTGAGTTCGTGATAAATATTGTTTTAGTACTCCAGGGTCTTCTCAATCTTTTATTTTTGATTTGCTTTGGCCATTTAGTCCAGCATCCTAATCCCCCATAATTTTAAACTAAGCAAAAAAAAAAAAAAGAAGAAAGAAAAATAGCAATCACTTGGAATATGTATGATTTAGTGAGCCCTTAAGCCAAATAAATAGTTTTTCTTTATTAAAAAAATAAATTAATTAATAATCTGGAATTAGCATGTTACAGTTCATCATATATTTTATTTGTATGCAAAATAACCAGAGTTTTAAGAGGATGTTTAATATTTTAGTATTGTCCTAAGGCTATATTGTTGACTATTTTTGATGTTTACTCTTCCTTTGAGGTCTAATACTGTTTGATAACTTTTGTGTGTTTCTTTTTTCTTAAAGAACACATTTCTTCTCTTTTCTGCTCTAAACTACTGTTGACAAGTTTGATAAATTAGGCAGCATTCTGGGACTCATTATTTTCGGTTCTTTCATTTTTATCTTTCTCTTCTGGTACTTTTCCTGGGTATTTTCTTCTTCATTATCATCTTTAAAAAAAAAAAAAGAAATCAATGTTCTAAAAATTTAAATCCATACTGTTTCTGGTTACTTTACCCTGGAATAAATTAAGCACATACTACAAAAAAGTTTGTTCAGTTTTTTCTGTTTCTTTTCATGGGAATTCTTGACCTTAAATGACAATAGATGAACACAGTTTGTTGTATAACCAAACCTCGAGAAAGGCAGTGGTAAGGACACTGGAAAAAAAGACAAAAATACCACTAGAACTCTTCCTCTGACATCTCAGCTTCTCTGCCTGTCAGTTTCAACCAACTAGAAAACACATGAACCTAAAGAAAGATGTGACCCAGGGAGCAATTGAACTCAGAATTTTATAAAGTATATTAATAAAACATTTGTAGTGTGTATTTGTTATAAGATATATGAGATTTACTTAGTTAGAAAGAATCACCTTTATTTTCTAAATCCATAATGAAATGTGCATTTTTTAAAAATTAAAATTCTAGAACCATCTTTAATTTCTGTATCAGCAATTACATTCAGCTGCTAATAAGAGATCCAAAATTAGTGGCTCAGACAAGAGAAACATTTACTTTTCTTTCCTGTAAATTAAGCGCAAAAGAAATTATCCCAGCACTAGTACAGATTATTAGGGATG
Source organism: Galemys pyrenaicus (assembly GCA_019455555.1). Classification (NCBI taxonomy): domain Eukaryota; kingdom Metazoa; phylum Chordata; class Mammalia; order Eulipotyphla; family Talpidae; genus Galemys; species Galemys pyrenaicus. The sequence goes on from JAGFMF010009972.1 coordinate 47,861, forward strand.
CAGGTTGCCTCTGTCTGTCTTCTGCCATCCTTAGCATCATCCATCCTTCTGGTCCAAGATGGCAGCTGAAGTTCTTCCCATTTAAAGAGACTTCCTGGAAGTTTCACACAGAACTTAAGCTACTTCTCATTTACTCTGCCTAGTTTCCAGGGAAGCTAGAGAGTACATGTTTATTCTGAACATAATGTACCCAACGAGAAATAGGTATTCTATTTCAAAGTAGGAAAAAGATACTAGATATGGGATAGGCAAGTTAACTTAGCAGTATCTACTCAGCTTCCTGATCTGTGAGGAGGTGGAGGTTGAGAAATGAGGACAGGAGCAGGAAAAAGCAAAAGAATATAGATGACTTACCATTATAATAGGAGGCAGGATGGTGAGCAGCGCACACACAGAGTGTAATATTGCATTTAGAGAATACACAATGTATAGAAATAAACCTAAATAAGTAGTCGCTGTAAAGAGACTGCTAGTCTAGATGTGTGGGAAATCCAGCTATATGCTGCTTATAGGAGACAGTTGAAAAACACTGTGCAAAAAGATTAAAAACAGAGAGGAATATAGCAACACCCCACCAGAAAAAAAAAAAACTGGTTAAAAGCAATATAAATGGGAAAGAACAAGAGTTTAAGAAAAAAAATATTAATGCAGATAAAGAAACACACACAAAAAAATTAAAATGCCCAAGACACTAAATAGAGTCTTTTAGAGCTAGGTACCTAACAATATAGCCATGATTATATATGAATGCTCTAAAACAAAAAAGAACCTGAAAAAACTTTAAAGGAACATTTTAAGAGTCCGCAACCAAAGTGGAGATTTTATTTTTTTTTAAAGTGGGAGATTTTAAACCATTTCTACCAGAAACAGGTAGATCAAACAGACAAAATCCTTAGTAAGGATACAGACTCTTTAAAAGTCAAATTAAAACTTATCTAATAGAGCAAAAGAACTCTGTACCAAGGGATAGGAAATACAAATACCTTTCAAGTGTACATGGAACATTTATTAAAAATTGACCACTAGATCACAAAGGAAGTCTCGACTGTTTTAACAAATGCATATGCAGCTACATCATCTTCTGTTCTCATAGCAAGAAAAATGAAAATCAGCATTAGAAAAGGGGTTTTTTTTGTCTTACATGTACTTGGGAACTTAAAAAAAAAGTACTATCTTGAATAACTCATAGGTTGCAAAAGAAATCACAACAACAAAAAATATCTGGGACTATGTGTCAAAGGATTTATCACAATTTACAGAGTAATGCTAAAATGAACTTGCTATGCTTTATATATGTAAAAAAAGAAAGATTGAAAGTAAGTGAATTCAAAAGTTCAACTTAAGCCAGAAAGCATAAAAGAAAATCTAAAAAGTGAGAAAATGATTTTTAGATGGCAAAAGTGAAACATAATAGACAAAGATCAAGTAGGCAAACCTTTAAAAAGAAAAAAAATGGATAAAAGAAGGGCTATACAACTGCATATATTATAGAGACTAAAGATATTTAAAGATAGCATCAGTATATTGTCAGCTTTATGCCATTAAATTTGAAAATTTAGATCATTTTCTAAAAAATATCAAAATCAACTCATGAAGAAATAAAAAACCTGAATAAATTAATAACCTTAAAGATTCTGATTCACTAATCAGAAGTCTGTCTTCCTTCCGTTCTGCCAAAGACATCAGACTTGGATGGTTTCGCAGATAAGTTTTATAAAACCTTCAAGATAATGATACTCCTTTTCCATAGCAAACTGTTTTCTGGAGGATGGGAAGATGTATGGCCATTGTCCAACTTACTTCATGAAATCAAGATTAACATTTCCTTAACACAAAGTTAGTAAGAGAAAATAAAATTAGGTATCAGTCTCACCTAGGAACATTAAGGTAAAGATCTTTAAAAATATGGATGAGTAATATATTTTGTAGCAACCTAGCAAACAAAGTACCCATAAGGACAACTGAAATGTTAGATAAGATATAAAGAAATCAAAGTCTTGAATGTAACTGTGACCTACAAGAAAGTAAAGAAGATGTAGGCCAGGGGCTAAATGAGGGCAGAGGTTAATAACTAAGTGAAGAGAAAAATAATCAGAGCACTAAGGCTGCCTTTTACCCTGTGGGGATTTATTGAAGTAGATAGATAGCTTTGAGTGTAGTCCCTCAAGACTGCATTCTTCAAGTGAAGCCCAGGACCTCCTGAAACTAGGGTGTCTACTAAGAGACTGCACACACACACAGACACACACACAGGAGTGCATTGGCATGAACTAGAAATAATCCCTTATTATTTGCAAAGGAAACTGTCTGGCCCCTGGCACTAAGCTGGGAGTGGGATGGGTAGAACATCTTCCCTTCAAAATGTATAATCTTAGGACAGTTACAGTAGGGTTTGCCATACAAATTCACACTACCTAGGTGGCCTGAGAAGACTCAAGGCAGCAGTTTAAAGCCATTGCAGTCTGGTATTATCCCCAGGCATCAATGGAAACAAGCACATTTTTTTTTTAAAGGAAATCTGCTTCATGCTTCACTTTAAAGGATTTTAACAAAATTCTAAGGAAAATAATGTGTCTACCATAAAGATTCACTACACATATAAAGTAAGTCAACCCAAATGCCCAAAACTAGACAACTGGATCAAGAAAATGTGGTATATGTACACAATGGACTACTATTCAGCAATCAAAAAAGATCAACTAGAGCCATTCATAGAAACATGGATGGAACTTAAAGGGATTATGCTCAGTGAAATAAGTCAGAAGGAAAAAGAAAAATACCAGGTGGCCTCACTTTTAGGAGGAATATAGGGGATCAAGGAAAAAAAAAATAACAAAACTATAACTAAACAAAACAAATGTAAACAGAGAGCTACAAATTAGAGACATTCTGGAGGGAAGAGGAGGGAGGAGCACAGGGGACCATGGTGATGGTGCACCGGTGAATGGGTGGTGGGAATTATTAGGGGACTACACCAAGAAAAGAAAGCAAACACTGTAAGAAAAATATAAATTACTAATTTTTTAAAAAGTAGACAATAGAAATCAAGTGTATTAGTCATTACATGGCATATAAGTGAACAAAAATTATCAGACCAGATTAAAGGGGGAAAAAAGCTAGGCATCATTTATTAATGACACAAATAAAAAATAGAAAATATGAAAGTTTAAGTTGAAAAAGATAGCAGATAAACTCTGAGTCTGGGGCACCCTCATCCAGTTTCAGGACCTGCAGTGGCTCAGTGATCGGCTGCTATCCCTGAAAGTCCCGGTTGTTTTCCATTCACCTTTAACTCCCAGGCTTCACTAACCAGGACTCCAGACCAAAGCCCAGTCCTGCAGCCAAAGCCCCTGCTCCCCTTCCATCCACTGGCCTCACAAGGTTCGCAGAAGCAAGGCTCAGTCTGGTGACAGCCTCTTCCAGGGCAGCACAGCCTCGGGGCAGCAGTTCTGCAGACTGATTCATTGACCAGAAACTAGTCTCTTCCTCTGATCCTGGGTGTTACTAGCTCTTAAGTACATTCACAATTTAATCCCCAAATTTTGTCTAGCACTTTTATTGTAGGGACTTCATCAGGAAGGTTGGTGTGAATTTCCTAGTTCTCCATAAACAGAAGTGGAAATCCCAGATTTCTCTCTCTCTCTCTCTTTTTTATTCCCAGAATCCAAGCAGCATTTTAAAAAAATTTTATTTATTTATGCATACAAGAGCTGGGGTACTGGTCAGCGTCATGGGAGGTGAGAAGATTCACCAGACAGAGTAGGGAGCAGAACAGGCAGATGGACTGAAACACACTGCCGAGTGGAGCAGTGGTTGAGGCAGGAGAGGTCTGCTGCACCATGTGGGTCCCCTCCCTGGCCAGGGATCAAACTTGTCCTGCTGTGCCTCAGATGCTTCGTAGTGCAGCTCTCAACTCGCTGTGCCACCAGGGAGACCCCCCAAGCAGTATTTTTAAAGGCATGACTTGTCTCCTCACCTAGATAGCAAGTCTCTTAAATGTAGGGAATGAGTTCTAATTTTACATCCTGTTTGATGACCCAATAAAGTACTTTAAGCAGATGACTAGTACATCAATGAATTTGAATTTGTCTTACATTCTATTTGACAGTGTTCAAAGCAGGTGAATATTTACATACAATGTCTTTAGCTAACGCATATCCTGATGGGTGTACTTCACAAATGCTTTTTCACAGAAGATATTGCAAGATACAGGTTTAGAAGTGCAAGGGAGTAAGATCACTGTTAACTTTCGTGATCTAACCTTTATAAGACACATATAATTTGTCAAATTTAGGATTTCTTAGGTTGAGTCAGTCTGGATATTTATAAAAGAGAGCAGAGGCGGCATTTATAAATTGAGACAGAATGCTGATTTATACAGAGAAAGCATTGCCACTGATTCCTTAGCTGAAGATTTTTACATTACTAAACAGAATGAAAGGGCTTCCCCTTATTCTTCAGTTGGTCATGAGTATTTAATCTGGTGTGACCACTTCCTGTACATAATCAGTCAATAATGGTGAAATGCCTTTCAACTGATTTCTGTTCAATAAAGTTATTTATACCACTTAAATGATACCTTCTACTAAGATTGCTTTGCTTGCACAATTATATAGATTGTTGAGGTAAAAAAATATATATATTTTCTAATTCACACTGATTTCCTTTCATATTTAAGGTTTATTTAGAAGTAATTTCTTAATTTCCAAACTATAGGATTTTCTAATTTTTTTATTCTTGTTTTCTAACTTAATCTCAAGCGGCCAGAGGATTAACTCTGTGGTTTCAGGCAATAGAATTCTGTTAACTTTCCTCCATGTAAAGTTCTTTTTATATATAAAAATAATTTGCTACTAATATTCTTTATAAAGTCCATTAGGTCATATTTGCTAATCACATTGTCCAGTCTTTCTGCACACCCATTAATGTCTTTGTTTTTCCTTTGGCTCTATTTGACAGTGTTCAAAGTGGGTTCAGTGCTGAAAGGTGTGTTAAAATCTGCCTTGACTCTGCACTTGTCTACCTTCAATTTTTGTTTTAAACAGTTTGAGAATTCATTAGGCTTGTTCAAGTTAGAACTGTTATTTCTCCCTAGTGTTTGACTCACTTATTGTGAAGCATTTCTCTTCGTTGCTTTTAGCCTTCAATTCTGTTGCATGAATATGACTGCTCCTTTGACAAGGGTCTAAATCATCTTCCGTTCTTTTACTTTCATCCTTTCTGTATCCTCATGTTTCAAGTATATCTTGTAAATGACATATATCTTTGTCTTTTATCTACTCTGACCATCTTTTTTTAATAAATCATTTGGTGCATTTACTTTTAATGTAGTTAATGTATGTTAATATATGTTGAATGGACCAATATCTTTAGTGCTTTCTGTTTGATTCTCATACTTTCTTCACTTTCTAACATTCTTAGAGTATTATGGGCAAAGGGCAAAATATATTTTACTCCTTCTATTTAACAACTTAATCTTTGTTAAATTTCTGGCTCAATTCCCATGTTAAGCTGGTATGATGTGTATGAAATATATTACTAGACAACATCACTTATGATAAAAATTTACCCCTTTTTCTTCACCCCTGCCCCCTTTTCATTATTGCCTTTATTTATATTTATATTTTTATTTTGAAAGATTTACATCTTAATGTCGTTTTACTTGAATTACTACAGTATCATTCTTGATTATAAAAATTTAATATTGGTGTCTTTCCTGGACAATGCAAAATCAATAAAACATTTGAATTCCATCTGCCTTCCTCCCAACTCATATGCTGATTTGGTCATATATTTGTATTTTATATATCTAGTAAGTCCTCAATGTCATCAATAAGTTTTTGGAAACTATGACTTTAAGCAAAACAGTACATAATGAAACAACTCTTCATTTAGTGTCCGCCAGGATTCCTTATTTCTTACCAGTATTATAATGAAATGGTGTTCAGTAAAAGGACCTGCTATATAAGTATATGTGTATATATTATAAACCAGTGAGATGATGCCATTATGAGTATTATCATCATCATCATCACTATTTCTGCTGCTACTATGTTCTGTTTAGATTTGTTCATTTGTCATTTCTTTTCTCCTATTCCCATTATCACTTCCCTCTGGACCACATTTCTTCTGTAGGAACTTCATCCTATTATAATTGCAGGTCTGATGTTGATAAGTCTTTTTATTTACCTAAAAATATTTCATACTGTTTTCAGTCTTGAAGAATAGTAAAATTATAGCTTACAGTTCCTTTCAACGCTTCAGAAATAATACTCCTTTGTTTTCTGCATTCCATGTGGGTTTCGTTTGGTTTTATGTTTTGTTTTTTGAGAAGTCAGTTTTCAGTCTACTTAATGTTCCTTAAGGTAATCACTCTTTCTCCTAACTGCTTTTTTTTTTAATTTTTATTTTCAGAAGTTTTAATGTGATATGTAGGTGTGGATATTTTTTCTTATCCTGCTTGGAGTTTATTTATAACAGCATGATTTATTTCATCAGTTTTGGAAAGTTCTTGGCTATTCCCTCGAATATTGCTTCTACACCTTCAGGACTGTAGTTCCTTAGACCTTTTCACTGCCACTTCTTTTTCTCTTGACCTCTCTTCTTTGTTTTCTGTCTTTTTTCTATTTCCATGCTTCTCGCCTATCTTCTGGTTCACTTTTTTTCTTCAGGTTTTTCTAATTTTCTCTTCAAGTGATCCCCTGAGCTTATATTTGTTATTGTAGTTCTAGGTTTTCCATTAGTTTGGTTCCTTTCTTTTATCATTTCCTATTCTCTATAAAATTCTTAATACTGTCTGTTAGCATCTTGAACATGGTAAGCAGTTATTTAAATATCACATTCTGATAACTCCAGAACCTGGACAGGTTCTGATTTATTTTGTATGTTGTTTTACTATTTCTAGTTCATATTAACTCCTTATATGTCTGGTTCATTTTTAATTGTTTCAAACATTGTATTTGCAAAATTATCCATAGACACTTTGAGGGCCAAATTTATGTCCTCTCTCCTGGGAAAACTTACCTTTAATTTCTTTATGGCACCTAGGAGCACTAGTGTTCTAAATCAACTCTTGTCATTTCAAAGCTAACCTTAGGTGCCTGTGAGGGATGGTCTACTTCTGATTCCCTTATTACTATGGCAGCCTTTTTGCATCTTAGCCCAGAGAGGAGCTTACCTGGTACCTTATCTTGTCCCTACCTCCATGAGTCTCTCATTGCTCAGATCCCATCTGCCTCTTCTAGAGTTGGCAAATTTCCTTAGGAAATAGATGGTCTCAAACCTGGGCTGTGCTCTATGGCTTCTTCCTTCTCCTGGATTCTTGCCCTGTAATTCCTTATCTTGTCAGCATGCCAGCATCTAAGCTAATACTTTGTGTGTTGGTTGGTTGGTTGGTTTTTGCCTATTCTAAATGTCACTTTCATGAGTATCTTAGTTACATAGTCTGTTATTACTAAAGTAGAAGCCCCTATATTGTCTCTTCATAAACGAGTACATTCAATCTAGACTTTGTCATAGCCAATTGAGAGCAGAGACAACCGAGACCCAAGTGTTCTGATCCTGTGTAATGCTTGCTCTGTTACACCAGCACAAAGCATCCAGATCTAGGAGGTTTTCATTATTTACTGTGCTCAGTGCCACTTCTCTAAATTTATTTATCAAGCTGTGAAGATCCTACATCCCAGGAAATTTGTAGAAAATCCTCAGTAAACAGTACCTCCCTCATTTTCATTACATTCATATTAAATTTATTGTAAGTCCTTTTTAATTGAAAGCTACAACCTCCCCACATAAATGCTCCATTTAAAGACCATTATAGACTCAGTTAACATTTCATTACCCATCATTTTTTAAAATGAACATGTTGCTGTGCTTTATAATAGTATAGATCTTTTGCTTAATATCTTAGCCAGGGATTTGTGTTCCACAATAAGAGAAGAAGTACCAGTTATCTTTTAATGCATAACAAATCACCCTAAAATGTAGCATTTAAAATAATAGTAATTTACTATTTCTCATGATTTGGAGGGCTGGCTGGCCAGTTCTGATTTTAGTTGGGCTCTCCTAGTGGCTGTGGTGAGCTAGAACTGAATGGCTCACATGTCATCAACTGGATGACTGGGATATTTAACTTCTTTTTCCATATAGTCCTTAACCTGGGCTTCTTCACATGATGGAAGAAGTGTTCCAAAAAGACTGAACCTCTTAAGGCTGAGTCTCATTAGGTGACCCAGTACTGCCTCTGCCACAATCTGTTGGTTAAAGCAAGTCACACGGCCAATGTGGATTCAAAGAGTGGAGTGAAAAATATACCAGAAATATACCTAATATCTTTTTTTTTTCCCTTTTTATTTTTTCCTACAATGTTTGCTTTCCTTTCTGGGTTTAGTCCCATAGAATTCCCACCACCAATTCACCCATGCACCATCACCATAGTCCCTTGTGCTCTTCCCATTCCTGCCTTGATCCCAGTACCTCCCTCCTTCCTGCAGAGTGTCTCAGTTTTGTAGCTGTCTGTTTATTTCTGTTTTGCCTTGTTGTCATTAATGTTATTATTTTGTTTGTTTTTTTTTCCTTTATCTCCTATATTCCTCCTGTAAGGGAGACCATCAGTACTTTTCTTTTTCCTTCTGACTTATTTCACTGAACATAATCCCTTCAAGCTCCATCCATGTTTCTACAAATGTCTCTGGTTTGATTTTTTTTTGATTGCTGAGTAATATTCCATGTGCATATGTACCACTTTTTTTTTTTTTTTGATCCAGTCTATTTTTGGGCATTTGGGTTGATTCCAGTTCTTTTTTTTTTTAAGTTTTATTTATTTATGCATACAAGAACTGGGGTACAGGCCAGATGGGCGGGAGGTGAGAGGATTCACCAGAGACAGAGTGGGGAACAGAACAGGCAAATCAACTGAAACACACTTCTGGGGAGCAGCGGGCGAGGCAGGAGAGGTCTGCTGCGCCATGTGGGTCACCTCCCCGGCCAGCAGCAGGGATATAACTCGTACTGCAGTGGCTGCGGTCTGCTTCACAGTGCATTGCTTAATCCACTGCGCCACCAGGGAGGGCCTGATTCCAATTCTTATTTGTTATAAATAATGCTGCAATAAACATAATGGTGTATGCCTAATATCTTGACATTCTTCATCACAGTTTATCTTTACCATAGCTGCTTTTTATAAATTTCTCTTCAGTTAATTTTTAATTTTTTATTTTGCAATAACATCTTCGGTTACTTTTTACCATTTTCCAAAAATATACAGAAACTTACATATCTCAGTTATTTACCCCCACTTCTACTTTCTCCTTTCCCTTTCTACTATTCCTGATGAATCCTAAAATATAATAAAAGAAAATTTTACCTGAGAACTTCCTATCTTGGAGGGAAAGGAAGAGTAACTATTCACAAATACATGCCTGAGAAATTAGAGGCACCCAGCTTAATTTGACTCAGTAAGCAGTAATTGTATGTTAGTGTCCTAATTGTGGACCCTGGATTTCTCTCCAGTGAAACTGATCATTTGCTAATTTTTTTTTTAATTTTTAGGAACCCTATTACGTGCGTTGCATCAAACCCAATGACAAGAAATCCCCACAGATTTTTGATGATGAACGCTGCCGGCATCAAGTGGAGTATCTTGGACTATTGGAAAATGTGAGGGTGCGTCGGGCAGGATTTGCCTTCCGCCAGTCATATGAGAAGTTTCTTCACAGGTGAGACTAAACCAAAGAGACCTGATAACACACCCCAATTATGCATCCTCTGTATGTGCGATAGTGCATCAACACATGGTAGTCTGGTAGTAGCTGAATGAACACAAGAGTCAAGGAAATATGTAAGGGTTGCTAATATGAAAGAATCCCCCAGAATCAGCAGAAGTCTTCAGAACTCCTGGTTTATAGACTGTGGAAACAAATTCATCCTTTGGTGGGGGGGAAAAGGTGGACAGTGTAGTATGGCAGAAAGAATATGGATTTGGGGACACATGTGGACTGAAGTTCTGGCGATGCATGCATTGGGCCAGAATTTAGCTTCTGTCACTGTTCTGTGTCTGCATCCGTAAAATGAGTCTGTGATACCAATAACATAAAACTTTTGTTGAAAGGATTGAATTAATATAAGTAAAAAGCCTAGATGCTGGCATATAAAAGATAATGCTACTTATCATTGCCGATATTAGTAATTATAACTAATAAAATATAAAGTAGTCAAATGTGGGAGTCCTGAACTTAGTCTATCTGATTTGTGTCCTGGTTTTGTCATTTCTTACCTTTGTAAGCAGATCACATGACATTTTCATGCCTCAATTTCTTCACGTGTACACTGGGGATAATAAGAGTAACTCCAGGTCTCCCTGGTGGCACAGTGGGTTAAGCAACAAACTATGAAGCAGACCGCAGCCACTGCAGCACAAGTTCAATCACTGCTGCCAGCCAGGGAGGGGACCCACATGGCGTAGCAGACCTCTCCTGCCTCGCCCACTGCTCCCCTCAGCAGTGTGTTTCAGTCAGTCTGCCTGTTCTGCTCCCCACCCTGTCTCTGGTGGATCCTCTCACCACCCTGGACTCTGGCCTGTACCCCAGCTCTTGTATGTATAAATAAATCTTTAAAAAAAAAAATAGACTCTTTTGTAGGGTTGCTGGAGGATTAAATGCCCCTAGGATAGTGCATAGTGTATAGTAATCAATAAATGCAGCAGTGCTAAATAAATGGCATTGCTCTTGTTTATTCTTAATAAGGAAAATTGACAGTGGTGGCTTTTAAGAATGATTCTACATTCCATCTGTTTATTAAAAATACTTACTGAATGCTTCTCATGTTCTAGGGGGCAGATTGTACAGACGTATGAATAAATAAATACATAGAATAGTTTAGAGTGGTTGGTCAGCATAGTCTCTGAGGGGATGATAATGACAGGAAGAGGGAACCACACAAAGATCAAAGAAGAGAGCAGGTGAGGCAGAGGGAGCAGCAGGGCAAAGGTTCTATGGCAGTAGTAAGTGTGGCATTTTAGGTGCCAGTCACAGTCCAGTGTGGATGCAGGATGCCCAGTGGCAAGATGTGGTCTGAGATGAGATCAGAGAGGTGCACAGATCGTGTTGCACTCTGTAAACCAGTGTGTGTCAGCTAAACACTACATAAAACCACCAGTGGGTCATAAGCAGGGAGGGACACTCTCAATCATGACCTTACTTTACTTCACTGAGGAAATGGAAGCAGAGAGGAACATCATCTCTGCCATCAAGCCTTCTGCCCCTGACCTTCAAGCCTCTGCACTCATACTCTCTTTGTCCTATTGCTGTGAGTGAGGTTCCCTGCTTCTATCCAAAGCTGACAAACTCTCTGCTCGTGTTTGGAATTCTACCCCCCTCCTCAAGGATGTTATTACTGTAATTATCTGCCTCCCTCCTGCGTCACTGGTTTGCCCCTCTCTTCTGAATCATCCCCACCTGCATATAAACATCGTCTAGTATCCCCTGACCTCACAACCCACCTGGTTACTGCTTCCATTTTCCTGTGTTCTCATTCACAACACAAACTTGAGTTGTTTCCAGACACCAAATCCCAGCTTCACTTCATCCTACTCAAGGAGGACTCGGTCCAGTCCTTTTTACCTTTGACCTTTATTTCGACAAATCTAATGATTGAGCTTCTGCATTTATATCACCTGATTGTACAGCAACATTGTCTTCTTGAAATGCCATTTTCTTGTCTTCTGTGACATGCTTTTCTAGTGTTTCTTCTATTTCACTGGTTGCTCCTTCTTTTCTCTTTGCTGGTTCCTTCATGCCAGACCAGAAACCTAAATGTTGACAATGGGTCTCCTCACTCTCTCCAATTCCAAGACTTTATATATAATCTGTATATGACTCCAAAGTCACTATCTAGTCAGAAGTTCTTCCCAGAACTCAACATATGTATATCTAATAACTTAATATTTCCTCCTACATGTGTAAGCATTTCAAACCCAATCTGGCCAAGAAACAAATCATGATTCCATCTTTGCTTTGTTCTCAAACGTCGCTTACCTAATATTCCTTATCTCCACAAATGACACCATGCTTACCAAGATGCTCAGGACAAAAATCACGCTTTCAGTCCATTCTTCTCTCTCATCTAGCCAGTCCATCTCTTACAAGGTTAATGAAATTCCCTTCTATTCCTAATTTACTAGCAAGTTTTTTTTCTTTCTGTGACACATCATCAGTTGTATTGAGTAATTTTCCTGCATCTATTGAAACCATACAATTTATCACCCCTATGACATATCTTTTTTCACCCAGATACAAGATGATCTCTGAATTTACCTGGCCCAATCATGACCTCCCTTCAGACAAAGAGGCTGTCAAGAAACTGATCGAAAGTTGTGGCTTTCAGGATGACGTAGCTTATGGGAAGACCAAGATTTTCATCCGAACACCCCGAACTTTGTTTACTTTGGAAGAACAACGTGCCCAGATGCTTGTAAGGATCGTCCTCTTTCTACAAAAGGTAATTTTATATTTTCTATGCAACGATAAGGCCTTGCTTTTATGTTTTTAAAACTTTTTCAAATGTTTTCTTTCATTCAGAAAGTTTTTATATATATCTATGTATTTCTTTGAATGTTTTCTGTTGCCTTCAAACATGGAAAATGCATTTTATTGCCTGAGCTCAAAATGATTTAATCCACAAACTCAGTATTTAGAGTGATGTCCGACTCAGCCCCCTTTGTTTTCTTGTAGGTAACTGAATTTTTCCCACTCAGCTTATGTGCATAAAGTACTTTTTTTGATTTCGTAATTCAGAAGTTTTGCCAACATGTTCGAAACCACCTCTCATCCATCCTCCCCCACCAGCAGAACTCACTGAGGTGTGGACTTAATGATGCTCTTTAGATCGTGGCCCCTGCCCTCACTCACGTATGAGGGCGGCCCCTTCTCATTCATTCCTGGTATTTCTCTTTACGCCCATACGCATTTCTATACATACCGTACGAACCATTTTAACCTGAGTAAAAAACAAATATGCACATGTCTTTAAATGTGAAAAAGTCCTTGGAATACATCGCAGGAGAAATTTTCTGGGTCACAGGTGTAAGTTAGTGCAGCTTCTTCTCCAGAATGACTGCAGCCTGCACTGTCACCTGCTGTCTATGGGGTTGCTATGCACCCTCATCCCTGCCCCTCTCCTCCAGCCACCTGCAGGTTGCCAGAATCATAGCCATGATAGCTCATTGTTGGTTTGCTTTGTGTTTCTTTGGTTATCGTTGAATCAGAGTATCTCATCTAATGCTTGGTTTTCCCATAAACTGCCCATTCATATCCTTTTTCCTGGATAAGTATCAGTTTCTTGTTGGTTCACAGGAATTCCTTGACTATTTTAGACATTAATCTTTTATTCACTTTAGACACACACATACACACTCTATTCTGCAGACATTCTAGTGAACTTAGTCCATAATATGCTTTGTTGAAGAAAATTCTTAATTTTGACATAATCACCTTCTTCAATTTTTGCCATATATTTTGTCCTTTGTAATTTAAAAGGGCTTACTTTATTTCTGGGTCACAAAAATGCTATCCTGTATAGTTTTGCCTCTCACATTTAGATCTTTAGTCTATTTAGAATCCATCGGTGTATGTGGTTTTCTATAAGAACCCAGTTTGACTTTCTTCTGTATGGTGAATTTTCTCAGTTCCTCAGTTTCTACTATATTTCTCAATTTCTACTAAACCACCTGTTCATTTTCCATTGATTTATGGTGGCACTTTTATCCTACGATAAATTCTTCTGTGTGTGTTCAGTCTAAGTAGTCTTTGCTGTTCTGTTTTCATGTCTGCCTGTTTTTGCACTAATGCTATACAGATTTTATTGTAACATGTCTTATTAAGGTTGATTAACTCATATATCAAACTTTATTCTGAAATATAAATTTTAATGTGTTTATTGAGTTCATCAAATTCAACATTAATTTTTATTTGAAATGCATTGAATCTACAGGTTAATTTGAAAGATTAATTTTATATTCTTAAACCTCTTAAGAATATAAAGTAGGTTTATTTCAATCTTCATTGTCCCTTAGACTTAGAGAGACTTTAGGAATTCATGGTTAATTCCTACATATATTATTTGGTTTTGTTGCTGCAATGAATTTATTATTTCCTTCATGATAGTGTTGCTACAGAGAATATTGGCTTATGTTGATTTATCTGTACTCAGAATGAATCCTTTCTTAATTCATTTTTGTTGATTTTGTTGATTACTTTTTCTGGATAAATGATTATATCATGTGCAAATAATGAAAATTGTCTTTCCTTCCAATTGTCAAACTGTTTCGAAGTGTTGGTCTCTTTTATTTATTTTGCCTGAAACTCAGAAAAAACTTCTAGACTGGAATTCTAAATTGTGTTTCTTCCTAAAACAGTTGTCTTCTGTTAATTGTTTTTTCCCTTCTGTATTGCTTTTACTCCATTCATTTTTCTTTGTCACAAATGCTTGTAAATCGCAAGTTGGAGCTCTGTTTTCTGTCTGCCGTAGTAAATTATTGTCATGTATCTGTTCTTCTGTATATTCAAATCCTTTCTCTTGATTCTGTGTGTGTGTGTGTGTGTGTGTGAGTGAGTGAGTGACAGACAGCTTCTGTCAGTGTATGAGTCCGTGTGTGTGTGTGTGTGTGTGTGTGTGTGAGTGACAGCTTCTGTCAGTGTATGTGTCCAAGAGATTGACTCAGGTTCAGGGTTTGGCCTCAGTTTCCAGGCCTGGCTCATGATTTTTGTCCCCTGTAACTATTAGTACCCTTTCACTCTCAAGTTTCCCATATAGATGATCAGCTGTATAATCACCCTGCTCTGAACTCCCTTTCTGTCTGTTTGGTGGCTGGCTTTTACAATGTTATCAATTGCCGGGGTTCACAGAATTTAGTCACTTATAACCCTATGAGCCAAAGACTGAGCCCACCCACTTCTCCCAGCCCCATGCCTCAGTTTGGACATAAAAAGTTAGATTTCTGGGTATCCACAGCTTTTCCTTTCTCTATCCTCTCTACTGCTTTCTTTCTGATAAGAAATTTCAATTTCTACCTAGAGCGATCCTAAAAGAGAAGTGATGGCTGCTTCAAAACCACCACCCAAGCATAGACAAAAAACTGTCCAGGCTTCTTTGTGATATTAGCTCTTTTTATTTCTTAGCCATAAGGCAGTGAGGTAGAGAAAATAAGGATCTTCCTCCCAATTCTTAACTATACCATTCTAGGCTGTGACATATGTGATCTACAGGTTATATCTTTTGGACCAACTCCACAGACCATAAAATTAGTGGACATTTCTGTCAGTGACTGGGAATTGGCCATCAGTCACCTAACCCTCCACGTGACAGGTACTTTCTCTTCTTCTGTTTCCTTTTAGGAATTTAATGGGAAGTTAGGAGATGCAGAGGCATGGGAATAGGAGATGCTATTTTAAATAAGCATCTCCAACAGTTGGCTTTTATTTCCTTTTAAAATAAAAAATAGCTTTATCTTTTCTCTGATTATATAAGTATGCTCATTGCAAAAACAAATTGAAACCATGCAGAAAAATATAAAGGGAACCCGAGGAATATCACATGAAATTTTTCACTTAACATAACAAAATATGTCTTGTCTTTTTCTTGATAGTTTTGGTTTTCTTTTTAAATATTATCTAGAATTTTTTAAATATGATTTAATACAGAGGTCCAATTCTGTTTTGTTCCTGGTAAATAACCAACTATTCTGTTTATGTAAAAATCCCTCCTTTTTTCCATGAAATTGAAATTATTTTTGTCTTATATGACATTTCTATATATATTTGATTCTATTTCATGACCCACTACTTTATACCACAGTTAATTCCCATGCCATTATCATCATACTGTGTTCATCCAGTGTACGTCCTAATGGTGTTTAACCAGTCAAGTATGAGGATCTCACTTTCATTGTAGTCTCTTACCTTTCCTGGCAGTGCAATGGCAAATTGGAAGAAGAAGAATTAAGGGTATTAACTAAAACGAGAATCTGCAAAATTAATTGTTCTTAAAGGAATAAATTGCATAACCACATAGATTGCTGATGAGATATAAACTTGTGTTGCTTTCCTGATTCCTAAAAAAAGAAATTCTCCACTGTCACCATCTACACCTTTAACTTCCCAAGCATTATAGATGATTTCTTCAGGGCATCTCGATTTTTTTTCAATATTCTTAATGATACACTTGGTATTTTAGGAGACTTTGGAATGGCTAGACATACCATTTTTTAGAAATAACCATCTAGATTTCAAAGACTATTTCATGGATTTTATGGCACATAAAAATAGTGGTATAAAATCATGTAGAAAAATAACATAAATAATTTTAAGTTTAAGATATATTTTTACATTAAATATAAGTTAATTGTGTAATCGATTTTTGTTATGTTATACCTGTAAACACTTGCGTATTTACAGGAGCTGACTTTGTCCTTGATAAGATATATTAGACTTTCCCCAGTCAGTCTGCTCATACTGAACATTTAAGTTATTTCCAGTTTTTCACTCTTGCATTCCCATTGTGATGGTATCTGTTTACTTAGAGTAACTCGATGCAGCGTTCAGTAAATGTTAACTATTATTATTACTACTACCACTATCACTGCTATTAGGTATTTTTAAATAACCGTGACTATTTTCTTGGAGTAAATTCTCAGACATGAAATTGTTGATTTAAAAGACACAAACGTTAACGGTTTTTATACCTATTAATAAATGGCTTTCAGAGAGGGTGCACCAGTTTATGTTCCCAGCAGTTAGTGCATGAAAGAGCTTATCTCATTGAAACTCTCAGTATTTCATCTTATAAACACCTTTTCTGAAAGACCTAAAGCCTGAGTGCTTTGTCAGAATGTTAGAAAAAGCATTTTCTCAAAAGCCCCAGAATTCTTTTCATCATTAAATTAAAAGAAATGACTTAGTATAGCAGTGAGTTTTTTTAAATCATTCTTCTCTCCTTTCACAATATATATTGCTTCTCCTACCCACACACCCACTACCTCTGAGTCTGTGTATGTGTTCTTTACACCACATTTGAACAAGAAGTCAAATAAGATGGTATTTCTAGACATCTCAGAAGGAACTAAAGTTTTGAGCATGATGGCATCAAGTAAGGAGGCTATGGGAAGCCAATTAAGTCAGTTCAGCACACATACTTGGTGTTGAGCGTCTGGTAAGCAAGACCATTCCAAGTAGATTTTGTTATTTGAGCTTTTCTTCTTCTTTAACCTGAACTTGCCTGGTTTCAGATTTCTTATATTTTATTTCTTATCTCTTCTGTATGTTGTTAATTTCCAGAAAATAAGACACTTTTTGTTGCTTGGAGAAATCCAAAAGAGACCAATTTTAATTATTAACTAGCCATTAGCAGTTAACTGATGTTTAATGAAAATAGTGTACCAAGTGTGTTAGAAAGGTTTGTGATTCTCTAGTATTTCCTACCCATTTAGTTTAAAATAATTGGTTGTTTTGGAAGAGGAACTTATTTTTTGGTGCATGTATAGTTTGAAACCTATGTTCTCATTCTAGGGAATCATAGATCAAGATCAAAATTGTCAAATAAGGTGAATATCAAAGATGAATTCTCAAGGGGAGATGGAAAAAGTATTGAGGAAATTTATCTCTTGTGTGACCATTAATACATTAATTTGAAAAGTGACTTTCTTGACCTACCGATGAGACTAATAGATACCTTAGTGAATCGTGTCATTTTTGGAGGAATTGTCCCTTTCTTAATGGGCACCTGTAACTGTAGACAAAGACTTTATCTTTATTTGGACCATTTCAGAATGCATAGCTTCTAAGAATGGGGTTTAGCCTTTCCATTGTGCCATAGTGTAGTTAAGAGGGTATGTCACAGGGGCCTCCCTGGTGGCACAGTGGATTAAGCAACTACACTATGAAGCAAACCACAGCCACTGCAGCACAAGTTCGATCCCTGCCTCTGGCCAGGGAGGGGACCCATGTGGCACAGCAGACCTCTCCTGCCTTGCTTACTGCTCCCTTCAGCAGTGTATTTTAGTCGATCTGCCTGTTCTGCTCCCCACTGTCTCTGGTGAATCCTCTCACCTCCTTTGACTCTGGCATGTACCCCAGCTCCCATATACATGAATAAATAAATCTTTAAAAAAAAAAAAAGAAAAGAGATCATGTCACATACTGAAGTCTATTAAGCATAGATATTTCTTCATAAAATATCCCTGGGATCACAGTTAGAACTCATGAATTCTACAGCAGCAAGAGTTGCCAGCCCTTTGGAAATTAAATCATGTTAGCCCTTATCTGTCCACACTCCATTCCCTGACTTTTCTACTTTCTATTTCAGTCCGAAGTAGGGCTCCCTGCTTGTGGCAGTTCTGCCTCCATGAGCTGTGGCAGCCACAGCCAAGCGGGAAACAGCATGAGACTGTGGGCCTGTCTATACAGGGAGTAGAGAAGCCTCGTGGTTCAATGTTCATTAGATCCACTGGCTTCGTAGGACCAGCTGACTCCTGGATTTTATTTTTGCTGGTGTGGCAGCTCCCTTACTAGAGGGTGGTAGTGGTTTGATTATTAAGTCATAGCAAAATTGGTGGATAGGGGAGATCAAATGGAGAAGAGAAAAACTGAAAAAGAGAAAACCAAGGAAGGAAGGAAAGACCCTCAAGCTAGTGAAAGAAAATATTCAAACTGTATGCTAAAAAGTATATAGGATTGTTTCTAACTTTATGAGGCGTTCAAGATGGAATTGAAAGGCAGTGATATTTTCTTTAATTAAGAAAAATTGACATTTTACCATCAATTGATAGTGTGAAAATATCTTTTTAAAATGGGGTGACCTGATTTTATCAGTGAATCATGTATGACATTGGGCCAGCAGAAATATGTAAGATCTGTTGTCCTTTTGACATGGCTCTTGGGAAAATGTCTTTCTGTTCTTGTGCCAGAATTAACTGTACTTCTCCTGGGACTCTGCCCTGACACTGGCGGTCACATTATAGGGACGGAGACGCACTATTGTAGAACCTCAATTGCAATTTCGTGGAGTATTGATATTAGACATCCTTAAAATGCTTTTAGTGTTTTCATTTATGCATGATACTGACTGAGATAGATGTATCTGAGCATTTTAAGCAGGTATCCATCTATTCTACTGGAGTTAAGACTGTTTTCAAACCAAGAATAGATGTTGAATTAAATTGAATTATTTTTTGGCAAGTATCAAGATACTCAGAGTTTTATTTCTCTTTGAGCCATCAATACAGATACAAATCACTTCACTATCAAAATTATATGTTGCCTCAGCAAGACAACATGAATGCATTTCCTTCTTTTTCCATATTTTAGAACAGCCTCAATAGTATTGGAGTTAATTTGTTCAGGTTAAATTTCCCTCTGAAGACACCTGAAAAAGGGTTAGATCTAGTCTTTATGTATAGTTGGGCTGTTTTCATTTCTATCTTTTGTGGGATCAGTTTGGGTAATTTATATTTTCCTAGAAAATTATCAGATTCTCAAATTTAATTGAATAGAATCAAATAATCGCTTATGCTGTTCATTTCCTTTGTATCTTTAGTCATTCCCTCTTAATTTCAATTTTGTGAGTTTGATTTTACTCACTTGTCCATAATCAACTTTAGTTGATTATTTTTTTTCAAATAAACCAGCTTTCTCATCTGTTTATTAACTCTAGCATTTTCTCATTTCTAATTGATTTTTTCTTTATTAATCCCTCTTTTAGAATATAAAGAGCAGAAGTAAGCAGAATTTAATTTTTTCCAATTTGTGGAATTAGTGCTTCATGCACTTTTATCTTTCACATTTTTAATAATGGACTGTGGAATTTAGTCTGAGAATTACTTTTACTGTACTGATAGCACCTGACACATCATTTAGTTATTTTTTACTTATAGCTCCTCTTTCCTAAAAAGTTGTTTTAATTGTATCACTTTACTGAAATAGCAGTTTACAACACTGTATCTGAGTTAGGGGTCACAACCTTCTGATGTATGTTGTACTTCAGTGGTGTGGACACGGGTGTAGTAAATTTTTAATCACATCCAAGTGATACATGTTTTGTGTGTAAATATTCTTTCATTTTCTTATTTTTACTTTTACTTCATGATGAGCATAGGGTATTAAATGTACTGTTTCTAGTTTCTGGAATTGATTGACTTCAGAAGCCTAGTATACAGTCATTTCTTTTGTATAACTTGAAAGAAGGTATATTTTCCTCTGTGATATTTTTAATGAGAAAAATTGAAAATATTCATGAAAGTAGAAAGATGAGTCTCATGAGCCCCCGTCTTCCCATTTTCCAGTTTGAAGAGTTGTCGGGATTTTGCCATTTTTGTATTATCTATTATGTACCTCATGCTTTTTCACATTTCTGTTTTGTTCAGCTTGTTTGGTTTGGTATTTTTAAAAGGAAATCCCAGTTGTCTTATCATGTCACTCTTACACACCAGTGTAAGCTCTACAGACAAGGACTTTTATATACTATTATCATACCATATAAACTTTAATAATTCCTTAATTTCATGAACATAGTTGGTGTCATTGTTCCCAGTTGACTTTGAAAAGTCTTTCACAGATGGTTAGAGAGGGGAGCCAGGGCACTCCTGCCGTCGATGAAGCTTAGGCACCCTTGAGAACAAAACACTAGTCTTTAATCATATTAATAGGATTTTCAACAGCATATCATTTCATCCTTAAAAACTGTGTTTAAAGCAATTCATGTATCATAGGGACTGCCCTGGTTGGCTTGCCTAATTAACAATATAACATTTTTGTGTGCTTTGTACTTATTTGTTAAACTTGAATTTCACATTCTTGTTGTTGGGCTGTCTTATAGCCCCACAAGAAGGATCTTAAGTAATAAAAGTGGCTCATTAAGGCATAAACATACAGTGAGAACAGCAAATTCTGAAACTAAGAATAATATCCTAACTACTAATTATAAGTTGTCCCAAAGGTTAATATAGACCTGTGTATAATAAGTCTACAAATCAACCACAGAAAATGTGTGAATAGAATCATTATCTGAAAATTGGATTTTATTAGCTTAGTTATTCATTTTCTGTTCCCTGATGTATTGCTGATTGTGAAACTTTGTCAAGCAGTGGTGTGAAGCCTTGGGGTCTTCACATCTTTGCCAGAGTTTGCTGACGTCTTCATGAAACCAATCCAGTGCTTTATTTCTCAGATTAAAAGCAAAACAAGTGTCATACTGAATCTATTACTTTTGCCCTTAAAGTTAAGCAAACCAACTACTAATATTCTTTATTGAGAGGCAAGCATTCACATACATATAAAGAAACCTTTACATGTCTATTATTATTTTCATTTCATAGGAAAGGAAACTGGAGCCACTGAGTAGCTTAGTAACTTGCTGGAGGTCACATGGTTGTTGGGTCCCAGGACTGGGATTCGCACCCAGCCCCAGCCATCTTTTGCCAATATTCCCTTTAACGCAGTGGCATCGTTCAAAACACACTTAGAGAAAAGTGGTGACACTATTGGAGATAAGCTTATAAAACCAGCCATGAAAGTGATGATGGCTCTCTGCTCAGAGCTTTAACAGAATTCCTTTTAAGTGGCCTTGGTAGACATCTCGAATCACTTACTATGAGTGGGTGCACTAAGATATATTTTTACCACAATTGGAAAGAAACACTGGTGTTGATAATATGACTCAGCTCTTTGATAGAGTACAGTAATAAAAATTGATCAGTGACTCTATTTTTTACTGAAGATATATGTTCCAGGAGAAGAGGCAGGTACCTATATATGTACACACACACATTTTACATCATTCTTCCTTTTTGTACAATGTTTGCTTTCTCCCCTCTCAGGTGTAGTTCCCGTAAAATTCCCACCACCACTTCACCTGTGCACCATCACCATCGTCCCTTGTGCTCTTCCCTCCCCTGTTTTGATCCCTCTTCCTCCCCCTCCCCTGCAGAATGTCTCTGATTTACAGTTGCCTGTTAATTTTGTTTTTTAGTTTGTTATAATTATTGAAGAGGTTTTTATTTGTGTTGTAACAGTGACTTTTGAGCCAGGAGTTGGTCTGGAAAGGTGTGTTTGGATGACTGCTGACAAAGCATAAGCTGAGTTGCAGAAAGAAGCAGGGACATTGCTACATTGATAAGAACAGTTGTCCCCACTGAGGTGATGGTGCACTGGTGAAATGGTGATGGGGAATACATGGGGATTACAATTGATGTCAAATATATATAAATTTAAAAAATGTTAATAAAAAAATTTAAAAGTTTAAAAAAATGAAAATATAATTAAAAATAAACAAACAGTTGTCTCCAATGCCAGCCCACACAGAGTTTTGTGTGTGTGTGGGGGGGGGGGATATCTATGATAAAAAAAATAAGGTGCTTAACCTTTACCTTTACTAAGTTTTGAGAGAAAGAGATGGAATGTGTCCTTTTTTTATTTATTTATATGTATTTTACATCATTGTTCTTTTTTTTGGTACATTTGCTTTCTTTTCTCAGGTGTAGTCCCCATAGAATTTCCACCACCTGTTCACCCATGCACTATTTCCATCGTCCCTTGTGCTCTTCCTGCCCTCAATTTGATCCCTCTCCCATGCCAAATGTCACTAGGTCTCTTCTGTGTGCACTGAGAAATGGGTAGCACGTGTCCATTCTAACGTTGTGTGATTGTGTAGGTGATGGGAGCTTATATGTCATCTTAAATGAATACTCAATGGGGATGTGCTCATTCATTATAAATAGGAACATAAAAATGAATAAAACAAGATTTCACCTGGAAGAAGCTGACAGCCCAGTCAGGTAGGGATGTGTTAGCACTCAGACAGGTGAGATGGAGCAATTCGAGGGCCCTGGGGGAGATAATAACTACCAGATGGGCTCAGAGCAGAACAGCAGCTACCCAAGCTGGGGAGTAAAAGGTTTCAGAGAAGAAAAGGTGGGAAAAGTTTGAGAACCACTGTGTTGGGTTCAGATTTTACTCGAAAGTGCATTTATAGGGAAGACAGTCTTAATCTGTATTTCATAAAGTTGATACAGGTTGAGTTCATTAAAGCTAAATCTTTGAGGTCTTAGTGGGGTAATCATCATAATTTACCTAAAATGGACTTTCTGTGCCAGATGTGAAGGACAAAGTTCTGTACAACAATATTCAAATAAGTATCATTTTTTATGATAAACGTAGACTAGTCCTATTTCTCAGCATTGCTAAAACAGCCCTTTCATTGTTATAAGAAAGATCTTTGCCCTTTGTAGAACACAACCACTTGGATAATTAGGAATCACTCATACATGGAAGCAGCAGTACAAACAACAATGACAGAATTAAATTTAGATTTAACCTGACTTTTATAACAAGTATTTAAATATTTGCTAGCCTTTCCCTTAATTATCTAGCGAGATGCAAGAGCTAACTCAGGACTTGTCTTCTCAAAGCACCTGGATCAATACCTCCCACTCTGTTGTAACTCCTTGTTCATGACTGCTCGTCAAGGCTGGCTAGCTCTAAGCTGATGAAGCCTTTTTTGTTGTAGCTTATAATAATACTGTTTCCAACTATACTATATAAATTTTTCTACAATTTGATGTTTTTTCACCTAGCATGTTTTTTTTAACTTCTAGGTTCATAATTGCAGTTCTAGTTTATTTACTTCTGCGCTATTTCATTATTTTCCTGATAACACTATCTTAATTTTTCAGTTTTGTGCTTACTAAGTAATACTACACTAAACATCTTCATATGCTTCCTTGTCTACAAGTGAGTAAGTCTCTGGAGGAACTCTCTCAAAATATAAAGACCCCATAGATCTCACCTTAGAAGATTCTGGAGTTCATAAACACACATTCCACTGGCTGTCAGAATAATGATGTCATATAAAACTCCACTGTAGATTCATGAGAGGAAAAGAATTCAAAGGCAGATAACTTGCTGGTATCAGCATGGAACTAGTCTTAACCTGGACCATCCCCTGGAAGGACTCAGTGGTTCCAAGTTCCCCCAGATCACACCACGAGAGCGGCTGCTCCAAGTTCCCTAGATCACTGTGCAAGGCTCCACATCTTTAAGGTGACTGAAGATTGCCCACTTCTTTCTAAAATAATTGTACCCACTCAGACTTATTCAGAAGTGCATGAGCGTTTTCACTGTCCCTCATTCTTATCAGTAATTTGAATTGTCAAAATTCCATATTTGCACCAATCTAATATTGATTGTTAAGGTATGTCCAATCTAATATTGAAAGTTAAGCTATGACCTTAACTTTCTTGCATGCTCAACTATGCATGGGATATCTGTTTTATTTTTCTAGGAGCAGGCATATCAGATTATCTGTTCTGCTCTATCTCTGCCATCTCAGTGCAAGGCCCATTAAAGGGTTTGAGAGAGAGAAGTAATGTCCATTTCCGAGTTTGAAACACAGCTGTGTCAAAGGGGAATCAGAAGTCAACAAGACTGGAGGCAGGATGGCGCTCCAGATCCTGTTGCTGTGCTCTAGGGGAAATCTAATGGCCTAAACAAAGCATACTAGTGGAGAGGGAGAGGAATCTGAGAAGTATTTAGGAGATAAAATTTGCAGGCCATGATAGTAGTGGTTTGGCTGTGAGATGGGTAAAAGGCAAGAATCATCATTTCCCAGGTTTCCTACTTAGGTCCGTGGAGAGCTATATCACTGACAGCTGAGACAGAGGGCGCAGAAGCAGGAGGAGAGATAATAGTCTGGGGCATGATGTGCTCAGGGTGTCTGTGAGACATTCAAGTTAAGATGACCAGTGAGCTGTTGGATGTTTAAGTCAGAGAAGCAAAAAACGTAGCTGACTGAGCAATATCACATACAGTAGAAACATCTTACAAAATAAATGCCCGCTTCTTCTGGCTATTAGGACATTGCTGGTTTATTAAGAACCAGTGATAAGGTTCTCAGGAGCAAAGCAGAGTACAGGGGGAAGAAAAAAAATCAAACCAGGCACCAGAATCCTCCAGCGGAAAAGGCATATTGAACACTGCTGGTAAAGCATAGTAATGAAAATAGGTTAGGGCAAGAATGTATGTTCTTAATAAAGAAACTAAGGAGTGTTTACCATCTATAAGACATTTAAATAGTTACTGCACATTGAGTCTTGCCCCCTATATTACTGGGCAGTACTAATATAATACATAACTACGAACAAGTCACCATTTTATTGTTATAAAAATTTCCACTGATTCATAATACAATCCAATAACTGACACCACTTAGTATTTACATATTGACAAATGCAGAGCCCTTTAGAATAAGTAAAATGCTTCAGCAAAAATTGGAACAGCAAAATATCCTTTCTTCTCTCTCCTTCTGTTCTCCCTCTTCCTCTCCCTCCCCTTCTCCCTACCCCACTCCCTCTCTCTCTTCCTCCCTTTTTCCTCCTCCCAACTAATTGATGAAAAGGTAAAAGCATATTTGGAAAATAATGGCAACATGTCAAAAATAATTTGTTTTTATTTCTCGCCTCGTAGAGCATGCCAGTGAGAAGCCACTGCTGCCCCTCCCTTCCCCAGCCCACTCCCCCATAAGTTGGAAGCAGATGATTTGGTCTCCTGAAAGAGCTGCAAATCTGTTGCCTGGGTGATATCTCATTACTAAGGCAACCAATTTGGTACATCAGTGTGAATCCCAATTTTAAATGTAATTATGCCACGCTATGTACATATGCTTGAGATTTACTTAAAAGAAATCTGTTCTCCTTTAGAAGGAAAATATTTTCTATATTAGATATAAGAAAGGGGAAAATAGTGTTTTATCCTTGTTTGGCTTACACATACCTTTCAACTGAGTCGTTCACCCACCCCCTTGCTGAGTAAAAAGAGCCTGCATTGGTTTCTCCCTCTCCTCTTTTTTTTAACTTGAGCTGTTCCCTTTCCAAGACACTTCTCTCTTGAGACCTGTCACTCATCACCCAACAGCTGTTGTCTCCATGACAACACTTTCTGGCCCCTATAGGTGGCAATAGGGAAAAAAAACCATGACTGTGGTTCTTTTTTTGGGGTTTTTTTTTTTTTTCCACTATTTTAAATTGCCGGAAGCTCAAGAGATTTACTCTTTGTCAGGAATTAATTAGTGGAGTGGAAGCAACTCAGTGAATAAATGTTTACATTAAATTAAAAACTTTTGAACAATTGCTATCCCAGGCTCGTGTGAACGATCTCACAGAGAGTGTGTGTGGAGCCCTAGCTTGTCTGGGGAGACCGTTACACAGGTAGCTAAAGGTGTGCACAGCCAAGTCAAACAAAATGCCACTGACTCACTACTGAGTAGGTAGTTTTTCTTCCTCCTCAACAGAAAACTACTGTTTAAAATTCTTTTTAAAAGAATGTATTAGGATTCAGGGAGCATTCACTTTAATTGTGAACTTTATTAAATAATGGAATCCATACTACCCATTAAACTTCCCGTTTGCTATAACTGCCAGGAGGCTCAGGGCTCAGCTATTTATTCCTATCCAGGAATTTCAAGGATGGTGCTTCTGCTTTCCACATGCTCCCTGTCCCCGTTGCTGTCCTTCTATCCTTGGATGACCCCACTGTCAGTGCAACTTCGGTCCTAAGCTTCCTCTGGTCCTTTCAGAAATAACTGGGTGACAGATACTAAAGGGAATAATGAAAGCATTTTTACTGCAATGGAGACTTAACTACAACTACTTAGTGATAATGGTGACATTGACATAACCCCCCCCCCCGCAGGGATATTTTTAAAACTGACTTTTCTAAGAAGAAAAGACTTTTTAAATACATGATTTTGAAACCTATTTCATTAAGCTCAGAAATCCTGTTTACCAAATCAAGGTAGATCATGGAATATATCTGGTTTAATGTGGGCCTACCAAGTTGAGATTTATTTGAATCTTTCCCTCATTCTGCAAATGTATGTAACAACTGCCAAGAAATCCAGAAATGGCCCCATTTCTTTGTCATGGCACGTTTAAACTCACTCTGCTTGGACTATGAAGGTTTTCTAATCATAGCAGCAATGCAAAGGCTTATGAAATATTCCACATGTTTTGGGAAATACTTAGTGTACATATTTAGAGCATTCATTTTCTCTTTCTGGGGGGACATAGTGGCTTTAAATTCTTGTTTTTAAAAAGTGGTATAAGTACCTTTAATGTACAAAAGACCCTTCAAAAGAAATGGAATAAATATCTCAGTAGGAAACTGAGCAAAAAATATGGACAGTCAACAAAAAAGGAAAAATAAGTACTAATCATATTTTCTCTTAATACTCAGGGGTTTTTCGTTTATTTGAGAACATTCTGGAGTTTAGTTTAACATGTCTTCAGAAAATAAAAGCAACTGTGTTTGCCACTTCTAGAAATCTATACTTAGGAAATTCTTAAGAATTTGTTAAAATTTAGTTGCAGTACATTCTCTTGCCCAGCTGGGACTATGCAGACACCTCTCTATTTCTTTTTCATTTTCCTAATAAACCTGTCACTTTTAAAATGACAAGTTAAAGAAAATAGTTGCAGTTATTTTCTTTTCCACATTTCTCATCAAAGTAGAAAACAGTGGAGAAAATATTAAGTAAGAAATTATATAAATTTGGGTCTATCCACACAAAAGAAACTAAGCAGCCATTAACAATAACAGTGTAAAACAAATAGCATCAAAAGTGTTCATACTAATTCTAAATGTTAAGTGAGAATATATGTTACTAAACAGGATGCTCAGTGTTACTTCTTTTTTACCATATTGCTAATTGTTGA
Organism: Galemys pyrenaicus; assembly: GCA_019455555.1. Lineage (NCBI taxonomy): Eukaryota > Metazoa > Chordata > Mammalia > Eulipotyphla > Talpidae > Galemys > Galemys pyrenaicus. The sequence continues at coordinate 75,612 of JAGFMF010009972.1, forward strand.
AATACCTATGCACATAGTGTGCACACATACCTATTAGATAAATGAGTAGGAACCCATAAGTCACTTTTTTGGGGGACTTTATTCATAATAAAGGTAACTTAGGACTATTTTTATTCAGTGGTTATAGTCATAAATTCTTAATGTTGCCAAATAACATTATTCAAATTTGGTGTTACGATAAAGATCATCATTTTTTATTTACTAGTCAGCTATCCGTAGTTTAAGAAAAAAAACCTACACAACTCCAAGAAAATATGTTGGTGACAAATTACTTTAGGGACCTTAACATACAATCAGGCACTTAGAATTTAAATGCAGATTTACAGCGAGCTCATTCACAAGTTTATAAACAGGAACAACGTATAACTATAACCACATTATTTCCATCCAGGTAGCAGTTTTTTGTGTGAAATAATGGGCATTTATTGTGAAACAGAAAAACATTTTCAAGAGAAAATAACATCACCCATCATCTCACCAAAAGGTGAGCCTGTTCCACGGCTTATAAATCTCTACACCCTGCTGAGTACCCAACAACCCTCCACTATATTCCATTGGGCCACTCCTGTCCCCACTCCCACCCACTCCCCCCTCCACTCTCTCCCTCTGGTTGTTTCAGTTTGCAGTCAGTTAAGAGTTTATTATTGATTCGGTTTTGACTGACCCTCTGTTATGTTTTTCTGTATTCCACATGTGAGACCATTCATTATTTTTCTTTCTCCTGATTTGTTTCACTTAGCATTATCCTCTCCAGTTCCATCCATGTTGTTACAAATGACAAGAGTTTGTCCTTTTTTATAGCTGAGTAGTGTTCCATTGTGTGAGTATTCACTATGTGTGTATATACTTATGCCACATTTTTTAATTAATTTTATAAATAGTAGTTGATTCAAGGTTATTTTTATCAGACTTGTACTTGTTTTCTTGAGTGGGAAAGAAAGGCACACCTGAGGGATTGTGCAGGCGCTGGAAGTGTGTTGCACAGGTAAAGATCCTCCAGGAAGTATGCCATGGGAGAATCAGGGGATCAGCTCTCTCAGTCAGATGATTTATAGGAAGTCTTTGGCTCAGACATCCCCTCTGAGCTCAATTATCTGTAGTCTTAGATCATCTATTAATTTTACCTGTTTGTCTTATCTCCTCAACTAAATTATAAGTTGTTGAGGGAAACAGTGTCCTTGTACTTGTTTGTATTTCTTCCAGGGCCCTTTACGCAGTAGTACTGGGTGGCATATTGTCAATAATAGAATTACAATAGAATTACACTACTAGGTGCATAGGGATTTATAAAGTTTCATATTAGTTATGCTGTATATGAAAGCAGAGACGTTTGTTAATGTTCAAGACCTGTTATGTGCATTTAAGTGAGGTACTTTCATAACACCAATCAAATGGACTAATTAGTAGGCACAAGAGTTATTCCCAACTGGGGAAAAAAGTCTTTAAATTTTAACACTACTGCCAAGATTGAAGACTCACTAATTTCAATACTCCAGTTAATTTCTAGACTATACTACTACCTAACTAGCAGACAGCTCTCAGCTCCAGTTGAACATAAGGGTCAAGGGTTCCAGTCCTAGCTTTGGCACTTCCAGGATGGGTTTTCTGTGCATCTCTGCCTCAGTTTCCTCATGTGGCAGGGAAATAAAATAGCACACACCTTAGGGGCAGTTGCGTGTATTCAAAGAGTTAACATATTCAATTCACTAGGAATAGTGCTTTGCACATAGTAAGCACAATGTGTTTGTTACTATTATTATCTTTAAGAAAAATTAATAATATTAGTGGGGTTTATGTTAGTGAACTATTGCCACAAGCCACCTGTATTAATTTCCTAGGATTGATATAAAAACTGTCACAAACGTGGTGGCTTAAAATAAGTTTATTCTCACAGTTCTAGGGGCCAGAAAACTGAAATCCATTTCACAGGGCTACCCTCTGGTGGTGGTAAGGACTAATTCATTCCCTGCCTCTTTCAACTCTGACAGCTGCTGGAATTACATGGCTATGGCCCTGACCTCTGCCTCCATGCTTGCACTGCCTTCTTGTCTGTGTCTTCAGATGTGCTGCTGGCTCCCTCTTGTAAGGATAGTTGTGATTGCATTTAGGGTTCAATCAGATCATTGAGGGAATTACCCATTTCAAGTTCCTTGGCCTAATCACATCTGCAAAAAAAATTTTTTTTCTGTTTGAGGTAATATTTATAGGTTCCAGAATTTAGAGATAGGTACTTTTGAAGGGGCAACTAACTATTCAGCCTACCATACGATAAAACGTAATGGATGTAATGGTCAGAATTTCTTTCTTTCTCATGCATTGGGGTTTGGCCATTCCTGGGTGAGCCTACCCCCAGGCCCTGAGTTGAGTTGCTCATTTTTCTCCAGCCAGTGTCCCCTGGGGCATGTGCTCCTCATGGTAATGGCAAAAACCTAAGCCAGGGCGACCACACATCACCTTCAAGCTCTTGGGCCACACACACCATATTTATTTATTTATATTTGACATCAGTTGTAATCCCCATGTATTCCCCATCACCATATCACCAGTGCATCATCACCTCAGTACCCTGTGCTGCCCTCAATCCTCCCCCTCTTCCCTCCCAACCAAGTGTCCCCAATTTGTCCTTGTCTTTTCATTTTTGGTTTTTGTGTCTTTATTGTTATTATTATTGTTGTTGTTCTTACTCCTTTCCTTGATCCTCCTTTGGTTCCCTTATATTCCTCCTAGGGGAGGAACCATCTGGTATTTTTCTTTTGCCTTCTGACTCACTTCGCTGAGCATCATCCCTTCCAGTTCCATCCATGTTCCTATGAATGCATCCAGTTTTTCTTTTTTGATTGCTGAGTAGTATTCCATCGTGTATATGTACCACAGCTTCCCGGTCCACTCATCTGTTTTTGGGCATTTAGGTTGTTTCCAGGTCTTACCTATTGTAAAGAGTGCTGCTATAAACATAGGGGTGCAGGTATTCTTTTGAATCAGTGTCTTTCACACACACTATATTAATGCAGCAGGTCTCATCAACCAGGTGGCCCATACAGGTCAACAGGGAGGGAGGAATATTTTCTGCTACAACATAACCTGATACAGCATTTTTGTAGATGGCAGCAACTTAGAGCTAAGTTAACTTATTTGGAAAAGGAAGAATATCCAGGATTAAAAGCCAAGTTATTTAGTGGTAAGACAGTTTTCTATCATTCTTATCTGATGGTTAAGTCAAGGAACTACATCTGTTGTGGTCTTTAATTATGAATAATAAATACATCCATGACTTGGTGATCCTAGAAAACTTGTTCCCTGATTATTTATTTCCCTCCACAGTTGAGGGAAGTCTTCAGAAAACTCTTGGGATACCAAGTTCCTATTGCCATAATGTAGTGACTTGGTGCATTCTTTGGAGGTATGAAAGAGAAGCAAAGATTTTCTGCCCCTTTGTGTGAACAGAGTACTTGATAGATAGCCTCAAAGAAAAGAGAAGGGAAACAGAGATACCATCAACTGCCAAGTCAAAGTTGTATTATGGCAGAAACCACTCCTGTCATCTTTGGCTTGTGAATTTGAATAATTCATCTTTGGAAAGCCAAGAGTCATGTCCTTACACATGCACTGGAATCTGATTTTTTTGTTGATTTGAGAACTAATATACAGCATTCCTATATTTGGATTTGATTCCTGGCCTTGTTTTTTCACCCCACTCTTCCCTTTCATTCTTATCATAGAGAAATTATTTCATTTCCATAGGCCCAGTGAAAAAAGGAATAATAGCCAGTATCATGGGCACTTAGTCTCACTGACTTTAACAGAGATAAGGATGCACCTTGTCACATTTTTTCCTTGGTACTCATTAACCTGCTGTGACCCCAAGGTGTTCCCTTTTCCCCTAATCAAAAGTAAGGTAAAAATGGAATTTCTCATGAAAAATCCTGTAACTTATTTTAGAATGCCCACATTTTCTTATCTATAATAGAACACACGTTATTTAAGATGAAGATTTTACATTTTTAGTAAAAGAAATATTCACCAAAACCAAATTTTTCATGCATCAAGTTACTCATTGACTAACAAGCATCAGTTTCTCAAGTTGATGCTTATTCATGCCATACTGCTCTGGAACCATCAGACTGCTCTAGAACCAGCAGACTGCTCTAGAACAGCCATGTTCCAGAACTATCAACCATCACTGATTTCAAAATTCTGTTAAGACTTGAAAATGGTGTCTGGCAGCTGCCGTTTTTTCCTTATACGTTTCCTAATTTGCTGGACTCGTCTTCACAGTTGTGGAGCAGAATGTGCTTTCAAGTGAACTCTTAAACCCTAAAATGACATCTCTCCATAGGACCCTTTCTACAGACCAGCAAATCTTTTAAACTTAATTTACTCAAGCCAATAAGCATTCTTTCAACTACTGTTGTTTCTTGCTAGGGGCTCTTTGGAAAGGCAGTGATGAATGTAATAGAAGTAGTTTTTGTCTGTGTGGCACACACATTCTGAATAAAGAGTGAGACCAAAAAAAAAGAAAAAGTCAATAATCACAAGTTGTGGGCCTCCCTGGGAGCTCAGCAGGTTGAGCACCGTACTGTGAAGCATCCACAGTACAGCAGCACAAGTTCAGTTCCCAGCCAGAGAAGGGACCCACATGGTGCAGCAGACCTCTCCTGCTTCATCTGCTGCTCCCCTCAGCCTTGTATTTCAGTGGATCTACCTGTTCTGTTCCGCACTCTGTCTGGTGAATCTTCTTAACCCCTGCATCTCTGGCCTGTACCCCAGCTCTTATATACATAAATAAATCTTTTAAAAAAATAACCAAATTGTGTAACCGTTGTGAAGAAGAGGAAGGACAGATTTGGAACCTTCATTTTAAAGATAAGGGAACTGTATTTTAGATAGGCTGGCCCTAGAAGCCTCTCTGAAAAGGTCATGTTAAATGGAGGCTGTAGGAAGGAAAAGGATCTGACCCTAAGAAAAGTGCAGGGAGAGAAGAGTCAAGCCCAGGGAAACAAAGCAGAGGGCCTCGGCAAGAACTAATGTGCAGGCTGCATGAACGTTCAAGGGCCTTTTAATCACTGTTGCTGCAGTGTCTGTCTGTCTGTCACTTTTTGTCACTAACCCTTAGCCACGTTTTCAAGGTTTAGTGTTTAAGTCTATAAGTTTTCAGCTGGAATTTGGTTTTCTGTAAGGACAGTTAATGAAGAGTTCCATAAAATATTAATCACAAGTCATTGGATCTGAAGGAAAGACCAAAAAGGGTAGATTTCATAATCCTAAAATATTTCTAAGGCTCACATATGGAATGAACTTTGCCAGCAGTCTGATTATGGTGTGGATTCGAAAAGTCACCTGATTTGGTCTCCAAAGTCAAGATAGACTTGTTCTGACTTTGTATGAGATACTGATTTGCTATGACTGGTGTACTAGAATCCACAGGAAATATTGTCTTCATCACTTATGCTTTTTACAATCAAGAAATCTGTGGATGTGTATATGTATATATTTCTTTCTCTTATTACTTCCGAATGACTTTTTACAACACCATTTATAAGAAAATATCCTAGAAAGATTTCCAGTGTTAACTTTTCTTAATGCCTGACCAGGTAGGGGCTAATGTCGATTTAGTGCATTCATGTGAATTTGATTCAGGTAAAACATTTCTCCTGTCATACTCATTGGCCGTTGCTGATAACTCATTTGTGTTTCAAAGAATCCAGAGCTTTTGTGGGCATTGCATACATCTTTAATTGTAGATAATCCACTACAATAGACACAAATTTCCTACCATTTGTGAAGTAATTGTAACATAATTCTCTCCCACTTGTGATCAAGTTCCCCTTGAGCTTACATCCTTAGAGAACAAATTAATTTTATGGGCATATATATATATATATTTGAAGATTTATTTATTTATGCATATAAGAATTGGGGTACAGGCCAGAGATGTGGGGGCTGAGAGGATCCACTAGAGGCAGAATGGGGAACAGAACAGGCAGATGGACTGAAACACACTGCTAAGGGGAGCAGTGGGCAAGGCAGGAGAGGTCTGCTACGCCATGTGGGTCCCCTCCCTGGCCAGCAACAGGGATCGAACTCATGCTGCAGTGGCTGTGGTTTGCTTCATAATGCATTGCTTAACCCATTGCGCCACCAGGGAGGGCCCAATTTTATGGGCATATATTCGATATTAAATTAGGGAAGATTTTTCTAAATATACCAGCAACAGAAATCAAGAGGCAAAAAGAATGATCAAAAGCCCTTCATAAACAATTAAAACTTCTGTTTTTCAATAAAATATCACTGTATCACAATTGATTCAGTTCAGAAGGGAGACAAGATGGAGAGAGGTGAGGAAGGCAGGCAGTTTGAACTAAAATCTAACAGGGATTTATTTAATGCTATAGGAAGCCTCCCTCTTCAGCTTTCTGTTGAATCATCTTCATTCTAAGTTTGGTTCCCCCTTGTGGTTGCAAGGTGACTTTTCAGCCACCACATTTCATCTCCATGTTGGAGAGTCACATCTAGAAGTTCTTGGACACTCTCTCAAAATAGTGAGATGTTTTCTTTCTCAGAAATACCTAGTAAAATTCTTCTTCTATTCTGTTGGTCTGATCCAAAGAAAAATGCTTAGAAAATTTGGTAAATGTAATAGAAAATTAGCTTATTTCGCATACAAAATTCCTCACAGATCATATGTAAAATTACAAATATGTGAAGTGAAAGAGGAATGAAAAGACAGTCCAGAAAAGAAAACAAAACTCAAATAGTGACTCTTAAAAGACTGAATAAGACTAATAGTAAGAGCAATTTAATCATAGCAACAATATTGTAGACTATCACTTTAGTCTCACAATACACGAGACAACTCACATGGTAGAGTTTGGAAATGAGTAGCTTATTATGTGGTAGTTGAAAATATGAATGGGTCACAGCAGAAATTCTGCTTCTAGAACTTTGTCATAAATCATTTGTGTATGAATATATGTAAATTTATACTAAAATTATATTTATAACTGAAAAAAAAATAGATAACAGGGCCTCCCTGGTGAAGTATCAGTGCATCTCTCTAGAAATCTTTTTTTTATTATTATTAGTTATATTTGACATCATTTGTAGTCCCCAGGGAGTACCCACCACCATTTCACCCGTGCACCATCACCTCAGTCCCTT
>JAGFMF010009975.1:0-14308 GCA_019455555.1 Galemys pyrenaicus
CTTGTTTCATCCACCCTGCCCTTAACTGCCCAAGAGAGCCTAAGGTATGGGACCAGCTGACCTACTAGATAAGGCCTGTAGGTCGTTTTTCAAGTTTCAATCAGCTAAGTTTATACGTAAACTCTGACTCTAACAATATAAATTTATATAAAATTTATTATGTGAATTATATAAAAATAAACTTAAAGAAAAACTAAGAGAAGACACACACAAATTTACTTAATAAATTAACAAGCACTATGACAAATTATATCTACCAAGTAATAGAATCGACTAGCTAATATGTCCAACAGCAGTACAAAGTTTATCTTGAAAAATCGTTTCCCAGATCATCGTTAGATAAACCAAATAATTCTGATTGAGATGTCCTTGGCACAAAGAACCACTGGATCTTCTGTTAGAGTCAGAGTTTATCTGACTCTTAGAATGTGCACCCAGGTATGGGGCAGAAGCCTGAGCCCGCCCAAAATGGATCTCCTGTAAGTTTAAATTTTTGAAACACGTTTCTCTCTAAAGCTATTTGCTGTGCTCATTGCGCAGGCTTTGATCTCTCAGCCTATTGGCTAAATTGGCTATAAAAGCTCACCTCTACTTCCTCTCTGGGTGGATTGTCTCAGCCAGACCTGCGTGTCACAGTTGAATGGTCGGCCCCAGCATGCTGGCGTAACTAAAGCTCTACATGACCATTGCAGCCCTGTGTCTGCTCTTTGTTCTTTTGGGGTGCCCACGGAAACTTGGTACTTTACACTTCTAAATCAGTGTAGACAACTCCTGGGTTGAACTAAGGAAGACCTGATTACTGCTGTTACCATCTGAAGCAAATCTATTATTAAGTTAGTTCCTCTTTCATTATCAAGATTCTGACCTTTAGCTACCTCATTTTCATATTTCACTTTTAATTTTATTTGTGATCTCTTTCTATTGTACTACAGCTGATAGCTGTTGATATTCTCAAATATCAATTCTTACTTCTGTGCAATATTCGCAGTTTCTTCTAACCTTCCACAACTACTTACTTAGAACTGTCATTGCCTGAGCAAAATTTAAATCGCACTATCACAATCTCTAGGTAAATACTCTATGTTAAATTAAAAAATAGGTAGATTCTATTATTTGAAGTGATAACTGAGTATAGTTATGGCATTTATTTCATGAAAAATTTAAAAAAAGAGGAAAAGTTCTAATAATAAAGACATACTCAGTCCCAACCAAACTATATCCAATTATTTAAGATACGTAAATTCTCCCAATACCCACACCCTATATTCAACTTTCAAAATCTCTGAACAAGTCAATAAAATTAACTATAATTGATATATGAGATCAGCATAATAACAGTATATAAAATTTAAGGTTACAAAGTTACAAACTGCAAATGTCATAATTAAACTACAATTACTATCATTATATGGCATGCTGACTGAACTTCCAACTCAGTTTTTAGCAACACTGCTAAAGACATGATAGTTTTTTCTGGAGAAATTATGCAATTAAAATCAACTTTTAAAAAATCCATTTCAAAAATATCATCTTTAGTTTTTCTTCTGTATTACAGAAAGATTATGTTCTCCCAATTAGGACATGTTACTATAATATGGGAAAGAATATTTAGGTTTTTAAATGCCTCCTGTAAACTCATTCTGTGAAAATAAATGTTATATTACTTTAGGTGAGAAATTAGAAAATGTTGGAGCCAGAGTCTGCCTAAACTTAGCTAACTGAAACTTGACAAACAACCTACAGGCCTACCTCCTTATCTAGTAGGCCAGCTGGTCCCATACCTTAGGCTCTCTTGCACAGTTAAGGGCAGGGTGTATCAGTTATCTTAGAATGTTATCTTAAAATGTTATCTTAGAAAGTGCACCAGGATACAGGGCAAAAGCCCACGCCGCCCAAATGGATCTCCTGTACAAGTTTAAACTTTTGAAATATGTTTCTCTTTAAAGCTATTTGTTGTCTTCAACTGTGCGGGCTTTCACCTCTCAGTTTATTAGCTGCAACCTATGTAATGGCAGGAAATTGGCTATATAAGCTCACCCCTTCTTACTCTTGGGGTTGATTGCCCCAGCTAGACCTGCGTGTCTCAGTTGGATGGTCAGCCCCTGCATGCAGGCATAATAAAGCTCTACTTGATTGTTGCATCCCTGTGTCCACTTCTTTGTTCTATTGGGGTGCCCACAGAAACTCGAACCTTTACAAAAACTGTCAAACTAAGCCTAAGGAACATCAGTTAACATTTTGAAGCTTTTTAGAATTTAGAAACTGAATTCTAAAAACCTGGGAAAATATATTAAAGATATACTTTTGCAACCTTTACTATTCAGTTGGTCAAATTATAGTCATTCAGTAAAATTTCTAACTCCCTATAGCATAGCTTGAACTTACTAAGATTACCATTTTAATTCTTACCAGGCAGCTGAAATACATCTTGTAAGACTAAATGGATTTGTTTTGAGTCTACTTTCATATCCACACACCTACTAGAAAGACCTTTACTTACTGAAATTTTTCAGACAACTTTAGAAATAAAAAGTAAAAATGATTATACTACATTGCATTACATTAGCGTTAAAAATGACTAGATCCTTTGAAACTTTCTCTTAGCAATCTCACAACGTGTTTTTTTTTTTTTTTAAAGCTATAATAAATACAATACTTCCATGTCTGGCCATGATAAGCAAATAGGGACTGTATTTGCCCACCTAGCTGAAACAAAGAAAAGCAAATAAAATATATGGAACAGTTTTTATGGCAGTAGAATCATGAAATAAAATGCAATGATGTGTAAGAGACAGAAACACGTAACATAAACCCTAGGATTCTACTAGATCAAGGCTGAGGCACAAAAAGGAGGAATATAGATGGAACGCAACTGATTCCTAAGTTAAAGAGTTGAATGAAAATACAGGAAATGAATTTTGACTACAGGACATCTATAATCACAAGACAAAATACTTGAGTGTGTTGTACAGGGAGAAATCTGCAGATTTACAGATTATTTACCCCTTGAAATAGCTGCAGAGAGATGGATGCCACTGACTAATTATTAAAACTTGTAAGGAAATAATGTGAAAAATGAAAAAGACATGAAGGAATCATGAGAGCAGTATTGTTAGGGGGAAAGGTAGTCCTAATTGGGTTATGGGTGTGTGGACTCAAACCCCCACTCCAGACCATCAGTGTTCCAGAACCACAGATCCAATAAGATGATTATCGAAGAGTGGATCACTGGGACCTGAGGGTGGAGTTAAGCAGTCAGGCTGGCTATAAAACCAGAGGTGAGCCTGGGGCTCNCTCTCTTACTGAGGAGCCAGACCCCTTCCTTCGGGAGACATCTCTCTTCCTTCGGAGCCATCTCATTTGACTTGGAGCCAGCTCTCAACGCACCATTGCTTAGATCTGGTAGGGTATTTGTATCCCTCTCTTTTTCCCTTGGTATTATTACTATTTTATTCCCCTTCTTTCATAAAATAAAACCTGTTAATAACTTTTGCCATGTGTACCTGGAGTTGGGACTTTTTAAAAGTCTTCTGAGCGCACGGGTGGAGTACCCAATGAGGGGAACCCATTTTATATTAGGGTTGCCCTGTAACAATTACTGAAATGAAACGTGATACAGTACCTGTTTTCACTAGTCACACTAAAACTCTTAATTTACCCTAAGGCACTGGATGTAGTTATTTAGTGTATCTTACCTCAGTAATGGGGAACAATTATGCTTAAAATGAATGCTGGACTGATACTATCTAATAAATTCTATAACCAAGACCCAGAAGGATCAAAATTGCTTGATCCCAACACAAAGCCTAATGACATCGACAGGAATACAAAAATACCAAGCATCCAACAAGGTAAAATTTTCAACAGCTAGAATCCAATCAAAAAGTAAGCATCATTCAAAACCCTGACATAAAAATTAACCAAAAGCACATTACACTTTCCATGTTAAAAATGTTAAGATGTGCAAGTGTTAGAGTCAGAGTTTATGTCTAAACTTAGCTGACTGAAACTTGACAAATGACCTACAGGCCTTATCTAGTAGGTCAGCTGGTCCCATACCTTAGGCTCTCTTGAGCAGTTAAGGGCAGGGCGGATGAAACAAGAATGTTACCTTAGTATCTAGCAGGTCAAATTGTTAGGGGAAAAGGTGGTCCTAAATGGATTATGGGTGTGTGGACTCCAACCCCCACTCCAGACCATCAGTATTCCAGAACCACAGATCCAATAAGATGATTATCGAAGAGTGGATTACTGGGACCTGAGGGTGGAGTTAAGCAGCCAGGCTGGCTATAAAACCTAGGGGAGCCTGGGACACACTCTCTCTGACTGAGGACCAGACCCCTGCCTTCGGAGCCATCTCATTCAACTCAGAGCCAGCTCTCAACGCGCCATTGCTTAGATCTGGTAGAGTATTTGTGGATTTGTATCCCTTTCTTTTTCCTTTGGTGTTAATTACTATTTTATTCCCCTTTCTTTCATAAAATAAAATGTGCTAATAACTTTTGCCATGTGTACCTGGAGTTAAGACTTTTAAGTCTTCTGAGCGCTCGGGTGGAGAACCCAGTGTGGGGAACCCATTTTATATTAGGGTTGCCCTGTAACAAGCTGATCCCATACCTTAGGCTCTCCTGGACAGTTAAGGGCAGGGCTATGAAACAAGAATGTTATCTTAGAATGTGCACCCAGGTATGGGGCAGAAGCCTGAGCCCGCCCAAAATGGATCTCCTGTAAGTTTAAATTTTTGAAACATGTCTCTCTTTAAAGCTATTTGCTGTGCTCATTGCATGGGCTTTGATCTCTCAGCCTATTGGCTAAATTGGCTATAAAAGCTCACCTCTACTTCCTCTCTGGGTCGATTGTCTCAGCCAGACCTGCGTGTCACGGTTGAATGGTCGGCCCCAGCATGCTGGCGTAACTAAAGCTCTACATGACCATTGCAGCCCTGTGTCCGCTCTGTTCTTTTGGGGTGCCCAAGGAAACTCGGTACTTTACAATATAAAGAAGACCCAAATTGAATTTCTACAGATTAATAACTACAATAGCTGAGATGAAAAATACAATGAATGATATTAATGGAAGATTTGACATGCAGAAAAAAAAATTAGTGAACTTGATGACAGACTGTAAAATTAGAGATTACTGAAAATGAAACCAAAAAATCAAATGTGCAGAAAACCAATGAGCTGTGGAACAGTTTTAAGAGACTCAATGTGTAATTAGTTTTCCAAAAAGAATAGAGTCAAGAGACAAAAAGAACCTGAAAAAATAATTGAATGAGGGCCTCCCTGGTGGTGCAGTGGGTTAAGCAACGCACTATGAGGCAGACCGCAGCCACTGCAGCACGAGTTCGATCCCTGCTGCTGGCCAGGGAGGGGACCCACATGGCGTGGCAGACCTCTCCTGCTGGGCCCGCTGCTCCCCTCAGCAGTATACTTCTGTTGATCTGCCTGTTCTGTTCCCTGCACTCTGTGGTGAATCCTCTCCACCCCCCCACACCCTTCTGGCCTGTACCCCAGCTCTTGTATGCATAAATAAATAATCTTTAAAAATAATAATAATAATTGAATGAAATCATGCAACACATATCTGACAAAGGGCTTATATCCTAGATATATTAAGAATTCATACAACTCAAGAAAAAGAAAATAACGCAATTACAATATGGGCAAGAACAGGTAGACAGCTCTCCAAAGACAACATGTAGGGAATCAACAGGCACATGGAAAAATGCTCTTCACTTATCATCAGGGAAATCAAAATCAAAATCACAATGAAATACCATTTCACACTTGTGAAAATGACCCATATCAAAAAGTTCAGAACCAACAAGTGTTGGCAAGGATGTGGCGAAAAGGAACACTCACATACTGCTGATGAGAATGTAGGCTGGTCAAGCCCCTAAGAAAACAACATGGAGGTTTCTCAAAATAGTAAAAGTAAATCTACCATATGATCCAGTAATTCCACTCCTAAGTATCTACTCAAAGAATGCAAAAAACTGGATGGGATATATGTACTCCTGTGTTCATTGCAATACTCTTTACTATAGTTTTGGGAGCAACCTCAGTGTCCAAGTACAGATGACATGAGAAAAATGTGCTATATATACACAATGGAATCCTATTCAACTATGAAATATGACTGAAATACTGAGGTGAGGCTTCCAAAGGGAAAGGTTGTAGAAAATAAAGGGATCGGGAGAAAAAATATGACTGTGTAGAAGAAAAGGGATCATATATTTCTGAATCATATTGTTGTAAATCATTGTTACCTTACTAAATTATGCGTCTACCTAAAATAAATAGTGTTACTATTCCACTATTGCTGGCATAATAGATTCTTAGGAATAAATTTTCAATTCGAGGAAAAATTAAAATATAAAATTAAACCCTACTTAAAAAGTTTGTTTCCCTTCTTATTCAAACTTATTTCTAACACTGAATCAATAAATACTCAACAACTTTGATATTAAAACAAAGCACAAAAATAGCACAGACAAATGCTCATACCATTCAAGAACAGTATACACAAAAACATCAAAGTGTGACCCTGGATACCACTGTAACTATTAGAGCTTTGATTTTTCTGTTTACTGTCTCTTATCTGAGTGCATTAAAGTACTGAAAATAAAACTTGATTTTTTGGTATTTCAGCAGGCTTTTCTCAACGGGGACTCAGAAGGTTAATTTAAATTAAAAGACATGCATAATCAATGATCATTATGTTTTCATTATCACTTCAACAATCAGAAGATATTCATGAATGGCTTCAATGGCCACAACATTAAAGAGGAAAAAAAAAATACCTATTTAAATTGTATGATTAAACTAATTTTGGGGGACAAGTGACGGCAAAGCATAACTCAAATAATTTTGATTTTAAGAAAACTTTAAAAAAATAAAACCAACTGTTTCATTCACATGTCTGAAAAAAAGGACTAACAGTAGTACCCACATCATAATGTTGTAGAAGGCTTAAGTTAATGCAAGTAAAAGCACTTAGTACAATGCTTTTCTAAGTAAAAGTTCAATAATTACCTATTACATATCAGTTACTACCTTTACACTGTACACTATTATTGCCACTAATTAACTGTCTATCTTGAGAGCTAGACTATGCTAAAATAAAAGATCACCATATCCAAACTGAACTTATATCTTTTCAAAACCTACTACTTTAGTTTTTCCTGTTTTAGTAAATGCAACATAGCTATTTAAATAAAAAAAAAAACTAAGAAACATGAAATTACCTGTTTCCTCACATCTCTCATGATTAAGTTCAACAGATTTAATAGACTTCTTTTCATTTTTCCTCCATTATTAACTAATGAAGCCATCAAGGTCTCTTACCTGGACTACAATAGCTGTTTTCTAAGGGGTTTATAAAACAGTTCCACTCTTTATTTCCTCCAATTCTTTCTCTAAATTATCACAAGAATTGACCATTTTAAAATGTGAAAGAGATCATGTAACCCCTCTTTACCATCTACCTTCAACACCTGGAATGAAAATTGAATTACTTAACATAACCAAGCAGGTACTATGTACTAAATACTACCCCAAACTTGGTAAAATTATTCTTCCCTCTATTCACTATGCACTGTGACTAGAATGTGCCTCTCAAGGAGATTTCCTCTACTTTATTATGTTGTATCTTCCAAATCAAATTATAAATACTTTGAGAGGATATTCATGTACAGAAATAATGGCAGATGAGTTTTCAGAAAATCCTTTAATTTTAAACATCTAAAAATATTAAAATTTAAATTAAGTTAAATTTTAATGCATGACAAATTAGCAAAAAAGTAACTGATTAACCCCTAATGTCACAAAAGAAAATTAAAATCAAGAGGAAAATGAAAACATGGGAGCTACTGTCTACTCAGAAAAATTTCACCAAACCTAGTGGCCTAATCACCAAAGACAAGTCAAGAAATAAAAGGCCTGAGGCCAGAAAACAACTGGAAATCCAATCAGAAACCTCACAAAAGAATTTCATTAGCTGTACACTAGAATTCATCTTAAAATTCCATAAAATAAAACTGAAGACAATTTTAAAACACATAGATATGTAAGCACATCTTCAAAAAGAGCAAGTAATAAAGGTGATATTATACATAAACATAGTTATTTAATTCCTTTGAGATTATTCTCCTATAAATCTCATTGTAAATGTCATATTTTCCAAAATTGTATAATTTAAAATGTATGTGAAAAATATTATCATTGTAATATGCAAATGTCAGACTTGAGACATGCATGAGAAAATTATTACATCCAGTATGGACCTCTGCATCTTATCTTCTATAACCAACTCCTTCACTTTGTCACACTTGAATTTCACTTTACACACTGATTTTTGATTAATCAGAAATATATTTTAAAAATAACTATTTGTTGGAGTTAACTAAAGAATATATTAGAAGAATTAACTAGTTATAAATTCTATAAAACTTCCATTGGAAATAAGTTGAAAACACTGTCTAAATACATATCTGCATATGTATATGACACACACACAAATATACTGATTTTTTTTTCTATTAAATGAGTAGACAATTAGACTGAGGTAGTTCTAATACTCTATGGCAGCTTTTACAAGCAAAGCAAACCCTAAGTCTATAAATGTAAATAAATAAATAAAATAAAAATATATCCAAAAAAAAAAAAGTAAAAATCTAGTAAAAACCAATCACAACCAACCAACTAGATTTTTCCAAATAAGGCAATTGCTTAAGCTATAGCCTATCAAATAATTTTCTTCTGCTTTTTCTCTTTTTATTCTTTCCCCTCATTCCTGTTGGTGGAACACTTCTAAATACTCTGATTTGGCACTGCCCAGTTCAAATCCACTTTTGTTCATATAAATTCTTAAAAGTTTTAATATGTTCCAGTTTATCTTTTAACAATACACATGTGTATGTGTACATATACAAAAAATCTGTGAAGTATTAAAAACTTTAAAGATTGAAAGAGAAATAAAAATCCATTTATTTGCTTAATGGCAAATTATTGGAATACTAAAGTATGAGGATTTAAAAATAGCAAAAGTTTTCTTTAAAAAGAATAGCAAAAGGTTGAATACAAAAGTTATTTCAATTTTTTTATTTATTTCATATTTTTAAGCAACTACACTAATGAACTGAGAGATTAAAAGAGTGAAAAAATTTTGAGCAAAAAATATTTGAGCTAAAAAGGAGGGATAAAATAAAAGCAAAAGAAGTAGTCTGTGGGGGAAAAAATATTAAATGGAATTGAATTTTGAAATGTTGACAAAACTATCTTCTAGCAATACCTACCACAATAATGATTTATACACAAGAGATATTAATGAAAGGGCTACAGATTTCTAGTCCAACAACTTAATTTTGCAGGTGAGGAATTTCAGAAAAGTATTTTCCAAAGTCCCTCAGTAATTTTTCAAACTCAGGCTTCTTATACCAAATCAAGATTCTATGCTATCTCTAACATTGGAAACATAAAACAGTAAAATTCTAAGACAAAATCAAATTTTATTAAAAAATAAGTAATTTCCAGTTTTTTTGAAATACACACAAAACCATTCAGAGAGTAGAAAATTCACCACACTTTTTATCTGATATCAAGACTACTACATGTTACATTAGTAACACTGGGGAAACATACATATTTTTTAAATTTGATGGATCCATAATTTAAGATCTATTTCCTAAAATCTATCTTCACAGAAATCAACAGAATAACCTATGTCTATACTGGAGGTAATCGAGGCAAGTCACTTTTTTGCACTTTTAAATTACTGCCATAAACATATACTTGTAATCAGTCACATTAAATCAAAGAGGAGATACCCAAGAAGAAAAAGTGTGAGAAACTTCCCACATAAATATCACCATAACAGATGAAAAACAAAAATATTAGAATTGAAAAACAAATTAGAAAACTCTACTGGTAGAGTGGAGAAAAACAAAGTAATGAAAAACTACAAACTAAAATAGTTCTCTTTTTTCAGCCTATCTAGTAGTACAGATACTAAATTAATAATTACATAGTAAAGTTCTCAAGATTTACAGAAATAAACATAATCAAAATAATCTTATCAATAATAATCTTACAATAATACATTTTTGGAAAACCTGTAAAGAAAATCTGAGTTTTCTAATTTTAAAATTCAAATATCCATCGGTGTCATTTATTATCTGTTTTGCTAGCATATGTTGTCATGTAAATATTAAAGCAAAGACTTCTAACATATTAATACAGTTGGGTATAATTGAAAATTTAAATAGCCATAATAAATAAGAGATACACGATGGACTACTATTTAGCAATCAAAAAAGATAAACTAGAGTTATTCATAAAAACATGGATGGAGCTAGATAGACGGGATTATGCTCAGTGAAATAAGTCAGAAAGCAAAAGAAAAATAGTGGATGGTTTCACTCCTAGAAGGACTATAAGGGAACCAAATAAGCAACCAAAGGAAAGAATAATGACAATAAAAAAATATATACAACAAAAATAAAAAGACAAGGACAAATCAGAAACACTTTGTGAGGAGAGGAGAGGGAATGTTGAGGGCAAAAAGAGCACAAGGGACTAAGGTGATGGTGCATGGATGAAATGGTGGTGAAAAAATCCATGGGCCCACAATTGGTGGCAAATATATGTAAATAAAGAAAAAATAGATAAATAAATAAGAGATACATTAAATGATATTTATTCCACCAACCAGGGAAAATCTACCCCAATAACAAAAGAGCTAAATTTTGCTATTAGTTCTTTTAATTTTATGATCACCAGAAAGACAAACAGTGAGTTTACATATTTGCTCCCATATGAAAGTAGGGCTGTACTCCAACTTTTCCAAAAAAGGTTTGAGATTCATAAAAATTTAAATCAGATATTGGCTTATGGGTGAACTCAATGTGGGAAACGGACTAAGTTACAGACGTTCTCCAAGGTTGTTTCATGTAAGATGATGCTGACGATATATGACCTTCCAAAAAACAAATAAAATACTCAAATATGTAATTTTATTTCTTTTTAAACTGAAAAGGAATTTTTTTGATTGCTTTTCCAATTTCAGTCTCATTTTGAAACTTTCAGCTCAAAGTTGTATATACAGTCAAAGTCATCTAAAATTACAGACCTTAGAATTATATATAGCGTTTTAATAAGAATCCAGTAGGCAGATGCTGTAATAACATTAGCTCTCAGATCCTGCATACTACTTGTGAATTTCAATACAACAGGTATGTTTTCTATCTCAAATTACACATTAACAGAAAATTTAATTTTTAACTACCCACTATTAACATTATATTAACTCTTCTCCATAATCACAGTTTCCCTTCCTAGACTTCATCCTTATGTTTCAAGCTGATTAATATACCAAAGTATGGAGAACACAGATGCCAGGATAACAAATTTAACTCTAAATGTAAATGGACTAAACTCAGCAATAAAAAGACACAGAATAGCAGGCTGGATTAAAAAACACAATCCAAACTTCCGCTGTCATAAGGAAACACATTTAAACACAAAAGATAGGCATAGATTGAAAGTAAAAGTTTGGAAAACAGTTCTACAAGCTAACAGACCGAAAAAGAAAGCCGGAACAGCCATACTTATATCAGAAAAGATAGACTTCAAAATAAAAAAAGGTAAAAAAAGACAAAATGGACAGACACTATATAATGGTCAAGGGCACAGTACATCAAGAAGACATAACACTCATCGACATATACATTCCAAATGAAGGAGCACAAAAATATATCAATTACTGTCAGCCCTGAAAGAAAACACATAGTACAAGACTTCAACATCCCACTCTCCACAATGGACAGATTGTGGAGACAAAATCAACAAGACAAAACTAAACAACGAGACTAGAGCCCTCAATAAAGACCTAGAAATCATGAGCCTAATGACATCCATAGGACCCTACACCCAAAAAAACCCAGATTACACTTTTTTCTCAAGTGCACACGGAACATACTCCAGAATTGATCATATATTGGGCCACAAGACCAACATCAATAGATTCAGTAAGGTCAAAATCATTCCAAATATAATCACCAATCACAAAGGTATCAAATTAGGAGTAAATCACGAAAAGAAAACAAGAAACCCACCCACATCATGGAGATTGAAACCAACACCACTGGAAGAACAATGGATTATAAGGAGATCACAGAGGAAACTGAAAAAAACTTTGAACTGAATGACAATGAGGACACATCATTCCAAAATGTATGGGATGCAGCAAAAGCAGCTCTGAGGGGGAAGTTTATAGCAATCCAGGCTCACATCAACAAACAAGAAAAAAACTCAAAGAAACAATCTAATCTCACATCTCAATGACCTAGAAAAAGAGCAACAAAAGGATCCAAAAACCAGTAGAAGAAAAGACATCATAAAAATTAAAGCAGAAATAAATGAATTAGAAATCAAGAAAACAATCCAAAAGGTTAATGAAACCAAAAGCTGGTTCTTTGAAAAAGTAAACAAAATTGATAAACCCCTAGCCAGACTGACAAAGAGTAAATGGGAGAAAACACAAATAGACAGCATCACAAATGAGAGGAGAAATTACAACAGACTCAAAAGAGATTAAAAAAAATAGTCAGACAATACTATGAGCAGCTATATGCTAACAAGCTTAACAATCTAGACGATATAGACCAGTTCTTAGAATGATATAACCATCCAAACTTAAACAAAGAACAGAACATTTAAACAGACCAATCACAAGTAGTGAAATTGAAGCAGTGATCAAAACACTCCCTAACACAAAAGCCCAGGACCAAACAGATTCACATATGAATTCTACCAAACATTCAGAAATGAGCTAGTACCTATTTTATACAAACGCTTTCAAAAAGTCGAGAAAGTAGGAACACTGCCAAATACGTTCTATGAAGTCAGCATTACACTAATACCAAAACCAAACAAAGATAGCACCAAAAAAAGAGAACTACAGGCCAATCTCCCTAATGAACACGGATGCAAAAATCCTCAACAAATTCTAGTCAACAGAATCCAACAATGCATTAAAAGGATAATACACCACAATCAAGTGGGCTTTATCCCAGAAGCCCAAGGATGGTTCAATATATGAAAATCAATCAGTGTAATCCAACATATCAACAAAGAGAACAAAAACCATATGATCATATCAATTGATGCAGAAAAGGCAGACATAGTCCAACACTCATTCACGATAAAGGCTCTCAAAATAATTGGAATTGAAGGACCATACCTCAACATGGTAAAAGCTATATATGACAAACCCACAGGCAATATCATCGTCAATGGTAAAAAAAGAAAACATTCCCCTTAAGATCAGGAACAACACAAGGATACCCACTTTCTCCACTGCTTTCAACATAATACTGGAAGTCCTAGCCAGAGCACTAAGACAGCAAAAGGACATAGAGGGACTCTAAATAGGGAAGGAGGAAATAAAACGATCATTACTTGCAGATGATATGATAATATACTTGGAAAATCCTAAAAGCTCTACAGAAAAGCTAATTAAAACAACCAACCAGTTTAGTAAAGTAGCAGGATACAAAATCAATGCACAAAAGTCGGTAGCCTTCCTATACACAAACAACCAATGCGAAGAAGAAGAAATCAAGAAAAATATACCCTTTAGAACTGAAACCAAGAAAATCAAATACTTGGGAATCGACCTAACAAAAGAAGCAAAAGACCTATATAGAGGAAAGTATAAAACACTATTAAAAGAAATAGAAGAGGACACAAAGAAATGGAAAAATACCCGTGTTCATGGATAGGAAGAATCAACATTATCAAAATGGCCATCTGTACCAAAAGCAATTTACAGATTCAGCACAATACCAATAAAAATCTCAATGAGATTATTCAAGGAAATAGACCAAATATTGATGAAATTCATATGGAGACACAAAAAACCCCGATTAGCCAGAGCTCTACTGAAAATAAAAGGAGAGTGGAGGTGTCACACTCCCAGACTTCAAACTCTACTACAAAGCAACAGTTATTAAAACAGCATGGTACTGGAACAAGGACACACACACAGACCAATGGAACCGTATAGAAAGCACAGAAGTAAAACCACGCAACTATGGGCAACTGATCTTTGACAAAGGAGCAAAGAATTTGCAATGGAACAAAGACAGTTTATTCAATAAATGGTGCTGGCAATACTGGTCAGCCACATGCAAAAAAATGAAACTGGACCACTACCTACCTCACACCATGCACAAAAATCAACTCAAAATGGATAAAAGACCTAAATGTAAGACCCAAAACTATAAAATATAAAGAAGAAAACATAG
>JAGFMF010009976.1:0-10041 GCA_019455555.1 Galemys pyrenaicus
CCCTCCTCCTATTATTCATCTCAGGTCCTTCTCCAAGAGGCTTAGGAAGAAGACAGCAGCCCCAGAGCATATTTCAACAAACTCTTTATTTACAATTTACATGCAAGTACAATTTACATCCTGTGCTAAAGGTGCTTCTCTTAGCTCCCACCCACCCACTCCATACCCTTCCCCAGGTCCTGCCCTCCCTCTCTCCATGTCCCAGATGCGCCCACCCCCGCCCTCAGCCTTGCCCTCCCTGCCCACCCCACACCTCTGGTCCTAGGACAGCCAGTTACAACAGAAAGGAGGAGGGGGCCCCGGGGACCCTCCGCCTGGACAGCAGGGACCAAGTCAGGGCCCCACCCTGGGGCAGGGGAAGCACTGGAGGCACCTCCCTCTGCTCCCTACTGGCTGCAATGGCGCTTCCTCCTCCTCCCGTCTGCGACAAGAGGATCACACCTTCTCTTCTGAGGAAGTGAGGAGCCAAGCAGCCCCAGCGCCAAGGCTGGCCTCGCGGAGACCCCCGGCTCAGCCCCTGGGAGGGGGGTCTTGTTGGCAGGAGCTGGGCCCACACACAGAGGGCGCTTCCTAGACTTGGCAGCCCTAGGGGCAGCTGCGCTGAGGCCCCTCCTCTGGGGCCGTGGGAACTGGCGCGCCCCCTGGCGGCCAGAGCTAGTAGCCGAGGCAGGGACAGGACTCTGGGCCAGCCCCCAGGGCAGCAGGCTGTGCTGAGAGGCCAGGAGGAAGGCCAGGCTAGGGAGCTCCTCCTCATCCTCACTGGACCCATCTGCTGGCACACACACTCCCCTGACCGCGGAGGCCTGCCCCAGAATGCAGGCGTTCCCGCTGCCCACTCCAGAGGAAGCATATCTCAGGCTCTGAGGGGGACAGCTGGGCTGTCCAGGCCGGGCTGGAGGGGGCTCTTGCTGTCCCGAAGAGGAGGCAGCGGTGCGAGGCCTGGACAGGCCAGTGTCCACTAGGCCGGCTCTTGGAGGGGTCTTACAGTCAGGCTCTGCGGAGCGTCCTTCACCACTGGCCGCTGGCGGGGAGCCAAGTGCATCAGCTGTGGGGGACCTCGAGTCCACGCTGGGTGCACCGTGGCTTGGGACGCCCAGCACGGCCCCCTCCTCCTTCAGACCCGAGAGTCGCTTCTCGACCAGCTGGGAGACAGAGGGCACAGTGACTGGGTCTGCAGAGCAGGAGAGGACAGGTGCCAGAGGGAGGGGGTGCACGCCAGTGAGAGGAAGGGGAGGAGGACCTGCTGGCTCATCGCAGAGATGGCAGCCACGCCCTGCTCGGCACCTGCTTCCCAGCCCTGTGTCCTTCCCCCACCACAATACCCGCAGGCTCCTTCTTGGTCCCGTACCCCCAGGATGGGCCAGCCACCACCATGCCTCCCAGGCAGGAGAGGGGCACGAGAGTAACACAGGGCTCCCTGGATCCAGAGGGCGCGCTCTCCCCTGACTGCCCTAGAGTGCCTTGCCCCCTGCTCACCTGTGCCAGATTAAGCCCTTCCTCCTGCTCCAGCTCCTCAGCGAGGGCCAAAAGATCCAGCTCAGGCTCTGGGGAAAGCAGCTCCAGCAGGAAGCGAGGGTGAATGACTGCCTCCACCTGGGACAGGAGGACGCGGAAGTGAGCGTGCTCAGGGGCACCTGTGAGCACAGCGACCTGGAGAAGGGCAGGGAACACCCACCCCACCCCGGCACGAGGCAGGATGCTGTAGACCATCGTGGCCACGGATGCACCCACGTCCACACATGCAGCTCTTCACACGGATGAACATGGACGCAAGGGAGCACACATGCATGCACAAATAGCATGGACACTCAGATTCCTGGGTAAAGACAGGAGCGCAACCAGGGGCACATGTTTGCACTCAGCACACAGGGACACACTGCACCATTTGCACACACACAGAGAAACACCCATGCACACACGTGCACAAGCACAAAGCCCACACTCACCAGTGCACACTGAGCACACCCAGAGAGAGACACACAAGCGCACACGTGTGCAACGCT
The DNA here is from genome assembly GCA_019455555.1 of Galemys pyrenaicus. Classification (NCBI taxonomy): domain Eukaryota; kingdom Metazoa; phylum Chordata; class Mammalia; order Eulipotyphla; family Talpidae; genus Galemys; species Galemys pyrenaicus. The sequence goes on from JAGFMF010009976.1 coordinate 2,004, forward strand.
TGCAGTGACACACAACCACAACCAATATGTACACCGTGCACGCTGACCCAGACACACAGCTCAGAACGAGAAACAGAACTCAGTTCCAAAGGCCTGGGAAGAACCCCCACTGGTCCTGGGGGAGCCACACCCTGGAACCTCGCAGAACGCAGAGCTCTGGCGCCGCCCACCTTGGTGACAAAGTCCTGCTGGGAGCACAGGTGGTCGATGTAGCTCAGGAGACCCGGGTCAGGGTAGTTGCCCTCCTCCTCTTCCTGCAGCTCGTTCCCCTTCTCAGGGCATTCTCCCAGGGGTGCCCCCGACAGGGGCCCCAGCAGAGCCTCCATGATGTCCACATACTCGTTCACGGCCTCAGGAGGCACCTCCTTGGGTGCCTTGGACTCACGGGGCCGCAGGGGTCGGTGTGGCTGCTGGCGGGCGGCCTGCACCCTGGCACCGGCCTTCCTGGGGCTGCATGCTGAGGCAGGAAGGAAGAAGGAAGGGCGTATGAGGGCCCCAGTTCCCATGCCAACACAGGGCATGGGGGCTGGTACTGCTGGGTCAGGACCCTGAGCCCACACGCCACAGGAGGGGGAGGGCGAGGACAGCATCTGGGGCTTCAGTGGGAGGATGAGGCCACAGTGCCAGGGGCTGCTCAACCCCTCTCCCTAGGTGAGCTGGTGGGTCCTCGGCAGGCAGGTGGGGAGAGTCCTGAACCAGGTGAGCAGCCCCGGTCCAAGGGGCAGCTGCGCCCTGAGAGCAGGCACAGCTCTGGGTGGAAGAGCACACGCGCCCCGCCCCCACCGCCCGGCAGAGAGGCCAGGTGGGACAGGGCTGTCCTGGGCCATGGCCTTTGGCCTTAGCTCCTGGGGAACAGGGGTGCGATACCTGGCTGCTGAGGCAGCGGTGGGGCTGGGGGTCCCCGACTGTCAGGCTGGGGAGGGGCAGGAGGTGGCAGGCACTGCACCCCCTTCATACTCTGTAAGTTCTGCATCTGCAGCTCCTCCTCGGCTTCAAATTCCATGAACCTGGGGAGAGCGGGGGCAGCCGTGCTGAGAGGGCCCAGGCAGAGCCCGGCATGGGCTGCAGGGGCAGCAGGCACTGGGCCGGCCCTGCTGGGACAGTCACGGCCACTCGCTGAGGAGACAGGAGGCCGAGGGGTGGACCCCATGGAGGGACCCCCATGGCTGGAGCTGGACCCGCCTGGTGCCAAAGGGACACCCTACCACCCCCTGTTGTCACGTCAGCCAGGGGCCAGGAGGTGGGAAGAGGGAGGGCGGCGTCCAGATGGAGGAGGAGCCTGTGGGCTGTGGGCTGTGGCCCCGGCCCCAGCCTTGTCCTCCATGTCTCTGCGGACCACGACTGCAGCTGCCCTGGCTGCGCCCGGCCTCGGCTGTCGCCCTGACTCACTTGGCCGCCATCTCGTAGAAGATCATCCTGTCAAAGTTGCTCTTGGTCTGCCACTCCTGCACGGCTCTCCACAGGCCCTCCTCCAGCGTCATGGTGGGCTTCAGGCGGGCCAGGGACCGAAGCACAGGGCTGCAAGCCACGGGCCAGTCAGGGGCTGCGGCGCACCTCCTGCCCTGCCACACACGCCTGCCCCCCACCGCCTCCCGCAGGCCTCCCCGCTCCCATCAGCAGGTCCAGCCCCCACGAGGCCCTTCCGCAGGGCGTGCCTCTTGGACTCCCTGTGGGAGTTACTGTGGTGTGGTGAAGCTCACGAGGACCGTGTCCCACAGCAGACATGCGAGGCTCTGCCCCAGGAGAAGTGAGGACAGCGGGGCTACGGCAGGTGAGTAGGTTGCGAGGGGCCTGGTGTGGAGCTCCACAATGGCATTAGTGTGTCTATGGAAGGCTCCAGAACTCTCTTTCTACCAGGGGAGGTCACGGGGGGCAGGTGGCCACCTGCAAGCCAGTGAGAGCCCACCGGGACCGAATCTGTTGCTCCCTGACTGACCCCAGACTTCGTGTGTCCGAGAAAGTCAAGCCTGTGCCGCAGGCTGCCGATCCTGTCACTAGTTGTGAGCACCAGAGCCCTCAACACTGCCAGGATCAGACGGCCGCCAGGGCCCCGGTGTGAGGAGCAGGGACAAACAAACGGGCCACGCCGGCTGGGCCCACCGGGGCAGCCTGTACAGGGAGCAGAGCTCGCGCAAGGACCCGAGGCCTTCACTCCAGCAGAGAGGCCGGGCGGCTGCAGGGCACGCACAGCCGCAGCTGGATGCAGGGTGGGACCCTGACCCTCGGGCAGGGACTCCTCCTGGAGAGGCAGTGGGGACCCCAGGCCAGGAAGCACGTCCTCTGGAGGGGCCGTGTGCTCCACAGCCTGGAGGGGCATGACCGAGCCCCTGGGGTAGAGAGGTGAGGCCTGGGCATGCAACGCCGCTTCCCAGCCAGAGTTGCGACTGCTCGCAACAGACAGCCCAGGCCCCACTCAGATCTCATGGCACTTGTCTTCTAGAGCTGGGACATCAGCAGGGAGCCCCTCCGCTACTCAGGGCGGCTCTTTCATCGTGAGCACTGCTATCACTTCAAGAGCGCGGCTCAGGCCGGGCATCTGCTGACACTCACCATTAGCCCAGGATCCCCTGCACAAGCCCTGGGGGTCCCCCGGGGGGACTCACATGAGGAAGCAGGAGAGGGCTTCTGCGTCCGGACTCTGAGGAAGGTGCATCCGGGCCAGCGCCTTGAAGCGCTGCCACCGCCGGAAGTTCTCATAAACGCTCTTGGGGTTGCAGGAGTCATCGGGTGAGGCCTTGCTCTGGGTGGTGGCTGGAGCAGCCTCCCTGCAGGCCCCACGTGGCCATGGGCCAGCGTTGGCTGGGACGATGACGGGGGCCAGCTGGGCAGCGGGTGGTGGAGCGGGAGCAGGAGCGGGCAGGCCTGGGGGCCAGCCTCCCTTGCCAGCCTGGGTACCCACAACAGTTGGGGCGGGCATCATGGTCTCAGTTGTAGAGGCTGCCAGGAACAGGGGCGCAGGGTAGCCAGCTGCCCCACAGAAGGTCCCTGGAGCACTCCAGTTGAGGGGTGCTGGTGAAAGGACAAAGGTCTGAGTCTGCGGGGGCACCACGGGCCCCCCTTCTGACCTGACTTGCAGAATGACATTGCAAGGCCCTGTCCCCTGGGGGCCATGGCCTGGTGCTCCTGCCACCAAAGGTGGCCTGGGGAAAGCTGACATCACCAGCGGGTTGGCAGGAGGGTAGACTGGGGTCATGAGTGGGGGTGGGGGTGGCTCCCAAGGTCTCAGGGGCGGGAGGCCTGGAGTGGGAAAGGGCAGGGGCCGGAGGGGAAGCATGGAGGGGCCAGGGTTGACGGTCAAGTCCAGACCCAGCATCGGAGAAGCTGTGGGAAGAGGAGAGGGCTGAATGCAGCAGGAGCATTGGCAGGTAGCGTGAGGCCCTGAGGGCCCTGTGGGCTGAGGCCACAGCGATGACCAAGGCCACGGAGCAGGGAAGCGTGCGGGCGCACACGTCCCCAAGTGCTCCTGCTCTGCCTCTGCCTGCACTGCTCTCCCGGGGACTCTCCCTGTTCTCCAAACCTGACCGTGTGTGCTGGGAAACAGCCTCCCGCGATGCCGGGCCTGGCCCTGCACCCACGCCTGTCTCGTGGCACCCAGGGGTCTGGGCACCCCTGTTTGGGGGAGTAGCCCCTCCTGGGTCATAACCGATGGACCCCACGAGAGCTACAGAAAGTCTCTTTCTCTCTCTGGACTATTCTCCTTGTTTGCCCCCTTAGGAGTCAGCCCGCACTCACTTCACGCAGGGACCTGACCACCCGTTCTGTCCCTCTGCGTGAAGCGGTGGTGGACAGGGAGAGAAGCCTCCCCCACCGACTTGAACGAGGGCCGTGGGCCACCACCAGGGGCTGGACAAGGCAGGAAGTTCAAGAAGAAGTTCCACGAAGGCGAGCAGCCCGTTGCCACTCGGGAGCAAGCCCTCTCTCGGCCGCGTCAGCCCTGCTGAGGGGACAGCCGCCACCAGGCCTGAGGGACGCTGCGGGCTCCCGGGCCACAGCCCTGGTGTGGCCGTTGCGGTGAATTCACACGCCCGGAGAGGACACTCCATCGCGGACTTGGTCACACAAACTCGCTAACAGGCTTCTGCTAGACCAGCCCGCCACATTACCCACTTCAGATCCACATCACCACATTCATTCACAGCCCTTAGAAAGGCAAGGGGGGCAATTCTTGGCACGCGGTCATCAGCCAGGGCTCAGCTTTGCCTTGGCCTTGTCTGTGCCCGGGCACAAGTCCGTGGCTGCCCGTGAACAGGCGACGAAGCGCCTGGGCCCGTCAGACAGCACCATGAGCCTGCCACCTCCCTCCCCCACCGGGTGCTTCTGAGCCTCCTGCGCCCACCTGCTCTGCACCTCCCTGCTCCATCCCACTACCTGTCCCAGCAGGAGAGTCCCCTTTGAATCTCCAAGTTGGCTGGGAGGGTGGCTGGGACCTGGGCTCCCCCTCCTGCAAGCCTCACACTTACCTCCTGAAGCCATCCCCCCGGGCTTGGATGCAGACCTCAGCTGTCTGGCAGCCTCCACAGTGAGCAAGGTCAGGACCAGCAGAGAGTGAGCTGATCCCAACAGAAGCTGAGGACCAAGTAGAGGAGGGAAAGTTTGAATCTAAACAGGGTTAGAATGTGGGAGTCAAGACATTCCGCAGTGGGGGAGGGGCCGGCTCAGGTGGGCCTGGGGGAGGGAGGGGCTGGGGGCACATTCCATGGAGGGCTCTGGCAGGAAGGCAGAACCAGAACTCCTTTTGCAAGTGTTCAGTGGCAGTACAACTGGCACTGGTGGCCTTAGCTTCACAGAACACAGCACCCGGTTTCTCTCATTGTCCCCTTTGCTTCAGCTCTTTATCCAGCAACATAGTTCTGTGTCCTCCAAACCCCTCTGCTTACACCTGGCTCCTGACCTACTGCAAAAGAGGGATCTCTTCTGGAGAAAAACCACCCTACATTCTAATAAATGTGGCCGGGTTTGTGGCCACGTGGACCGCAGCGAAATTAGGGCTGCACAGCAGCTCCAGCATCTTCTGTTGCTATATGACTGTCATTGAAGAGCCATTCCTTGTGTCCCCAGCCTGTGAAGCACTGGGACTTCTGCAGACTCTGGCAGGACCTGCCTTCCCTTTGCTGAAGCCCCAGTCATCACAGCAGCCATGTTGTCTTCACATCCAAGACCAGAGTCTCTGCCCTCTGTTCTCAACCAATGGGATATGTGCTTTGGCAAACCCAAACAATAGACGCCCAGCTGATTTTTAAATTCAGAACAACAAGGGTTTGTTCCTGTAATCGTGTCCCGTGCAGTGTGTATTCCCTGCTTATCTGAAATCTGCATTTGACTGGGATGAAGTACTTTGTTTGGCAGCACTAGCAAGAAAATGTAACTAACGTATTGAGCTAAGCAGTTACTCACTCCCCCTGTGAGTAGAGAACTTGGAGTAAAGACGCTCAAGGGTGCATCCTGGGTCCACCACTTTTTGCTCACAATTGGACTGACACGGACAGCAAACCTGCATTTTGGGTGTTACAGAGTTTGGTGGCGTCATCACTGGCGGAGCCTCTTGGCTTCCTGGGGAGCAACAGAAATAAGGCAGCAAATCTCCTTCCTTAAGTTAAATGGCCTTAACACCTTAGAGCCTTAATCTGTTCACGTGTTGAAGATCCTTACTTTGCATGTGCTCCCCAGACCGACAAGGATTCTAACCACCAATGCCCAAGTCCCATTAGCTGTCCCCCCAACCCCCAATTACCTTCTAGTGACCTTCTGAGCCTGGAATCCTCACTGGTGACCAATCTCCAGTCTTCATCTCACGCCCTTGCTCGTTACAGTGCAGGCTCCTCTCACTCAAAGTCTCACCTCATGACCGTCATAGTGGCTCCTTGTGAAACAAACACGCTTGGCTCTTTTCTCTCAGCTGGAGCCAATGTCAGTTTTTCAGCATAAAACGATAGGAAATAGCATTCGTGTTTTCTGTAGGGAAAAGAGAGGAGTGGTAGGAAGTCCCTCAAGGGAGCGAGGGTGACAATGCAGAGGCCTGCTCCTGAAACCTTAGCGGACAAGCTTCTCTGCCTGCTGCAGCGGGAACAGTTCTGACTGACGGCTTGGTGTTGGGAAGGACTGTTCCATACGGTGAACCTCACTGATAACGTTTTTTTGTTTGTGCTTGAGATTTTCTTGCCCTTTGGGAAGAAACTCCAATTTGAATCATAAGGGTGAACTGTATGAAGATTAAAGAGTGATAGATTTGCATGACTGCAAATGTAGTAATACATGACTGGCTGTAAGGCCCACACTACTTCCCATTTTGCCCATTTTGTAAGAAGGTAATCTGTGCGTCTGTACACTTTCCATGTGACTTCTATGCTTTCCCTGAACTCTCAAGATGCAAGTGCCCAGTGCATGTTTGTGCTGAGTAGTTGGCTGTCCCTGTGAAGGCTCTGACCTCCAACGACTTCCCAGAGGAACTTTTGCTTTCTCTGTAGCAAGGAATTATGTTTTCATGGGCATTGTTGTTTTTAATGTCTCCTTAGTCCCCTCGTGCACTCTATATTGAAGTGAGAGCAATACAAGGGAAATCATGGTGAACTTTATTTCCAAAACCTACTGTTTTGGATTAAAAAACCAACTTGTGGCGTTTTCATCATGGCTCTGAAGTATTGAAAAATATTCAACTAAGGTATTTTGAGAAGGATCGTGAGTCAGAATAATATGCACAGGCAGTTCAGAAAGGATGGCTTCACTGTTGGTCCTCCATTTGTTAAGTCAGTTGGCCAGTCATTTCCAAGGTTGTCTCCATGGTTCTCATATAGGTTTGGAATGCATCTTTTCAGGGCATTGAAATAAAAACTACTTGTGGAATATTGTCTGGTCATGGATCTGCAGTCATTTTGTACTGTATCATAATCCCTCCCCGCCCCCCCAGAAGCAGAGATATTTAAATTAGCCTAAAAGTAATTTGCATTGTGCAGCCAATGAAGGGAGCAGTTATAAGTCTTTCACATTATGGTCATTGACCATGCCTGCAGAAAGCCTCTTTGCAGGCACTGACTACTGGAGAAAATCTCTTTGGACATGGATCAGACGCCTCAGAAGACAGATGATCTTGTGCCCAATCACAGAATGGCAAGATAGCACGTTTGTGTTTTATGGACTTTTGTAATCTTGGCTTCTGAGGTTCTTGTTAGATGTCTGCGGTCTCCAGAGTCACCCTGTTGAATGAGAAGTGAAACTAAACTTGCATTGACCTAACAACCAAAGAGGATGCGATGATTGGAGTTCCTTTGAAGGCATCACAAACTCAAGCCATAAATCGATTCTACTATGACATTTTCCCTTTAATTAAAAAAAAAAAGGAGGGCTGGGTTGCTGAAATTGTGCCCATATCCCCTGCCAGGTCAACTGAAATTGGCGCAGATTAAAACTCATAGTTCAAAATCTTCTATAGGAAAGATCTGTGAATCAACATCTATGGACAAACTCCAAGCATTCAATAAATGTCGTCAGAAAGGTTGTCTAGTGCAGTAAGTGCGTTTGGAAAATCTCTGGAAAGGCAGTCAACGCAAAGCACCTCTTAGATTTGTTGCCAGGTCTACAATTCTCTGCTAGAATTGTTCTTTTATGGAACCTTCAGAATTGGCCGGGAAAAGCACACGCTGTTTTGAAAGACATGAACAAGAATCAAGGAAATGCAGTGCAGAAGGGTTTGAACGCAAATGCCCCAGTTTGTGCTTTAGCTAAAGCTCTCCAGAACCATTTCGCAAGTGTCATATCTAAGTGCCTGAATTGCACGCTTGTAATTTAAAATCGCGAGTGCTCCTTCCCCTCGCGCTCGTTCTAAGGAACAAGAGCGGGCAAGTTCTGGAGAGAAGTGGCGCTGGCGCCTGAGGAGCTAGCTGCCAGGGTGAACCCGACTCCCTGGCTTTCCTCCGCTGCCAGGTCCACCTGGGACAGTTCCCCTCGGCCCCGCCCCGCAAGCACGTGCTCGCCCAGCAAGGGCGGAGCTCTCGAGCGTGTAAACGTCATCACCCAACAGCTCCCAGCGTCCGTTGCGGCTGTT
>JAGFMF010009977.1:0-15521 GCA_019455555.1 Galemys pyrenaicus
TTTTTTTTTTAATTAAAGGGAAAATGTCATAGTAGAATCGATTTATGGCTTGAGTTTGTGATGCCTTCAAAGGAACTCCAATCATCGCATCCTCTTTGGTTGTTAGGTCAATGCAAGTTTAGTTTCACTTCTCATTCAACAGGGTGACTCTGGAGACCGCAGACATCTAACAAGAACCTCAGAAGCCAAGATTACAAAAGTCCATAAAACACAAACGTGCTATCTTGCCATTCTGTGATTGGGCACAAGATCATCTGTCTTCTGAGGCGTCTGATCCATGTCCAAAGAGATTTTCTCCAGTAGTCAGTGCCTGCAAAGAGGCTTTCTGCAGGCATGGTCAATGACCATAATGTGAAAGACTTATAACTGCTCCCTTCATTGGCTGCACAATGCAAATTACTTTTAGGCTAATTTAAATATCTCTGCTTCTGGGGGGGCGGGGAGGGATTATGATACAGTACAAAATGACTGCAGATCCATGACCAGACAATATTCCACAAGTAGTTTTTATTTCAATGCCCTGAAAAGATGCATTCCAAACCTATATGAGAACCATGGAGACAACCTTGGAAATGACTGGCCAACTGACTTAACAAATGGAGGACCAACAGTGAAGCCATCCTTTCTGAACTGCCTGTGCATATTATTCTGACTCACGATCCTTCTCAAAATACCTTAGTTGAATATTTTTCAATACTTCAGAGCCATGATGAAAACGCCACAAGTTGGTTTTTTAATCCAAAACAGTAGGTTTTGGAAATAAAGTTCACCATGATTTCCCTTGTATTGCTCTCACTTCAATATAGAGTGCACGAGGGGACTAAGGAGACATTAAAAACAACAATGCCCATGAAAACATAATTCCTTGCTACAGAGAAAGCAAAAGTTCCTCTGGGAAGTCGTTGGAGGTCAGAGCCTTCACAGGGACAGCCAACTACTCAGCACAAACATGCACTGGGCACTTGCATCTTGAGAGTTCAGGGAAAGCATAGAAGTCACATGGAAAGTGTACAGACGCACAGATTACCTTCTTACAAAATGGGCAAAATGGGAAGTAGTGTGGGCCTTACAGCCAGTCATGTATTACTACATTTGCAGTCATGCAAATCTATCACTCTTTAATCTTCATACAGTTCACCCTTATGATTCAAATTGGAGTTTCTTCCCAAAGGGCAAGAAAATCTCAAGCACAAACAAAAAAACGTTATCAGTGAGGTTCACCGTATGGAACAGTCCTTCCCAACACCAAGCCGTCAGTCAGAACTGTTCCCGCTGCAGCAGGCAGAGAAGCTTGTCCGCTAAGGTTTCAGGAGCAGGCCTCTGCATTGTCACCCTCGCTCCCTTGAGGGACTTCCTACCACTCCTCTCTTTTCCCTACAGAAAACACGAATGCTATTTCCTATCGTTTTATGCTGAAAAACTGACATTGGCTCCAGCTGAGAGAAAAGAGCCAAGCGTGTTTGTTTCACAAGGAGCCACTATGACGGTCATGAGGTGAGACTTTGAGTGAGAGGAGCCTGCACTGTAACGAGCAAGGGCGTGAGATGAAGACTGGAGATTGGTCACCAGTGAGGATTCCAGGCTCAGAAGGTCACTAGAAGGTAATTGGGGGTTGGGGGGACAGCTAATGGGACTTGGGCATTGGTGGTTAGAATCCTTGTCGGTCTGGGGAGCACATGCAAAGTAAGGATCTTCAACACGTGAACAGATTAAGGCTCTAAGGTGTTAAGGCCATTTAACTTAAGGAAGGAGATTTGCTGCCTTATTTCTGTTGCTCCCCAGGAAGCCAAGAGGCTCCGCCAGTGATGACGCCACCAAACTCTGTAACACCCAAAATGCAGGTTTGCTGTCCGTGTCAGTCCAATTGTGAGCAAAAAGTGGTGGACCCAGGATGCACCCTTGAGCGTCTTTACTCCAAGTTCTCTACTCACAGGGGGAGTGAGTAACTGCTTAGCTCAATACGTTAGTTACATTTTCTTGCTAGTGCTGCCAAACAAAGTACTTCATCCCAGTCAAATGCAGATTTCAGATAAGCAGGGAATACACACTGCACGGGACACGATTACAGGAACAAACCCTTGTTGTTCTGAATTTAAAAATCAGCTGGGCGTCTATTGTTTGGGTTTGCCAAAGCACATATCCCATTGGTTGAGAACAGAGGGCAGAGACTCTGGTCTTGGATGTGAAGACAACATGGCTGCTGTGATGACTGGGGCTTCAGCAAAGGGAAGGCAGGTCCTGCCAGAGTCTGCAGAAGTCCCAGTGCTTCACAGGCTGGGGACACAAGGAATGGCTCTTCAATGACAGTCATATAGCAACAGAAGATGCTGGAGCTGCTGTGCAGCCCTAATTTCGCTGCGGTCCACGTGGCCACAAACCCGGCCACATTTATTAGAATGTAGGGTGGTTTTTCTCCAGAAGAGATCCCTCTTTTGCAGTAGGTCAGGAGCCAGGTGTAAGCAGAGGGGTTTGGAGGACACAGAACTATGTTGCTGGATAAAGAGCTGAAGCAAAGGGGACAATGAGAGAAACCGGGTGCTGTGTTCTGTGAAGCTAAGGCCACCAGTGCCAGTTGTACTGCCACTGAACACTTGCAAAAGGAGTTCTGGTTCTGCCTTCCTGCCAGAGCCCTCCATGGAATGTGCCCCCAGCCCCTCCCTCCCCCAGGCCCACCTGAGCCGGCCCCTCCCCCACTGCGGAATGTCTTGACTCCCACATTCTAACCCTGTTTAGATTCAAACTTTCCCTCCTCTACTTGGTCCTCAGCTTCTGTTGGGATCAGCTCACTCTCTGCTGGTCCTGACCTTGCTCACTGTGGAGGCTGCCAGACAGCTGAGGTCTGCATCCAAGCCCGGGGGGATGGCTTCAGGAGGTAAGTGTGAGGCTTGCAGGAGGGGGAGCCCAGGTCCCAGCCACCCTCCCAGCCAACTTGGAGATTCAAAGGGGACTCTCCTGCTGGGACAGGTAGTGGGATGGAGCAGGGAGGTGCAGAGCAGGTGGGCGCAGGAGGCTCAGAAGCACCCGGTGGGGGAGGGAGGTGGCAGGCTCATGGTGCTGTCTGACGGGCCCAGGCGCTTCGTCGCCTGTTCACGGGCAGCCACGGACTTGTGCCCGGGCACAGACAAGGCCAAGGCAAAGCTGAGCCCTGGCTGATGACCGCGTGCCAAGAATTGCCCCCCTTGCCTTTCTAAGGGCTGTGAATGAATGTGGTGATGTGGATCTGAAGTGGGTAATGTGGCGGGCTGGTCTAGCAGAAGCCTGTTAGCGAGTTTGTGTGACCAAGTCCGCGATGGAGTGTCCTCTCCGGGCGTGTGAATTCACCGCAACGGCCACACCAGGGCTGTGGCCCGGGAGCCCGCAGCGTCCCTCAGGCCTGGTGGCGGCTGTCCCCTCAGCAGGGCTGACGCGGCCGAGAGAGGGCTTGCTCCCGAGTGGCAACGGGCTGCTCGCCTTCGTGGAACTTCTTCTTGAACTTCCTGCCTTGTCCAGCCCCTGGTGGTGGCCCACGGCCCTCGTTCAAGTCGGTGGGGGAGGCTTCTCTCCCTGTCCACCACCGCTTCACGCAGAGGGACAGAACGGGTGGTCAGGTCCCTGCGTGAAGTGAGTGCGGGCTGACTCCTAAGGGGGCAAACAAGGAGAATAGTCCAGAGAGAGAAAGAGACTTTCTGTAGCTCTCGTGGGGTCCATCGGTTATGACCCAGGAGGGGCTACTCCCCCAAACAGGGGTGCCCAGACCCCTGGGTGCCACGAGACAGGCGTGGGTGCAGGGCCAGGCCCGGCATCGCGGGAGGCTGTTTCCCAGCACACACGGTCAGGTTTGGAGAACAGGGAGAGTCCCCGGGAGAGCAGTGCAGGCAGAGGCAGAGCAGGAGCACTTGGGGACGTGTGCGCCCGCACGCTTCCCTGCTCCGTGGCCTTGGTCATCGCTGTGGCCTCAGCCCACAGGGCCCTCAGGGCCTCACGCTACCTGCCAATGCTCCTGCTGCATTCAGCCCTCTCCTCTTCCCACAGCTTCTCCGATGCTGGGTCTGGACTTGACCGTCAACCCTGGCCCCTCCATGCTTCCCCTCCGGCCCCTGCCCTTTCCCACTCCAGGCCTCCCGCCCCTGAGACCTTGGGAGCCACCCCCACCCCCACTCATGACCCCAGTCTACCCTCCTGCCAACCCGCTGGTGATGTCAGCTTTCCCCAGGCCACCTTTGGTGGCAGGAGCACCAGGCCATGGCCCCCAGGGGACAGGGCCTTGCAATGTCATTCTGCAAGTCAGGTCAGAAGGGGGGCCCGTGGTGCCCCCGCAGACTCAGACCTTTGTCCTTTCACCAGCACCCCTCAACTGGAGTGCTCCAGGGACCTTCTGTGGGGCAGCTGGCTACCCTGCGCCCCTGTTCCTGGCAGCCTCTACAACTGAGACCATGATGCCCGCCCCAACTGTTGTGGGTACCCAGGCTGGCAAGGGAGGCTGGCCCCCAGGCCTGCCCGCTCCTGCTCCCGCTCCACCACCCGCTGCCCAGCTGGCCCCCGTCATCGTCCCAGCCAACGCTGGCCCATGGCCACGTGGGGCCTGCAGGGAGGCTGCTCCAGCCACCACCCAGAGCAAGGCCTCACCCGATGACTCCTGCAACCCCAAGAGCGTTTATGAGAACTTCCGGCGGTGGCAGCGCTTCAAGGCGCTGGCCCGGATGCACCTTCCTCAGAGTCCGGACGCAGAAGCCCTCTCCTGCTTCCTCATGTGAGTCCCCCCGGGGGACCCCCAGGGCTTGTGCAGGGGATCCTGGGCTAATGGTGAGTGTCAGCAGATGCCCGGCCTGAGCCGCGCTCTTGAAGTGATAGCAGTGCTCACGATGAAAGAGCCGCCCTGAGTAGCGGAGGGGCTCCCTGCTGATGTCCCAGCTCTAGAAGACAAGTGCCATGAGATCTGAGTGGGGCCTGGGCTGTCTGTTGCGAGCAGTCGCAACTCTGGCTGGGAAGCGGCGTTGCATGCCCAGGCCTCACCTCTCTACCCCAGGGGCTCGGTCATGCCCCTCCAGGCTGTGGAGCACACGGCCCCTCCAGAGGACGTGCTTCCTGGCCTGGGGTCCCCACTGCCTCTCCAGGAGGAGTCCCTGCCCGAGGGTCAGGGTCCCACCCTGCATCCAGCTGCGGCTGTGCGTGCCCTGCAGCCGCCCGGCCTCTCTGCTGGAGTGAAGGCCTCGGGTCCTTGCGCGAGCTCTGCTCCCTGTACAGGCTGCCCCGGTGGGCCCAGCCGGCGTGGCCCGTTTGTTTGTCCCTGCTCCTCACACCGGGGCCCTGGCGGCCGTCTGATCCTGGCAGTGTTGAGGGCTCTGGTGCTCACAACTAGTGACAGGATCGGCAGCCTGCGGCACAGGCTTGACTTTCTCGGACACACGAAGTCTGGGGTCAGTCAGGGAGCAACAGATTCGGTCCCGGTGGGCTCTCACTGGCTTGCAGGTGGCCACCTGCCCCCCGTGACCTCCCCTGGTAGAAAGAGAGTTCTGGAGCCTTCCATAGACACACTAATGCCATTGTGGAGCTCCACACCAGGCCCCTCGCAACCTACTCACCTGCCGTAGCCCCGCTGTCCTCACTTCTCCTGGGGCAGAGCCTCGCATGTCTGCTGTGGGACACGGTCCTCGTGAGCTTCACCACACCACAGTAACTCCCACAGGGAGTCCAAGAGGCACGCCCTGCGGAAGGGCCTCGTGGGGGCTGGACCTGCTGATGGGAGCGGGGAGGCCTGCGGGAGGCGGTGGGGGGCAGGCGTGTGTGGCAGGGCAGGAGGTGCGCCGCAGCCCCTGACTGGCCCGTGGCTTGCAGCCCTGTGCTTCGGTCCCTGGCCCGCCTGAAGCCCACCATGACGCTGGAGGAGGGCCTGTGGAGAGCCGTGCAGGAGTGGCAGACCAAGAGCAACTTTGACAGGATGATCTTCTACGAGATGGCGGCCAAGTGAGTCAGGGCGACAGCCGAGGCCGGGCGCAGCCAGGGCAGCTGCAGTCGTGGTCCGCAGAGACATGGAGGACAAGGCTGGGGCCGGGGCCACAGCCCACAGCCCACAGGCTCCTCCTCCATCTGGACGCCGCCCTCCCTCTTCCCACCTCCTGGCCCCTGGCTGACGTGACAACAGGGGGTGGTAGGGTGTCCCTTTGGCACCAGGCGGGTCCAGCTCCAGCCATGGGGGTCCCTCCATGGGGTCCACCCCTCGGCCTCCTGTCTCCTCAGCGAGTGGCCGTGACTGTCCCAGCAGGGCCGGCCCAGTGCCTGCTGCCCCTGCAGCCCATGCCGGGCTCTGCCTGGGCCCTCTCAGCACGGCTGCCCCCGCTCTCCCCAGGTTCATGGAATTTGAAGCCGAGGAGGAGCTGCAGATGCAGAACTTACAGAGTATGAAGGGGGTGCAGTGCCTGCCACCTCCTGCCCCTCCCCAGCCTGACAGTCGGGGACCCCCAGCCCCACCGCTGCCTCAGCAGCCAGGTATCGCACCCCTGTTCCCCAGGAGCTAAGGCCAAAGGCCATGGCCCAGGACAGCCCTGTCCCACCTGGCCTCTCTGCCGGGCGGTGGGGGCGGGGCGCGTGTGCTCTTCCACCCAGAGCTGTGCCTGCTCTCAGGGCGCAGCTGCCCCTTGGACCGGGGCTGCTCACCTGGTTCAGGACTCTCCCCACCTGCCTGCCGAGGACCCACCAGCTCACCTAGGGAGAGGGGTTGAGCAGCCCCTGGCACTGTGGCCTCATCCTCCCACTGAAGCCCCAGATGCTGTCCTCGCCCTCCCCCTCCTGTGGCGTGTGGGCTCAGGGTCCTGACCCAGCAGTACCAGCCCCCATGCCCTGTGTTGGCATGGGAACTGGGGCCCTCATACGCCCTTCCTTCTTCCTTCCTGCCTCAGCATGCAGCCCCAGGAAGGCCGGTGCCAGGGTGCAGGCCGCCCGCCAGCAGCCACACCGACCCCTGCGGCCCCGTGAGTCCAAGGCACCCAAGGAGGTGCCTCCTGAGGCCGTGAACGAGTATGTGGACATCATGGAGGCTCTGCTGGGGCCCCTGTCGGGGGCACCCCTGGGAGAATGCCCTGAGAAGGGGAACGAGCTGCAGGAAGAGGAGGAGGGCAACTACCCTGACCCGGGTCTCCTGAGCTACATCGACCACCTGTGCTCCCAGCAGGACTTTGTCACCAAGGTGGGCGGCGCCAGAGCTCTGCGTTCTGCGAGGTTCCAGGGTGTGGCTCCCCCAGGACCAGTGGGGGTTCTTCCCAGGCCTTTGGAACTGAGTTCTGTTTCTCGTTCTGAGCTGTGTGTCTGGGTCAGCGTGCACGGTGTACATATTGGTTGTGGTTGTGTGTCACTGCAAGCGTTGCACACGTGTGCGCTTGTGTGTCTCTCTCTGGGTGTGCTCAGTGTGCACTGGTGAGTGTGGGCTTTGTGCTTGTGCACGTGTGTGCATGGGTGTTTCTCTGTGTGTGTGCAAATGGTGCAGTGTGTCCCTGTGTGCTGAGTGCAAACATGTGCCCCTGGTTGCGCTCCTGTCTTTACCCAGGAATCTGAGTGTCCATGCTATTTGTGCATGCATGTGTGCTCCCTTGCGTCCATGTTCATCCGTGTGAAGAGCTGCATGTGTGGACGTGGGTGCATCCGTGGCCACGATGGTCTACAGCATCCTGCCTCGTGCCGGGGTGGGGTGGGTGTTCCCTGCCCTTCTCCAGGTCGCTGTGCTCACAGGTGCCCCTGAGCACGCTCACTTCCGCGTCCTCCTGTCCCAGGTGGAGGCAGTCATTCACCCTCGCTTCCTGCTGGAGCTGCTTTCCCCAGAGCCTGAGCTGGATCTTTTGGCCCTCGCTGAGGAGCTGGAGCAGGAGGAAGGGCTTAATCTGGCACAGGTGAGCAGGGGGCAAGGCACTCTAGGGCAGTCAGGGGAGAGCGCGCCCTCTGGATCCAGGGAGCCCTGTGTTACTCTCGTGCCCCTCTCCTGCCTGGGAGGCATGGTGGTGGCTGGCCCATCCTGGGGGTACGGGACCAAGAAGGAGCCTGCGGGTATTGTGGTGGGGGAAGGACACAGGGCTGGGAAGCAGGTGCCGAGCAGGGCGTGGCTGCCATCTCTGCGATGAGCCAGCAGGTCCTCCTCCCCTTCCTCTCACTGGCGTGCACCCCCTCCCTCTGGCACCTGTCCTCTCCTGCTCTGCAGACCCAGTCACTGTGCCCTCTGTCTCCCAGCTGGTCGAGAAGCGACTCTCGGGTCTGAAGGAGGAGGGGGCCGTGCTGGGCGTCCCAAGCCACGGTGCACCCAGCGTGGACTCGAGGTCCCCCACAGCTGATGCACTTGGCTCCCCGCCAGCGGCCAGTGGTGAAGGACGCTCCGCAGAGCCTGACTGTAAGACCCCTCCAAGAGCCGGCCTAGTGGACACTGGCCTGTCCAGGCCTCGCACCGCTGCCTCCTCTTCGGGACAGCAAGAGCCCCCTCCAGCCCGGCCTGGACAGCCCAGCTGTCCCCCTCAGAGCCTGAGATATGCTTCCTCTGGAGTGGGCAGCGGGAACGCCTGCATTCTGGGGCAGGCCTCCGCGGTCAGGGGAGTGTGTGTGCCAGCAGATGGGTCCAGTGAGGATGAGGAGGAGCTCCCTAGCCTGGCCTTCCTCCTGGCCTCTCAGCACAGCCTGCTGCCCTGGGGGCTGGCCCAGAGTCCTGTCCCTGCCTCGGCTACTAGCTCTGGCCGCCAGGGGGCGCGCCAGTTCCCACGGCCCCAGAGGAGGGGCCTCAGCGCAGCTGCCCCTAGGGCTGCCAAGTCTAGGAAGCGCCCTCTGTGTGTGGGCCCAGCTCCTGCCAACAAGACCCCCCTCCCAGGGGCTGAGCCGGGGGTCTCCGCGAGGCCAGCCTTGGCGCTGGGGCTGCTTGGCTCCTCACTTCCTCAGAAGAGAAGGTGTGATCCTCTTGTCGCAGACGGGAGGAGGAGGAAGCGCCATTGCAGCCAGTAGGGAGCAGAGGGAGGTGCCTCCAGTGCTTCCCCTGCCCCAGGGTGGGGCCCTGACTTGGTCCCTGCTGTCCAGGCGGAGGGTCCCCGGGGCCCCCTCCTCCTTTCTGTTGTAACTGGCTGTCCTAGGACCAGAGGTGTGGGGTGGGCAGGGAGGGCAAGGCTGAGGGCGGGGGTGGGCGCATCTGGGACATGGAGAGAGGGAGGGCAGGACCTGGGGAAGGGTATGGAGTGGGTGGGTGGGAGCTAAGAGAAGCACCTTTAGCACAGGATGTAAATTGTACTTGCATGTAAATTGTAAATAAAGAGTTTGTTGAAATATGCTCTGGGGCTGCTGTCTTCTTCCTAAGCCTCTTGGAGAAGGACCTGAGATGAATAATAGGAGGAGGGTTCCCAGGGGCTGTGTGTCTTCTGAGAGCTGTGAGCCCTGGAGATGTCTTAAGAGCCTCCATAGCCAAACCCTAGATGTACGCGATGTCAGCATTTTTTTATAATTTGTCTTGGACCATTTAAAGATGCAAACTTCATTAAGCTTATTTTGACATTCACAGTGCACACAAGTTACCCATTTAAAATATGCGAATTATGGGTTTGGGCATTCTCCTTGAAATTGGAACTTGCCCACAACACGTTTTTAACATTTTCATCATTCAGGAAGGTAGTCACATACCTTCCCTGCACTCCAGCACTAAGTAACCACTACTCCTTTTTCAGCCTCTACAGATTTCCGTATTTCATTCATAGGAGTGGAAACATAAAATGTAGTCTTTTATGTCTGTTTTCTTTCACTAGAATGCTTCCAAGGTCCATCCACATTAGCCCATAGTGATAGTTTAAGTCTTTTCATTGGCAAATTATTTCTCACTGTGTGGAGGTTACATCCATTTATCAATCGGCATTTGGTTGTTTCTACTTAGTATTATGAATAAATCTGTTATGATCGTTTGTCTACAAGTTTTTGTGGGGATGTATGTTTTCATTTCTCATGGCTATATTCTAGGACTGAAACAGTTGGGTCATGGGGAAATCTGTTTAGACTTTTCAGGAACTGCCAGACTGTTTTCAAAGTGGGGTAACATGATGTGCATTTCCACTAGCAGTGCATGAGGGTTCAACTTCTCTGCACATTCTGACCAACACTTACATCATCTGTCTATTTTATAATAGTGGTCTTAGTGCTTCTAAGGGGCCTCTGACTGTAGTTTGGGATTGTGGTTCCTTATTGTTGCATGTGCAACATTGTCATGTTTGTTTTGGCCACTTCTACATATTTTTATTCTTTGTCCATTTTAAACTGCATTGTCTTTTATTATGGTCTGGTAAGAGTTCTTTGTATATAAATTTTAGATAAAAGTCTCTTTGGAGATATGATTTACAAAATATGCTCTTATCTTTTGGATTGCCCATTTTTAATAATGTCCTTTAAAGCAAAAAATAAGTATTTTTTTAAAGATTTATTTATTTATACATATAAGAACTGGGGTACAGGCCAGAATCCAGGGCAGTGAGAAGATTCACCAGAGACAGAGCGGGTAACAGAACAGGCAGACTGACTGAAACACACTGCCGAGGGGAGCAGCAGGCGAGGCAGGAGAGGTCTGCTACACCATGTGGGTCCCCTCCCTGGCCGGCGGCAGGGATCGAACTCGTGCTGCAGTGGCTGCGGTTAGCTTCATAGTGCATTGCTTAACCCACTGCACCACGAGCGAGGCCCCAAAAAATAAGTATTTTTGATGAAGTTCAATTAATCTATTTTTTTTCCTTTGTTGCTTGAGCATTTTTGCCTATATCATGAAATTTTTAGCCTATATTTTCTTCTCTTTTTGTTGAAATTTTTATCATGAAATTTTTAGGCTATATTTTCTTCTCTTTTTTTTTTTTGTTACCATCTCACCATTTTAAAGTTTACGATTAAGTTTTGTTAGTATAGTCACATTGTTGTGTAGCAGACTTCTAGAAAATTTGTGTTTTTCAACTCTGAAAGTATTCACATTACATACTATTCTCTCTCCTTTTCCCCAATCATTTATGCTTTCTGTTTCTGTGGCCTTGACTATTTCAGCTACTTTATATAAGCAGAATCATACAGTATATGTCTTTTTGTGACTGCTTTTACTGAGCATACTAACCTCAGGCTTCATGCAGGGTGTAGCATGTGACAGTTTTTAAAGCTATGTAATATTCCATTGTATAAACCACATTTTCTTTATCCATTCATCTCTAATGAAAAAAATTTATTTTATTTATTTATGCATAGAAGAACTGGGCTGTGGGCCAGAGGTAGAGGGTGAGAGGGTTCACCAAAGACAGAGTGGGGAGCAGAACAGGCAGATTGACTGAAACACACTGCTGAGGGGAGCAGCAGGTGAGACAGGAGAGGTCTGCTGTGCCATGTGGGTCAACTCCCTGAGAGGGGATCGAACTCCTGCTGCAGTGGCTATGGATAGCTTCATAGTGCTGTGACTTAACCCCTTGTACCACCAGGGAGACCCTGTTTATAATTCTTATGGATATACATATTCAGACTTGAGATTGCTAGTTTTACACTTAGATTTCTATTGTTATATTTTTAAATTTTTAAGGAAAATGCATTTTGTGTTTTATAAGTAATGTATCATTTTACATTCCCAACAATGAGAAAGGTGACCACTATCAAAAAATTGGTATGGACCCTTATTATAAAGGTATTTATGTCTAATAGACATGTAGATCAATAAAATTATATATAATGATAATTTCTGTGCTTATATATGGCATCATATTGATTATATCATATTGCCTTTTATTTCTGACTTCAAGATAAAAAAATTGGTGGACTGATGTTCTTAAATTTTTCAGTGATTCATATTTTATGGATATATTAACACTTATTTATCACTTATCTTCCTGGGACCTTTTGCAAATTATAAAGTTACAGGGTAATAGGTCCTAAGTGAAAATATATCCTTTTCAGGACTTTAAAAATTACTCCATGTGGTCTGTCTGTTTATTATTACTATTGAAAGTTATGCCACATATTAATAACCATTGTGGGTGGTCAATTTTTTCCTTACTATTTTTAAGATTATCCTTTGCATCCTATAATATCACAAGGGGTCATTAAAAGAATTAAAAAAAAAATACTTTTACACTCCATGTGATTTCCTTTGCTTCAAAACTAATATTATACATTTTTCATCAACTCGTGAACATAATATGACCTCAGTGTCGCTACTCTTCACCCTCCTGAGGCCTGGGCCCCTGGAGGCCCCCCTACACCTCCCTGGCAGCCTAGCCCTCATCTGCCTTGCCCTGCACAGGCCATGGCAGTGGAGCTCAGGGCCTGCTGACACCACAGCGCCCCCTGATGGCACTCCTCCTCCTGCTTGTCCCTAGGCTGAGGACACCCCTGAGCTGGCCCTTGAGAGTCCCAGCACACCCCACCCTCCTCTTTAACCTCTCAGTTGCCACAGCTTGTCCCTGAGGTGCCACAGACCTGCCCTGACCCCACACGCCACACAGTGCTCTCTCCTCTCCCCAGAGAGCCCCTTCCCCTGAGGGAGGTACCCAGACACCACTGTGAGGAGAGATGGACCCCACAGGATGTCAGCTCAGACTGTGCGACATAATAGACCCAGTTCCATGTTTGCTGGTTCTGTGACTGTAGCTCAGTTTCCTCACTGAGGAAATGGAATTGAAAACAGTCTCCTCTTCATAAGGTTGCTGTGGGAAGTTGTGCATGTGCCTGGCATTTAATAGGTGCTTAAAGCATGTTGGCTTTTTGCCCTGGCCAGGTGTGGCTTCCACTACCTGAGTTGGACTTAGTCTGGCCCATCTTAGACCCGTCCTCTCACCCAGGGTAGAACTGTCTCCCCCCACCCTGTCCATGGTTTACTGTCTCTCTCTACAGTAATACAAAAGGCAGCTCACTTGTCATGAGGCGAGTTATTATTTAATTTTTTTGTCTTTCTGGGCTTATTTGCAGTTGGAGCTCATGGACAGAAAAGCCACGGAGAAGGGACCACAAAAAGATGATAAGGATGGGCAGAGGGAGGTGTGGCACATTCCACTGAGGCACATCCTAGTGGGGACACTAGGGTCTGAGGCAGAGTGCAGGGCAGAGCACTTGTGGGTCACTGCAGGGCCCTGAACACCAACAGCAATGGGAGCCAGAGCTGTGGAGGCCTGAGGGCAGTTTGGGGCCTGGGTGGGCTGGCAGCGCGCAGAGGCTCATAGGGTGGAGGAGCAGCTGAGGGGTCAGGGAGAGGAGTGAGCCTCTGGATCTCGTTGATCCAGTCAGTGAAGTAGGCGACCCTGGTGAAGATGCTCGGGTAGATGGGATGCTGGCACTTCAATCCCCAGCTGGCCAACCCCACCAGAACCCAGGCTCTAGGGAGGCTGCACACCAGGGGTCCTCCAGAATCGCCCTAGGAAAGACAGGAGAGTAGCGTGGATGACTGAAGCCTGTCTGAGAATACCAAGTGTGCATGGGGCTGGTGAGCCTCTTGCCTGGTGCCTCAGAGACCCTCTGTGAGCGACCAGACATTAGCTTCCAGCTGCAGCCCTGCCAGTCTCATTAGTGGGCAGTTCCATGCTTCAAGAAAATCAGAGATGGGGCCTCCCTGGTGGCGCAGTGGGTTAAGCAATGCACTATGAAGCAAACCGCAGCCACTGCAGCATGAGTTCGATCCCTGCTGCCGGCCAGAGAGGGCACCCACATGGCGCAGCAGACCTCTCCTGCTGTGCCCGCTGTTCCCCTTAGCAGTGTACTTCTGTTGATCTGCCTGTTCTGCTCCTTGCTCTCTGTGGTGAATCCTCTCACCTCCCCACACCTCTGGCCTGTACCCCAGTGCTTGTATACATAAATAAATAAATCTTTAAAAAAAAAAAAGAAAATCAGAGTTGACCCTCGGGAGAGTTGACCCTAAATCTCTCAATATATCCAGCTTCTGCCCCTCACCTCAGGGAGGAGCTGCTGGCTGAGGAGAATGACAGGAGGGGATGACAGGACACAGAAGGCTTGGCCTCTGAGAGGTTTCCCAGCTATTGCCAAGACCCCCAGCTGTGGCTCCTTCCCACCGGAGTCCCTTCCTTTCTCATTCATCTAGGCCTCTGTTTCGCTGTCAGCTGCTTGGGTGCTCATTTTCCAAAAATGCCTACAGCCAGGCCTTGTGGAGACGTTCTCATCGCTAGGGGAGCAAGCAGGCCCCCAGAAAGAAGCTGGAAACTACTAGAATCCTGATATGCTATCAGGACATACACCCCTTTATTCAATGGCCGAAAGGAGGGTGTCCTCCTGGGGAAATAGGGGAGAAGGGCCAGTGCTGTGCTCGCTCCTCCAACCACACACCAAGCATCCTAGAACCAGCGTTGGCTTTTAGAAACATGGGTGAAAACACAAATTCCATCCCTCACGGTCCTGCTAAACAAGATGAGAAGCCCATCTCAGATGTGACACACGCAGCCAAGTCCTGTAAGGGACAGGGGGTGTCAGCGAAGGATCAGTGCTTCATCATGGGTGGCAGAAGGTTTTCCTGAGCTGGGACTCAAATCAGGACACAGAACCTGACTTTGCAATGCTGGAACAGAGGGAGTGCTGCGGGTAGACAAGGGGAGGAGGAACGTGTTGGAAGTGGAAGAGCATGAGTGGGCACAGGCAGGAAGCAGGGTTTGGATCTCCCCCCGCCCCATCCCCAGAGAGATTTATATGGAAAGAGGAGGCATAGGGTCAGGTCAGAGAAGGAGATGAGATGATGGAAACAAAGGTGGCATGATACACTTTGATGACAGAAGAAGGGACCAGTAGTCAAGAAAACAGGTGGTCCCTGGAAGCTGGAAAGACATTCTCAAAAGCCTCCCAGAGGAACCAGCCTGGTACACACCTGGATTTTAGACTTCTGACCTCCAGAAAGATAAGATATACAGTTTTGTCATTTGGCCACCCAGTATGACATAATTTGTCACAGCTGCCCTGGGAATCTCAGAGCTGGGGCCTTCTTAGAGAGTGCAAATGCATCATGGCAGCTTCAGCCCTTCCTAGTGGAATATACTTGGTTTTCCCAGTCTGCACCTATCTCTCTAGCTCAAGTCTCGGGAAGACCTGGTCCTTGTCTGGAGCACTGTTCTTTCTAGGCCACAGCAATTCACACAGATGAACCATGTTGTCACCGGAATCACCGTGGATTGTCAGCCCATCTAGGGGAAGACAGGAAGGCCTCTAACAAGCCCAAGGCCCTTGGGGGAGCTCTGAGAAGGGAGATGAAACCTCAATACTAACATACCTCATGACAAGTGAGCTGCCGTTTGCACTATTATAGAATGAGGACATTTTGTGTGTGTGTGTGTGTGTAGGTGGGTGGGTGGCCAGGGCAGTGAGTTCCACCCTGGGTGAGAGGACGAGTCTAACACAGGTCCATATTAGATAGCAGCAGCCAAACTCGGCCAGGGGAAGAAGCCAATACGTGTCAAGCACCTACTAAGTATAGGCACATGCTCAATTTCCCACAGCAACCTTATGAAGAGGAGACTGTTTTCAATTCCATTTCCTCAGTGAGGAAACTGAGCTACAGTCACAGAACCAGCAAACATGGAACTGGG
>JAGFMF010009980.1:0-32823 GCA_019455555.1 Galemys pyrenaicus
CCACATCTGTTCCAACCAGTCCAAGACCAAAAAGCAAGCACAGTTTCTTCACCTGTCCCTCTGCTCCACGTGCCCCATCCAGGTCTCCTTGCTGTTCTCCATCTTCCTTTTTTCCTTTTCTTCTCTTCTCTGCAGAAATCTTTTTCTCCTCAGCTCCACCCACTTAGGGTGGAACCAGGATTTTGGAACTTCCCCTTTTCCTGGGACCAACCTGTTACATCACCTGAGACAGTGGGGAGCTGAACCACTGAAATACACTGCTAAGGGGAGCAGCGGGCGAGGCAGGAGAGGTCTGCTGCGCCATGTGGGCCACTCCCTGGGGGAGATCGAACTCATACTGCAGTGGCTGCAGATGCAGTGATGTGCTTAACCTGTTGCACCACCAGGGAGGCCCTCTTTTAAGAATTGTTTTATGAAATAATGTATCACCAGTGTTCTTGGTAGGAACCCAGCACTGTGTTGAAGAGTAAGATTAAAGGGGAGTAAGTTTTAGGGATACCTCTAGCAATTTTTTCACTTATATTTTACTGTTTATGTATGTCCAAGAGTGTTATGTGGTAAAAGTAGATGACTAAGTTAAAAAATCTCTGTCAACAAGTAAAAAATAAGTTTAAATTACAATGAAAATATTATATCACAGTTTGACAACATTTTCTCTTAGTGTAAAAGGATGGAATCTCATTCAACCAATGATGCTTTAGAATGCAAGTAAGACTTTAAGTGAGGTTTACTGTCACATCAGCTGCTGAGTGATGACTTGGGGTTCAGTTAGCTGGGCCCTTGGGTTACTTTTTTTTTTTTAATTTTTTATTATGCACACAAGAGCTAGGGTACAGGCCAGAATCACAGGAGGTGAGAGGATCCACCAGAGCCAGAGCGGAGAGCAGAACAGGCAAATAGACTGAAGCACACTGCTGAGGGAAGCAGCGGGGAGACAGGAGAGGTCTGCTATGCCATATGGGTCCCCTCCCTGGCAGGGGATCGAACTCCCGGTGCAGTGGTTGCCATTTGCTTCATAGTGCATTGCTTAACCCACTGTGCCACCAGGGAGGCCCATTCTTGGGTTACTTCTGAGAAAACTTTCTGCACAGCTCCCCTTGCAGTGGCACCTGGCAAGTTTACCCGGGAGACTTGAGGGATCGGTAAGAGTGGCTATCTCATGGGAAACTGTTAACTATCCTCCTTCTCTTTTCTCTTTTGCACACTACTTGTATTAGATTCCTCTTCTGTTGAAGGTCGTATGCGCTGGAGTAGGTGCGTCTTCCCGCGGCTGATGGCAGGTCCTGCTGGGAATAGGCAGGTTTAGGGATCCCGGGTGCCCCTCATTCTGCTCACTAGCAATCACACCCCTAGATTGGAAGGTTTACAAATAACTTTTCACAACTTCTAGAATATGTACTTCCATTTTCTAGGTGACATAAGACACGTTTTACTACTAGACCCAAATACTAAGTTAGTTCCCTTGCAATAAGGAGGCACAAGTAATCCTAAATTAAGTAATCAGCATTTCGGTAGAGTGATTTAGATAGTCAATTAATTCCCATCATTACACTTAATAAAACTTTTAATTTTCTAAAAAGAGATTTGGGAAACTAGTTAAGTAATTTGAAAAGAAACAGATTTAAAATGGAGCTCCCTATGTTAGACCTTCACTAAAACTCAATATCCAAGAGATTGCAGTTTCACTTTCTCCCAGGCTTCGAATCCCCAATCCAATCAATCTGCAATTAAACTAGAAAGGTCATTTTGCTTGAAATAACCCTTTTTTGTTTTTACTCTTCTTCATAGCTTTGTCTTGTTCTACTTTCTTTCTAAAAGTCCTATTCCTGGATCCTCCCTACTGGCACAGGGGGTTGAGCACTGCACTGTGAAGCATCTGCAGCCACTGCAGCACGAGTTCGATCCCCGGCCAGGGAGGGACCCATATGGCACAGCAGACCGCTCCTGCCTCCCCGCTGCTCCCCCTCAACAGTGTGTTTCAGTCCATCTGCCTGTTCTGTTCCCCACTCTCACCCTCCCCCCCCCACACACACACACACATGCACAGCTCTGGCCTGCACTCCAGCTCTTGTATGCAAAAATAAATAAGTAAAAAAAAAGTAAAAATTTCGGTGGAAAGGTTTATCCCATTTATAGCTATTTTCTTTCCCAAGCAGGTCTGCCTGACCAGAAAGCTCCATGCTGACATTCCTCGGTCAAACTAGATCTGATGACTGGACTTAACACAAATTAGTCCATCTTGGGCCTATTATCTCCTGATACTCACCACTAAACCTTATGAGACCACCAAGTTGGTTATCTTTCTAGTCAGGTAACATGAACTGATAAAAGTATGACACCCAATATTATAACTTAAAGGTATGCATGTTTCAACTTATACCATTAAATTTTAAGCTAGTTCTTATCAATCATAAATTATACCAGATCATGTTTCTTGAAAAATATCTAGTTAGTTTCTATCTCCCCTAGTTTATATAGATGCCCTTTGTAAGTCAATGATCTATGAGTTAATTTTAATAATACCATCTGGAGGTAAAATAATAAAACACAAGGGGAAAGACATACAAACATACATACAAAGAGGTCTTTTAATAGTCATTCAAATTTCAATCTTGTGTACTACTTTTATTTTTTTAAAGATTATTTATGCAGACAAGAACTGGGGTACAGACCAGCGGTGTGGGGAGTGAGAGGATCCACCAGAGACAGAGTGGGGAGCAGAACAGGCAGATGGACTGAAACACACTGCTGAGGGGAGACTGGAGAGGTCTGCTGTACCACCTCCCTAGCCTGCGGGGGGGTGGGGTTGAGGGGGGATCCAACTCGTGCTGCAGTGGCTGCGGTTTGCTTCATAGTGCGGTGCTTAACCCATTGCATCACCAGGGAGGCCTCTGTACTAGTTTTAAAGACAATTGTTCTGCTGATATTTGTGAGGACATAAGAATTTTCATCAATCCAATTTCTAAATAGTCCTTTCTCTTCCCTTACTACTGATAAGAAACCAGTCCTGAAGCTTACATTTCAAAGAATGGCTCCTTGTTCCAAATGGTGGGGGTAGAGAATTCGTATCAAAGAGATAGACTCTTGCTTCCTAAGTCCAGATTTTTTTTCTTTTTTTTTTTCCTAGTTAAACAATGATTTTATTGCTTGAGTAATAGACAGTTGGAATATGAGCCAATTGTTGAATCTGCCTCTCCATCAGAATCAGACAGAGGGCCTCCCTGGTGGCACAAAGGGTTGAACACTGCACTGTGCGGCTTCCACAGCCACTACAGCACAAGTTCGATCCCAGGCCAGGGAGGGGACCCACATGGCGCAGCAGACCACTCCTGCCTCGCCTGCTGCTCCCCTCAGCAGTGTGTTTCAGTTGATCTGCCTGTCCTGTTCCCCACTCTTTCTCTGGTGAATCCTCTCACCTCCTGTGCCTCTAGCCTGTACCCCAACTCTTGTATGATAAAAAAAAAACAACCCACAGAATCAGACAGAATTTAGCATTCTTATACTTTCTGTTCCTCAAGATGTTTTCAAACAGCAACGACTTTCTTAATTAAATAACAGATCCTCGGGAAGTTCAAGAGCCAGTGATCTCTTGGACGTCTCAACTTTTTATTGCTGGTCACAAAACGTTCTTGTGCAACC
The DNA here is from genome assembly GCA_019455555.1 of Galemys pyrenaicus. Classification (NCBI taxonomy): domain Eukaryota; kingdom Metazoa; phylum Chordata; class Mammalia; order Eulipotyphla; family Talpidae; genus Galemys; species Galemys pyrenaicus. Next base: position 3,640 of record JAGFMF010009980.1, read on the forward strand.
TCATGTGAGACTCTCAGGGGCTCCCCGGCTGTGGGGAGGCAGGCCCTTCTTGGCCAGCGTGTAGCTCTGCTCCTCATGTCTTCAGATGTCAGTCTCAGCCAGGGGGTGACTAGGCAGAGGCGCGGGCAGGCCCTCCCTAGGAGCATGTGCAAGACCCGTGATGGCGGCAGCTAAGCAGCCAGAGAGGCTACGAACATGTAGCCACCAGGAGGCCACCCAGCTCAGCCCCGTCGGGATTCTCGCTCTCTTTTTAAATACCTAGAGGAACCCTAGTGGAGTTTTGGCGCCACGGTACCAGACGCGATCTGACCGCTAGTCTCGACACCCCAGAAGGAGCGCCACAAAAAGTGCCCGCCAGTCCCAGCAGCACAGTGTCCCAGCGCACAGCACTGATTAGGAAACGAACAACAGGGAGAAGGAAAACTAGCCGAGCAAGTCCTCAGGAGACGGACACACCCCACAAAAAGAAAACCAGCAACCAGATCGCAAAGGCAGCGTGGAAGAACTGTCTGCCAGAAAGAGAATTTAAAATCGCTGTGATTAAGTGAAGGGAAGAAGATGAAAAAAGAACGGATGAAATGCAAAACATAATCAACTATCTGAAGAATGAAGCGGAGTCCCTGAAGAGGGGAATGAAAGAAACGCAGGAGATCAAAAAAATCGACAGAAAATCTAAAGAACTGGGAGAAAAGCGAGGATAGCAGAATGGAGGAAATGGAAGAACGAATCAGGACAATCAAAGATGGAGAAATTAAATACCTAGAAGAAATTAAGAGTCTCATGCTCTAGAATAAGTGTTCCAGTTAACCGCCATTCCACTGCCCTTAAGACCTCTGGGTTCCAAGACTAGAACCCCAAAGATAACCAGAGGAGAGATCCAGGGAACTCCTGCTGGCTGGCAGTCGTAAGGTTGTTTTTGCTCCAGTGTTCTTGGAGCAAGCCCAGCTGTCGAAATGGCAGCAAGAGCAAAAGAAACTTCATTCAATCCTATGACTTTATTTCTTATAAAGAACCAAAAGAACAAATCTGTGGTAATGGTGGCACTAAATTCAAAACTTTGAATTGAAAGAAAAAATTGAATCCAAAGCTGATTAGTATACCTGGAGAGCCGAATCCTAAGATAAGAGACCTCAGTCCATCCCCTCTCTTTCCTGCTTATACACCATTATCACTGATCCACTTATTTATAAATGAAATATATTTGAAATCAATGTCTTTTTCTCTGCTTCTCTGGGTTTTTGTTTTAATGGAAAAAATATAAAGTTGCTCCAATTTGCATATAGCCTACGTTTTATTTTCAGGTTGGAAGATTGGAATTACTTTATTTTTACCAGTAATTCAATTTCTTTTCCCAAAGATATGGTCTTGGAATCTGCCAGTTAACTTTGATTTCTTCTCTGAACTGTGTCCAATCTCAGTTCTTTTTTCAAGTGAAGAAATTTTCTTTTATATCTTTATTGATCACATCTGTGCCCATTTTTCTGTATTATTTGAAACTACGATTATTTAAAGTTGAGTTCTGCTTTCTTTTCGTGGTCTTTTAAATTCTACTTATATTTTTTATTTCCTAATTTATTTCCCTACGTTTCACTTATTCTACTTTTTCCTTTTGGATGCATTCTGCTTTTCACTGCTTTACACAATTAGCTCACCTGGTGATGAGGTGCTGTTAGTAAATTCAGAACAGAACCCTCTAGACTGTATAGTCCCCTGAATCTTATTCAGAAATTAAATTCCAGATCCTAATAGATTTGTATTTCTTTTTTTAAAAAAAGGCTTATTTATTTATGCATACAGGCCAGAGGTACAGGGGGTGAGAAGAGTCACCAGAGACAGAGTGGGGAGCAGAACAAGCAGATCCACCTGAAATGCACTGCTCAGGGGAGCAGTCGGCTAAATGGGAGGGGTCTGCTGTGCCCTGTGGGGCAGTTCCCGGGCCAGGGACCAGGGTCAGGCCACCGAGGTGGGCGTTACAGTGGTAGCACTGAGATTTTTTTTTTTTAAGATTATTTATGGACATTTTTTTTAAGATTTATTTATTTATGCACACAAGAACTGGGGTACAGGCCAGAGTCGCGGGAGGTGAGAGGATCCACCAGACAGAGCAGAGAGCAGAACAGGCAGATGGACTGAAACACACTGCTGAGGGGAGCAGCGGGCAGGGCAGGAGAGGTCTGCTGCGCCGTGTGGGTCCCCTCCCTGGCCGGTGGCAGGGATCAAACTCGTGCTGCAATGGCTGCAGGTTGCTTCATAATGTGTTGCTTAATCCACTGCGCCACCAGGGAGGCCCCGTAGCACTGAGACTTAACCCCTAGGCATCAGGGAGGTCCCTTCAAAGATTTGATTTTTAAGAAATTTGGAGAGTATGAAAAGTTAGAAGGTAGGACAGAGGTATTCTTTGCTACTTTTCAGGAAGTCCTGAAAGTGTGTACTTTTTACTGATTTTCTTTGTTTCTGTTATTTTTTTTTAAAGATTTACTTATTATGTACACAAGCACTGGGGTACAGGCCAGAGGTGCGGGCGGTGAGAGGATCCACCAGAGACAGAGTGGGGAGCAGAACAGGCAGATCGACCAAAATACACTGCTGAGGGGAGCAGCGGGCAAGGCAGGAGAGGTCTGCCAAGCCATGTGGGTTCCCTCCCCGGCTGGCAGCAGGGATCGAACTCGTGCTGCAGTGGCTGCGGTTTGCCTCATAGTGCGTTGCTTAACCCACTGTGCCACCAGGGTGGGCCCTTATTTATTTTTTTGTTTTTTAATATTATGGTAAGTTTTTGGAATAGCAGACTAAGAGTTAGAATTCTGTTTCAGTCTCAGCTACTCTCCTAAATACTGTATGTCACTTAGAATAGTTCCTTCATTTTTATGTTCATATTTCACCATCTACAGAGTGTGAAACAAAAAACAACCAAAAACCTTTTAGGAATGTCAAGAAATGTAAAGATTTTTAAGAAAGCCAAGAAAAGGCATGCCTTTCAGCATAAAGCAAACAAGCAAAGTTGCTGAGGAGCAGGGTCCTGAAGCTGGGAAAGGACAGGTGGAAGCTGGGCGTAAAGTGGCAGAAATCACCTGTTACTTCTGCATTTGTTAGTAGGAGTCTGTGGCAGGTGCCCTCCCAGTTACTCCATAGAAACTGTCTCAGGTCTTCAGGAGCACTCTGTGGGCCGCCTTTGCTCCTGTTTTAGTTGGGAAACCAACCTGGCACTAATTAAAGCAATCCTAGTAATGGGCATTTTGAATTGTCCAACTTACATACGGTCACACACTTCAAAAGAAACCGAGTTAGAATCAGAATTCAAATCTTTGAAAAAACGTGTTGTTCCACGTAACGAAGGAGCAGCAGTGAGTTATGACAGTGAGGACGAAATGAGGTGGGGTATGAGGTGTCTCTCTTTTCTCGTCCTTCCACTTAACTGGCTATTTCAGGCAAACGATAAAGTATAATAACTAATTTTAAAGCTGAGTTGTCCCCCACCCATTCTTTTTTTTTTTTTTTTAAGATTTATTTATTTACGCGTACAAGAGCTGGGGTACAGGCCAGACATGTGGGGGGTGAGAGGATTCACCACAGATTGCGGGGAGCAGAACAGGCAGATCAACTGAAGTACAGTGCCGAGGGGAGCAGCGGGCACAGCAGGAGAGGTCTGCTGCACCATGTGGGTCCCGCCCTGGCCGGCAGCAGGGATCGAACTCGTGCTGCAGTGGCTGCGGTCTGCCTCACAGTGCGTTGCTTAACCCACTGCGCCACCAGGGAGGGCCATCCCCCACCCATTCTTAACATTTGACCATATTTGCTTAGTGTATGTGTGTGTGTGTGTGTGTGCGTGTGTGTGAGACTAAATATCACCTATGCTGTTGAACCCACTTTGTGCCTTTTGTTACAAAAATCCTTTCTCTTTCTTCTCCCCGTGTTACTCATTATGTAGTACTCATCACCTTCGTTTTTAGACATGGCCGTATGAGCATGACGCGTGGGGATGAAGGAATTCACCAGAGACAGAGTGGAGAAGAGAATGGGTGGATTTACTGAAATACACTGCTGAGGGGAGCGGTGGGTGAGGGGTGAGCTGGGAGAGGTCTGTGTGTTAAGGAGGGTTTCAGGCTCTCTTTTATATTACACTCTGTTTTCGCGGGCTTTCTAACTTGGGGCACCAGTTTGCACCAGTTACCTGCTGGGACGTCTGATCCTGGTACCGGCTTTTGACACAGAAACTAGCCCTGGCCTCTGCTTCTGCACTCCTGGAGCTGGGCTGGTTCTTCTGGTCCCGGAGGCAGCCTTATCCATTCCCTTATCTATTCCAGCCTCCCAACCCCGCCTGCTGGGTCAGGAGATGGGCTGACATTTATGATCTATTCTACAGATTGCTTTTCCATTGAAGATTATTTTTATATTTATCCATGTTGATATGTAACTCTAGTACATCTTGAACTGTAGGATGATTTTTTTTCTTTTTTTTAAAGATTTATTTATTTATGTATATAAGAGCTGGGGTACAGGCCAGAGTTCAGGGAGGATTCACCAGTACAGAGCGGGAACAGAACAGGCAGATCACCGAAATACACTACCGAGGGGAGCAGTGGGCGAGGTAGGAGAGGTCTGCTGCGCCATGTGGGTCCCCTCTCTGGCTGGTGGCAGGGATCGAACTCATGCTGCAGTGGCTGTGGTTTGCTTCACAGTGCGTTGCTTAACCCACTGAGCCACCAGGGAGGCCCCTGTAGGATGATTTTCAATGAATGACTATATTGTACTTTATATTAATTTAGTTACTAGTTTGAATTGTTAGCAATTTTCGCTGCTGTGTAAATGCTGCAATGAACATTCTGGTAAATTCCTCCTTGCATGTACACATACAATTTCTATAAATATTTATATCTAGGTGTAGAATTGTTGAGTCACATGTTATGTGCATCTTTAACTTTATTACTCATTGCCAAATTATTCCCCAAATTTCTTGTACCAATTTACCTTTTAACTGGTTTTAGTTCTTCCAATCTTATTAAAACTTGTTTTTACAGACTTTTAAATGTTTTCTGGTCTGATAAATATGAGTGAAATCTGTTGTTTTAATTTACTTTTCTTTTTTTTAGAGATTTATCTATTTATGCATACAAGAACTGAGGTACACAAATTAATGGCCAGAGGTGTGGGGGGTAAGAAGATTCACCAGAGACAGAGTGGGGAACAGAACAGGAAGATCAACTGAAACACACTGCTGAGGGTGTAACAGGGAGGCAGGAGAGGTCTGCTGTGCCAGGTGGGTCCGCTCCCTGGCTGGGGATTGAACTCGTGCTGCAGTGGCTACAGACAGCTTCATAGTGCTGCCACTTAACCTCTTGCACCACCAGGGAGGCCCAATAAAATAACTTTAAAAAAAGAATCCTGATTGCAGCAAGTCACCTAGGGAAGAGTGTTTCAGGAAGAGGGAACAGCAGGGCTGAAGGTCCAGCATCAAGAGTGTGCTCAGCATTTTGAAGAGCAGCAGGGAGACTGATGTGGCCAGAGCAGGTGAAGAAGAGAGGAGATGAGATCAGAGAGGTCTCCAGCGAGGGGACAGTCCCGTCCACCTTATAAAGTGTTTCCGATTGAATTTCGAGTAAGATAAACATTAAGGAACTATGAGGAGCTGGTTGTGAGCACAAGTGTGACAAGACTTTAAAAATTCAAGGACTTCCGTGTGAACACAGGACTGGATGTTCCATCCAAAGGCCAAGCCAGGAGACCGGCTGAGGCCCGCGCAGGGGTCCAGCGGGGCAGAAGGCAGCTCCAGGGGAAGAGGGAATCCACCTTTCAGACTTTCTTCATGAACGGGGCAGCAGGGGTGCAACGAAGACTCGAAGATCTCAGGGTTGGACCGAGCAGCCAAGGCAGATGCGTTCAGAGACGCGGTCTGTGGGACGGTCCGCGTGGGCGCCGGGGGCAGGGCCAGCCCGAGCACGCTGGCTCCACGCGACGGCCCGGTGGGCATTGTTCCTGCTTCTCTCTCCGCTGTACTGTTGCTTGAGTCAGAATGCAGGTGGGCATGTCCAGGTGACCGGGCAGCTGCCGGCGGGGCCGGGAACGTTCCTCTCTGCCCCCTCGCTTCTGGAGTGGGACGCTGTCGGGGACTCCTGACGCATGGGAAGGGGGTTCCGGCCGCGGGCGAACCTCGCCTTATGTCGGAGTGGTCACTGTGGAAACGTGTAGGCCGCCGACGCAGGAAATGACTGAAACTCATTCAGGAACCAGAGGTTTTAAGAGGATTTTGAAACCCAATCTGGCAGCACTTAATTCACAGCGGTGAAAGCACTTCACGCGCTTCCACAGGAAGAAGAACGGTTGCCTTATCGCCCCCCGAGCACCGCGCATCAGCAACAGACTTCCCCCCTGCTCACCACAGCCCTCCAAGCCACGATTCTCGAGGCCCCGGGTCTGCGTTCAGGGCCGGGGTCCCTGCTCGGCTGTTTGCCCCGCCCCCTCACTGCAGCTTGGGGAAGTGAGGGCTGCAACCCTGTCAAGTGCCCTCGGATTCACAGCTACACCCAGCACAGGCACCACCAGGCAGTGACTTAAAAGGTTTTGAATCTCCACAATCGAGGCCTCCCTGGTGGTGCAAGAGGTTAAGTGCCGAACTAGGCAGCATCCGCAGCCACTGCAGCACGAGTTCGATCCCCGGCCAGGGAGGGAACCCACAGGGTGCAGCAGACCTCTCCTGCCTCCCTGTTACACCCCTCAGCAGTGTGTTTCAGCCAATCTGCCTGTTGTGCTCCCCACTCTGTCTCTGGTGGATCCTCTCACCTCCCGCGACTCTGGCCTGTACCCCAGTTCTTGTGTGCATAAATAAATAAATCTTAAAAAAAAAAAAAAAGAATATTCTGCACAACCACCTCCGTGGAATTGTTAAAGGTCTTTAAGAACAGTCTGAAAAGAATAAGACCCCGAGTTAGCGTATAGGTGGGATTTTACATCTCCACAAACCTTCATCTCAGCAAGCCTTCCTTCCCCTTCTGTAAAGTGGGGGGAAAGGCCACCTCATAGGATGATATGAGATGAAATCAGAGCATGCACAGAGCCTGTCTGAACAGCACGGTGTCCTGTGACATGGTCACGGACGTGTCCGCTCAGATCACGGACCAAGCGTGTAACCGCGAGCACCAGGCCCTGCGTCTGCGCTGCCAGATGCAGCCAGCGGCTCAGCGTGTTCCCTCAGCCCCGCACCGAGGTCTTCCCGCCACTTGGCGTTAAATCCACCCCGAGCTCTCCCTTGATCCGTGACGGTGGCGTGAACAGGTTGCCCCAAAGTGCAGGTGCCGAGCGTGCACCCCCTGCCGCAGGAGGGCCTCCCAGGCCTGCAGGAACAGCTGGCTGGTCTGTCTGCGTCTGGCTGGCCCAGGTGCTGCTTTTCATTCCCCCAGGTGTCCCGAAGTCATCGCAGAGACGGTTCCCTACGGGGTTAAAGCTGATTGGCTCGAAAATTCCCACACCCCACCCTGAGGTGGGAAGCGGCCTGCCAGGGGAGATCCAGGAGGAGCCGCCCTGGGGGCAGCCTTTGTGTAGAACCGAGCAGAAGCAAGCCCAGTGGGTGCTCTGTAGGCTTTCCCAGACTCCCCTTCCTGGGCTGGGCAAGGAGATTCCGCAGGCCTCCACAGTCCTTCCTGACTTTGTGACACACCCAGCTCTGGCCCCAACAGGGATGACACGGAGCTCCGCTGGGAGGACCGGGCAGAGGAAGAGCAGAGGACCAGGCAGTGCGGGCACCTCGAGGACGGTGAGGAGGAGGGCGTGCCGGTGCTGGGGCCGCAGTGCCGCACTGAACGCGGAAAACCATTTGTAAGTGTTTGCCTGTGACTCTCAGACTTCTGAGTATGTGAAATAGGAAAAAGAGATGAAGGCATGTGTTTGGCTATCACCAGGCACTGTGGCACGAGTTCGATCCCCGGTCAGGGAGCTGACCCGCATGGCGCAGCAGACCTCTCCTGCCTCCCCGCTGCTCCCCTCAGCAGTGTGTTTCAGTCGACCTGCCTATTCTGCTCCCCGCTCTGTCTCTGGTGAACTCCCCACCACCACAAGCACCGCCACCCCTCTGGCCTATACCCCAGCTCTTGTACGCATAAGTAAATACATCTTTAAAAAAAGAAAACAATGACTGTAGGTCCAGAAACATTTTGGATGGAATGAATAATTTCAGTCTCTATACTTCGTGGCTATTCATGAGCCCCCTTCTCTTCCGATGTACAGGCAGGAACTTGCAAGAGGGGGAGTCTGGGAGCTGTGAATATTTTTTGCTGCACCTTTGTTTTCCCATCTATGTGATGTGTTTATCATTTAAAAAATCATGTGTTGCTAGGTTTCACTCTAGAAGATCCAAGCCAGTGCCTTTCTTCTATGGCATTAAAATTTGAGATCGGTGTACTTATGAGGAGCCCTCCACAATAACAGAAAACCAAAGCAACAACAGTGCAGTAGCAAGAAGGTGTTCTCATGAAGCTGTTTCTAGAAGATTCTAGGAAGGTGTTTCTAGTACATTCTAGAGTTGAAAAAGAAGGACATTTTTCAGGTGGTGCAGGGATTAAATCTCAGCACTATTAAGCTATTGCCAGTCACTGCAGCACGAGTTCAATCCCTGGCCAGGGAGGGGACCCACATGGCACAGCAGACCTCTCCTGCCTCCCCGCTGCTCCCCTCAGCAGTGTGTTTCAGCCAATCTGCCTGTTGTGCTCCCCACTCTGTCTCTGGTGACTCCTCTCACCCCTCACAACGCTGGCTTACACCCAGTTTCTCTATGCATAAATAAATTTTTAAAAATAATAATAAAGTAAACCTCTTTTTTTTAAAAAAAAAAGGAATTTTTCAGAAAAAAGAGTTGAATGTCTGGTGTTCAGGGAAAGGGTCCAGCTAGGAAGTTTCCCAAAAGGGGAAGGAATTACAGGACTATCTGAATACAGTTGATTCTTTACACTCCCTGGTCTGTAGCTTGTTAGGGAAAGAACTCTTGACAGGGAGAAGTGAGGCTTTCAGAACGTTGGCTGGGTGAGTAAAACGGTTCATTCAGCAGTTTTCTCTCACGCTGGCAAATCTCAGCAGCACCTCCTTTGTGGGTACTAGTCGGCTCACAAGATACTGGCTTTCCGGAGGTGGTTGCTGCTCTGAACCCCCTACCCGGGATCAGTCCACTTTGAAGGTTGATTGTCGCATCCTCATCTGCAGCTGAGAGGACCCTCGAAGACCTGGGGAACGTGATACCATCGAAGCTGGTTTCTACAAACACTGAGCCAGGCAGGCAGGCAGGAAAAGAGGGCAGGTGCAGGGGGCTGCCCCAGGAAGCACCCCAGCCGGGGCAGGTGGGGACTTCTCTCCTCCCCACCAGAACCTACATCTTCACGGTGAGCAGGGCACACAGACAAGGCCAGTCACTTGGACAGCAAGCCTTGCCATGCAAGAGCCGGTCCTCAGTTTCCCACATCAGGACATTACCACAGGGTCACCCCTAAGCTTTGCCCTGTAGGGCAAGTCCTTGGGGCTTGCACACTGTGGTGTGGTGCCTGTGCACAGATGCCTTCTGGGCCCGCTCTTTTGACCTTCTTTTTAAAGATTTATGTTATTTATTTATGCAAGCAAGAGCTGAGGTGCATGCCAGAGGTGGGGGTGGGGGCGGCTAAGAAGATTCACTAGCATCAGAGTGAGAGCATAACAGGCAGATCTACAGAAACATGCTGCTGAGGGGAGCAGCAGGCAAGGCAGGAGAGGTCTGCTGCGCCATGTGGGTCCCTTCCCTGGCCGGGGATCGAACTTGTGCTGCAGTGACTGGCAATAGCTTGATAGTGCTGAGACTTAACCCCTGAGCCACCAGGGAGGCCCCTTTTCCACTTTTTTAGAGTAATTTACTATATTTATGAACCCAGTGCAATAATAAGAATAAAAATTTTTTCCCAAAATCAGCGATATGCAGATTATGATAGGCCTTGTAGGGGATGCAGAGAAAATTATGTAGCTTGTTCTCATGCATCTTTACGCTTTCCATAGTGCTTTCAGACCTTTGTGAGATTGTGTCTTTGTCCTTCCCTTTCCCTAAGTTTCGCCTTGCAGTATTCAATACCCACGTGCATCAGACTTTGGAGCTACATGTGGCTGTGCACATCTATCTCTGACACTTGTTTAGCGCCCTGCACCTGCTGTTCAGCTGTTTCTTACAGCAGTCACCTGCATTTTACCAGCTGCACTAAAAGTTACCTGAGGACTCTGTTACTCTGTTTCATCCAATAGACTCAGAGTCACTGTAGACGCAGAACTTTTTTTTTTTTAAGATTTATATATTTGTACACACAGGAGTTGGGGTACAGGCCAGAGTCATGGGAGGTGAGAGGATTCACCAGAGCCAGAGTGGGGAGCAGAACAGGCAGATCCACTGAAACACACTGCTGAGGGGAGCAGCAGGTGAGGCAGGAGAGGTCTGCTGAGCCATGTGGGTCCCCTCTCTGGTGGGGAATCAAACTCATGCTACCGTAGATGCTTCACAGAGTGCACTCAACCCACTGCGCCACCAGGGAGTTCCAAGACACAGAAATTTTTTTTTAAATTTAACTTTAAAAAATGAAGTAAATTTGCTTTGTGTGTGTGTATGTGTGTGTACATCAACGAATATGTACAGCCTATAAGCCCCACCCCAACTGAGATGTAGAACAGTCTCATCCCTGCCCTCTTCTCCGTTTCTTCACGCTGCCCTTCTGTAGTCAACTTCCCTCCACTGCACCCCCAGTCCTTGGCAACCACTGCTGTGGCTTCTGGTCCTACAATTTTGCCTTTTCCATCATGTGGAATTATGCACATGCAGCCTTTCCTATGTGACTGCTTTCATCGGCCGCAGTGCATTTCAGGTTCATCCAGAGTGTGCATGGGTCAGTCATTTGTTAATTTTTGCTGCTGTGTAGTATTCCCTTTTGTGGATGTGCCAGTTTGCTTATCCTTCCACCCGCTGAAATTTGGTTGTGTCCAGATTTTTGTGATTATGAATAAAGCAACTGTAAGCATTTATGTTCAAGTTTTTGTGTGAACATAAATTCAATTTCCCTTAGGAAATGGAAATTTAGGTGTGTGATTTCTGGACTATTTGGTAATTCTTTTTTTTTTTTTTTAAAGATTTATTTATTTACGCATACAAACACTGGGGCACAGGCCAGAGGTGTGGGGGGGTGAGAGGATTCACCACAGACAGAGTGGGGAGCAGAACAGGCAGATCAAGGGAAGTACACTGCTGAGGGGAGCAGCGGACACAGCAGGAGAGGTCTGCGTGCCATGTGGGTCCCCTCCCTGGCCGGCAGTAGGGATCGAACTCCTGCTGCAGTGGCTGCGGTCTGCTTCATAGTGCGCTGCCCAACCCACTGCGCCACCAGAGAGGCCCCCTATTTAGTAATTCTATGTTTAAGTTGAAAAGAAACTTTCTCTGGGCCTCCCTGGTGGCCCAGAGTTAATTTTCAGCCCTATCACCTTTACAGTCTTGAGTTCGATCCCCAGACAGGAAGTGGAGCCACATGGCATGGCAGACCTCTCCTATCTGGCGCGCTGCTCCCCTCAGCAGTGTGTTTCAATAGATCCAGTTGTTCTGCTCCCCACCTGTCTCTGATGAATCCTCTCAACCCCTTCACTCCAGTTCTTCTACACAAAAATAAATTGAAAAAAAAGAAGATAAAAGTACTTTAAAAATATAAAATCTTTAAGAAAATCATCTAAGAAAAACCCAAAGAACTATCAAACTGTTTCCCAAAATACTCTTTCGTTTTGCATTCCCACCAGCATTATGTGAAGTTTCAGTTGCTATTTTTTTAAGCACTTGATATTGTCAGACTCTGTTGCAGTCACCCTAGTAGCTGGACAGTATTGTAGTTTCTCCTGGTTTTTGTTCCTAGTAACTGACGATAGCAATCATCTTTTCGTATGTTTGTTTCCTATCTCTGTTATCTTCTCTGGTGAAGAATCATTTCAAATTCCTTGTCCATTTTCTTAATTGGATTGTTTGTTATTTTGTTATTTAGTTTTGAAAGTTGTTTATATATTATGGAGACTGGTCTCTTGTCAGATGGGTGGGTTTTTTTCAGACAACCAAGCACAAAACTCTCAAACGGACTTAAAATACAAAGGCAATATATTGGCTCACATAATTGTGAGATCCAGAGTGTATGTGCAGACTTCGGAATCGGTGAAATTCCATTTCTCACTGTCTCCCGCATCTCCACTCTGCATCCTGCTATGCTAGCTCTACCTAGGTGTAACCTTTCTCATGGGATAAATGACTACATTAATTCCAGGCCTCACATTATCCAGAAGGAGAGAGCTAGGTTTGGGCCGACTTTAAGGATAAGGGACCTTGTTTGACAACCCCAGAAACCTCTCCAGCATCTCACTGGGGTGAAGTGGACCAGACACCTACTGCAAAGCAACCGTGGCCAAAGGAGAGCCGTGAGCTGATGGCTAAGCTGGAAGGAGCGACTCTGTGAGGCTGCCAGCACCTTTTCGTGGCTTTTTCTTCCCATTGTAAGTCTTCCCTCCCCAGAGTGGAAGCCAGGCCCTCACAGGCTCAGAGTCTCTGGCAACTCCGAGGGGCAACGCATGAAAGTGGAGCTCCAGTCACTGCTTCCGCGTGAGGGTCTTGCTGGGAAGTGGGCCAGGTAAGCACACAAGGGCTGTGCAGGACCAGTTTTCAATGCTGGGGCGGTAGCAGAGGCCCGACCATCTACTTGTTAAGTGAGGTTGTTCTGGGCAACCCCAGTGTGAAAGGGGGTGCCTGACTGTGGGTCCTCACCTGTGTGCTTAAAAGGGACTCAACCGCAGACACACACAGAAAGGGTAAGAAAGGGTTTCTTTACAAAAAGGGGGAGATGAAGAAAGGAGTAACTGAGGGAGAACGTGAGAGAGATAAATTGGTGAATGAGTCCTATCAGGGAGCAAGAGGGAAGGATAAATTGGTGGATGCGTCTTACCAGTTCTGCTGAGCTGGGACCCTAAAAGCACATGGAAAGCCAGCAAAAAAAACCAAGCACCCCCAAGGCCCACATGTCTGGTTACACACCAAACCTGGCTGCTTAACTCCGCCCTCAGGCCCCAGCATCCTCCCTTTGGCGGTGACGGCATGAGGGGACCTGTAGTCCTTGGTGCCTGGGGTCTCTTTGGTCTGGGGTGGGGGTTGAGACTGTCCAGGACATCCTTTCCCCTCAACCAGATCGGGCCTCCTCTACCTCACCCTATGTATAAATAAGTCAGTCGGGCCGTGACACCCCGCGGACCTCTCTGGTGTTTTCTTGTTTGTTGGTTCCTAACGTCTACCCGCTTTATTCCGTACTCTGAAATGTGTGGGCAGGAGGATGACCTGATCCTGAGAGCTGTGTCTGGTGCCGAGGGGAAGGCAGAAGAGAGGGATTTGTGCGTCACTCAGTTGTGTGACTCCCCATCTGAAGATGGATTTGCAAAAGAAATCGCTATGCAAATGGGTACTTGGAGAGCAACACTGGGGTGAGGGAGAATTATGTTATCTAAGTCACTCCAGACACATCAGTGTGGCTGGAGGGAGAAAACCGAAGCAGGACGGGTGGCTGAACTCGGGAGGGCAGGGGCCAGGACCTGTTCATTCCTTGAGGCACAGATCACATCGTAATTTGCAACTTCAGCTCACAGAATAAAGATTTTGAGGAGCTTTTGCAATCTAAGGCAGTTGGATCTAGGAGCTCAAGAGATACATAGTCATAAGCAAATTGTGAAAGTGACAAGGCCCAGGGTGGGGGTGCTCGGGGCATTTTCCTTGCTTGCTTCACATGTGCCCTATGAGTTTCTCTGGCACGATGAATCCTAATAGTCCGGCATCTTGGTTATAAAAGATGGAAACCCAACTTAACTAGCTTGGGAAAACCAGGAGTTTATTGGAAGGATATTGGTGTTATTTTCCTAGTCAAGGAAAAATTGAAAAACCAAACGACAAGATGGACATAAACTCAAGAAATAACTGAAGAAGTCCTCCTTGGTGGCTCAAGGGGTTAAGTCGCAGCACTATGAAGCATCCACAGCTGCTGCAGCCCCAGTTCGATCCTCAGCCAGGGAGAGACCAGCAGACCTCTCCTGTCTCCCCGCTGCTCCCCTCCGCAGTGTGTTTTCAGTCCATCTGCCTGCTCTGCTCCCCGCTCCGTCTCTGGTGAATCCTCTCATTCCCCCCACCTCTGGCCTGTACCCCGGTTCTTGTGTGCATAAATAAATAAATCTGTAGAAAAAAAGAAATAACTAAAGAGACAGACTTTTTATAGCTCTTGTCCTTTCTTTCCTTTTCTGCGTGTTCTCTTAATAGGAACTGTCTTTTCTACATGAAAATAATGAGACACAAAGTGCAGGGACCCAGCACTGTACCGATTAAGGTCCAGATAACCAGAGAGACTGACTATCTTTATTATCCTAGTTCAAAAGTTGTGAGCAAGAATTAATGGCCTAGCCAGGCCTCCCCTGGGCCAGCAGAGTCTGGTGGTGGTAGTGACGGAGTGGCTATGTGTGCACATAGTAGAATAACAATTAAACATTCTAATACTGGCCATGACATCGGTCTAGGCACCGTGCTAGAGACCCAGACTAACAATGGGCTAAGTAAGATAGGAATTCATTTCTCTCGTGTAAAAAGTCCAGACTTATCTAGTATTGAAAATATATTTAACAGGACGGCTAATGATGAAAGCAAGAGTCTGCTCAGATTTTATGAGGCTGAACATATTTTTGGAACCCTCTGTAAAGAAAAACAAAGTCTCCAGTACAGAATTAGGTACAAGAGCAAATATTTGTTAAATACGAGAAAATAAATCACAACAAATGACTGGAGCTGCAGGGTTTCAGGTTCCTTTCTTCTGAAGTCTCTTTAGCCAAGTTGGCAGACATGCTTCCTGTGCAATCTGTTCCCTTCTCCACCTGGAACATTCCAGACTCCCGGCCCCTGCCAGCACTCACAGGGGCACAGGCAAATGGGGGACCTGAAGCTGTGACTTCTTTAGTGTCTGGTGGGCGGCCTCTGCAGAGGTGGAATTCAATGACCCTGTAAAAAGAGGAGGATGGGCGTCTCACCAAGCCTCATCCACGAGCTGATTACACGTGCCCCCCAAGGGCACTGTTAGGACTTAAGGGTGAGGGTTTCAGAAGAACTACACCAGGTTAATATCAAGAGAAACTTACCACACTCAATATATATAACGGGCTGCACTAAAGTGTGTAGGATTCTTGGGCCTGCCCTGGTGGCGCAGTGGGTTAAGCAACGCAGTCACTGCAGCACAAATTCGATCCCTGCCACAGGCCAGGGAGGGGACCCACATGGCGCACAGACCTCTCCTACCTCGCCCACTGCTCCCCTCAGCAGTGTGTTTCTGTTGATCTTCCTGTTCTGCCCCCCACTCTGTCTCTGGTGAATCCACTTACCACCCCCCACTACACCTCTGGCCTGTACCCCAGTTCTTGTATGCCTAAATAAATAAATCTTAAAAACAAAACAAGTTAGTAGCTTTAAATCTAATATTATCAATAAACAATCAAATCACATCTTTGAAATGTTGCCCCCAAACGAGATTGTCAAGTTAGATAAAACAGCAAGATCCAACTACAGACTACTGTCAAGGAACTCACCTTCAAAGATACAAAAAATAAAAGTAAAATGAAAAAAAAAATTTATGCCACGCTAACACAGAAGAAAAAAGAAATGGAAAGATTTCCAACAGCTGGGGCCTCCCTGGTGGCGCAGTGGGTTAAGCAACGCACTATGAGGCAAACCGCAGCCACTGCAGCACGAGTTCGATCCCTGCCGCCGGCCAGGGAGGGACTCACATGGCACAGCAGACCCCTCCTGCTGTGCCCGCTGCTCCCCTCAGCGGTGTATTTCTATTGATCTGCCTGTTCTGCTCCCCGCTTTCTGTGGTGAATCCTCTCACTCCCCACACTTCTGGCCTGTACCCCAGTGCTTGTATGGTAGATAAATAAATCTTAAAAAAAAAAAAAAAGATTTCCAACAGCTGGAAGGCAAGATCAGGACCCGTAAGTATCTGCATCTCCACAAAGGAGAAAATCTCCTCATTAGACAGTTGGGAAAAGCCATCAAAAGAAATATTTTCAGAAACTTGAAATTGGACAGAGGCGATAATCTAAGAAGTGTTAATTAGTCAAGAAAAACGACCGCTCTCTGTAACAGCGCCACAAGCACAGTAGGAGTGAGAAGCAGAGACTACCAGCTACTGAAGAGGGGAGACCGGGTTTGGACCTTCCCAAGATCCCCGATCTGCATTTTCACTGTTTTACTTTTTTGGCGACTTACCGGAAGTGCCATTTTCGGAGCTTGTTCTTATTTGACCTGAGTCCGAACTTGATCTCGAATAGCCCCATCCACGGGGCGTTTTTCAAAAATCAATCAGCAGCAACTGTTTGACGCTGCAGTCAGCTGGCGTGTTGCACAGGAGGGGCGGCCGAGACACTGACGTCCTGTCTTTAGAGCCCGGGGGCGAAGATGCGCGCAGGGGTGTTTGAGGAGAGCTGCTGATACCTGGTAATGTGAGGTCATGTTCATCCTCTGTAGCCCCAGGAAAGACCTGAGAAGCACCTGGTGTCTTCTGCGGCCGACTCACACAGACAAGACTTGAAGGCTGACAGGCGCCTGACAAAGCGTTGGAACTAGGACCCAATACATACAGAGTCATTCAGCAAGGGCTGGAGGACTGACTGGCTCAAGGTATTTGAGGAAATCATATAAGCAGGGGAGTTTTTAGGGGGAAATTTTTTTTTTAATTGAAGAGTTTTTTCTTTATTTTGCTATTTGAAATTTAAATTCTTTTTTTAAAAAAGATTTTATTTACTTACGCATACAAGAGCTGGGGTACAGGCCAGAGTCCAGGGCGGTGAGAGGATTCACCAGAGACAGAGTGGGGAGCAGAATATGCAGACTGACCTAAATACACTGCAGGGGAGCAGTGGGGAGGCAGGAGAGGTCTGCTGCGCCATGTGGGTCCCCTCCCTGCCCAGGGATCAAACTCATGCTGCAGTGGCTACGGTTCGCTTCACAGTGCATTGCTTAACCCACTGTGCCACCAGGGAGGCCCCCTGAAATTTAAATTCTTAATAACAATTAAATATATTTTTAAAATTCTTTCTTTTAGTTGCATAAAATAAAATTTCCAATATCCAGAATCCCCTATCTCTATTTGGTCATTAACTGGCCACTAAACTAACTGAACAGAGATTACATGTAACAAAGTCTACAGATGTTACAGGATTAATCTGGGAAAGTCATTAAACAAATCCTGAAAAGGGGTAAGATTTACAGACTTGAATCCTATATAATTTTAAATGTGGTTTTCAACAAAAACTCTGAGGTATGCAAAGAAACAAATATGCCACGTACGTAGAGAAAGAGCAGTCGAAAGAAACAGGACTTGGGAAGTCCAAATGTTGGTCATAGCAAAGACTTCAAATCAGCTATTAAAAGCATGTTGAAATAGGGCCTCCCTGGTGGTGCAGCAGTTTGAGCACTGTACTGTGAAGCAGCCGTGACACAGCAGCGCGAGTTCGATCCCTGGCCAGGGAGGGAACCCACATGGCACAGCAGACCTCTCCTGCTTCGTCCACTGTTCTCCTGAGCAGTGTATTTCAGATCCTCTCACCTCCCGCGACTCTGGCCTGTACCTCAGCTCTTGTATGCATAAATAAATTAATCTTTTAAAAAAAAAAAGCATGTTGAAATAATTAAAGGGAACTAAAGGCAAGTATAAAAATGATTTGTTATCAAATAGATAAAATTGGAATAGAGACAGACAGCAACAGAGCGCAGATGCCAAGTTCACCTTCTCCACATATTCACAACCAGATTACAGTCAAAGACAACAGCCCTTACCCACATGGCGTGGCAGACCTCTCCTGCCTTGCCCGCTGCTCCCTTCAGCAGTGTACTTCTGTTGATCTGCCTGTTCTGCTCCCCGCACTCTGTGGTGAATCCTCTCACCCCCCACCCACATCTCTGGTCTGTACCCCAGTGCTTGTATGCATAAATAAATAAATCTTTAAAAAAAAAAAAAAACAAAGACAACGGCCCTTGAAAGATACATTAATACCATAGTTAAAATTAATTTAGAGTTGCTACTTGGGGTTTTATACAAAAGTTTGATAACTTATTAATATTTTAATCTTCATCATGTCATTTTTTTAAAAGATTTATTTATTTATACATACAAGCGCTGGGGTACAGGCCAGAGGTGCGGGGAGGTGAGAGGATTCACCACAGAGAGCGGGGAGCAGAGCAGGCAAATCAACGGAAGTACACTGCTGAGGGGAACAGCGGGCACAGCAGGAGAGGTCTGCTGCACCATGTGGGTCCCCCGCCTGGCCCGCAGCAGGGATCGAACTCGTGCTGCAGTGGCTGCGGTCTGCTTCATAGTGCGTTGCTTAACCCACTGCGCCACCAGGGAGGCCCCATCATGTCATTTTTTAAAAGATTCGATGGCAACATAACATTTTCTCAGAATAAATGCACCTTTTTTTAACATTGTCACTTTAATACAGAGCTCTTTTAGTGACTTATCATTTAGTCAAACACCTCAGTGGATATTTCTTCCTTATTTTTAAAAAAGATTTATTTAGGGCCTCCCTGGTGGCGCAGTGGGTTAAGCAACGCACTCTGAAGCAAACCGCAGCCACTGCAGCACGAGTTCGATCCCTGCTGCTGGCCAGGGTGGGGACCCACATGGCGCGGCAGACCTCTCCTGCTGTGCCTGCTGCTCCCCTCAGCAGTGTACTTCAGTTGATCTGCCTGTTCTGCTCCCCACTCTCTGTGGTGAATCCTCTCACCACCCCCACACCTCTGGCCTGTACCCCAGTGCTTGTGTGCATAAATAAATAAATCTTTAAAAAAAAAAAAGATTTAATTATGCATACTAAAACTGGGGTGTAGGCCAGAGGTGTTGGGGGTGAGAGGATCCATCAGAGACAGAATAGGGAGCAAAACAGGCAGATCGACTGAAACACACTGCTGAGGGGAGTAGCGGGGAGACAGGAGAGGTCTGCTGGGCCATGTGAGTCCCCTCCCTGGCTGGAGATCGAACTCGTGCTGCAGTGACTGTGGATGCCCCAGAGTGTGGTGCTCAACCTCTTGTTCTGTCGGCTGGGGTTTTATTGAGGATTTTTGCAGCAGTGTTCATTAGAAAGATTGGCCTGTAGCTTCCTTTGTTTTGTTGTTCTTGTTCGCTTTTGGTATTAGTGTAATGTTGGCTTCATAAAACATATCGGCAGTATTCCTTCCTTCTCGGTTTTTTGAAAGAGTTTGGGTAGGATAGGCACTAGTTCATTTCTCAACATTTGGTAGAATTCATTTGTGAAGCTATGTGGTCTTGGGCTTTTGTTTTGGGGAAGGGTTTGATTACTATTTCAATTTCACGGCTTGTAATTGGTCTGTTGAGGTGTTCTATTTCTTCTTTATCTAGCTTTGGATGATTATGTAGTTCTAGGAATTTGTCCATCTTCAGATTGTTGAACTTGTTTGCATGTAACTATTCATAGTAATCTCTGATTATTCTTTTCATTTCTGCAGTGTCTGTTGTAATTTCTCCACTTTCACTTTTCATCCCATTTATTTGTGCTTTCTCCCATTTTTAACTTTGTGAGCCTGGCGAGAGGTTTGTCTATTTTGTTTATTTTCTCAGAGAACCAACTGTTTCATTATCTTTTGGATTTTTTTTTAAGATTTATTTATTTGTGCATATAAAAGCTGGGGTACAGGCCAGAGTCGCAGGAGGTGAGAGAATTCACCAGAGACAGAGTGGGGGGCAGAACAGGAAGATAAATCAAAACACACTGCTGAGGGGAGCAGCGGGCAAGGCAGGAGAGGTCTGCCGCGCCATGTGGGTCCCCTCCCTGGCGGGGAATTGAACTCGCGCTACTGTGCCGCAGATGTTTCACAGTTTGGCTCTCAACCCACTGCACCGCCAGCCAGGCCCTCTTTTGGATTATTTTTTTAACTTGTATTTCATTTAGTTCTGCTTTTTTATTATTTCCCTCTTCTACTGGCTTTAGGATTTTTTTGTTGTTCTTCTTTTTCCAGTTCTTTAAGGTGGTAGATTGAGTTGTTTGAATTCTTTCTTGTGTTTTGATGTGAGCCAGTAACGCTATATATTTTCCTCTTATAACTGCTTTTGCTGTGTCCCATACATTCTGGAGAGTTGTGTCCTCACTGTCATTCATCTCAAGGTAATTTTTAATGTCTTCTTGGATCTCCTCATTGGCCCAGTGGTCTTCTAATAGTGTGGGTTTCAATAGTGAGGTAGGAGGTTCTTTACTTTCTTTTCAAGGTTTGTTTCTAGTTTGATGTCTTTATAGTCAGAGAAGATAGTTGGTGTGATTTTGGTCTTACTGTATCTGTTGACGTTTCTCCAATATGTGATCGATCCTGGAGAATGATCTGTGTGCACTTAAGAAAAATGTGTACTTTTTTTGGGTGCAGTGTCCTATAGATGTCTGTTAAGCCCAGGAAGTGTAGGTCCTTGATTAGACCTCTAGTCTCCTTATGTACTTTTTGTCTCGCTGATCTGTCCCTTGGCGAGAGTGGTGTGTCGCAGTCTCTTACCGCATGTGTATTTTCTCTAATGTCTGTTTTCAGAGATGATAATAATTGTCTGATATATTTTGGTGCTCCTTCATTGGGTGAGTATATGTTGATGAGTGTTATGTATTCCTGATGTATTGTCCCCTTAATCATAATATAGTGACCATCTATCTCTTTTTACTTTTTTAGTTTGAAGTCCCTTTTTTTTTTTAAAGATTTATTTATTTATGCATACAAGCACTGGGGTACAGGCCACAGGTGTGGGGGGTGGTGAGAGGATTCACCACAGAGAGCGGGAAGCAGAACAGGCAGATCAACAGAAGTACACTGCTGAGGGGAGCAGCGGGCACAGCAGGAGAGGTCTGCCACGCCATGTGGGTCCCCACCCTGGCCGGCAGCAGGGATCGAACTCGTGCTGCAGTGGCTGCGGCTTGCCCCACAGTGTGTTGCCCAACCCACTGCGCCACCAGGGAGGCCCTGAAGTCCCTTTTTTATCTGACATAAGTATAACTGTTGTTGTGGTTTTTTTAAAAGATTTATTTATTTATGCATACAAGAGCTGGGGAACAGGACAGAATTGTGGGAGATGAGAAGATTCATCAGAGACAGAGTGAGGAGCAGAACAGACAGATAGACTGAAATACACTGCTGAGGGGGGCAGCAGACGAGGCAAGAGAGGTCTGCTGTGGCATGGGGGTCACTCCCTGGCCGGCAGCAGGGATCGAACTCGTGCTGCAGTGGCTGCGGTTTGCTTCAGAGTGCGTTGCTTAACCCACTGTGCCACCAGGTCCATAAGTATAACTGTTCCTGCCCCCTTTTTGGTCCATTTGCTTGTGAGATTGTTTTTCAACCTTTTACTTTTCAACCTATGTTTATCTTTTATCGTTAAATACGTTTCTTGTAGACAGGAAAAGGTTGGGTTCTGTTTTTTGAATGCAGCTTGCACCGGTGAGTGTCATCCCTTTACATTTAGAATTATTTTTGATACATCAGCATCGATATTAGCCATTTTGTTTGCCTTTTTGTGATTCTTTTTCTTACCTTATTCTGTTCTTTCTATTCATTCCTTTTTGATTTTGGCTTTAGGGTTTCTTCTAATCTTTTTTTGAGTGGGGGATTTCTGGAGATTTTGTTTATCTGAAAAGGTTTTTATTTTTCCTTCATTGAGTAAAGAGAGCTTTGCGGGGTAGAGTATTCTTGATTGGAACTTGTTGACTTGGAGTTTGTTGAATATGTCATTCCAAGCTCTTGCCAGTAGTGCTTCTTCAGAGAAGTCTGATGTCAGCCTAATTGGTTTTCCTTTCAAGGTTATGTGTTTCTTTGCCCTTGTCAGTTTTATTATTTTTTCCTTGTCTTGGACCTTTAGAAACTTTGCTATTATGTGTCTTGCCATAATTCTCCTTTCATTGTGATAATTTGTTCTTCTAGCTTCCTGTATGCCTATTTTCATTTCTTTCTTCATGCTTGGGAAGTTCTCTTTAATTATCTCCTTGAATAGTTTCTTGGTTCCTTTGTCTCTCTCCTCACCTTCTGGGATTCTTATGACTCATATTTTCTTTCTTCCTGGTGTCAGATCTCATAGTGTTTCTTTTTCTTTGTTATTTGTACTTCTCTTTCCTATTGTTCTCTGGTTCTTTGTGTCTGTTATCTTTGAGAGTACTGATTCATTCTTCCATTTCTTCCATTCTGTTTTCATGTTTTTTTCCCTGAATTCTTGAACTCCTCTGCTAATCTCTGGATATTCTCCAGTTCCTTCACTTTCTTACTCAGTTCATTGATTATATTCTTATCTCGTTCTGCGTTTTCTCTTACCTCTTTAATTGTTTTCATTATGGAGTTTTTTAATTCTTTGTCTGTTAGGTGGAGATATTTTTTTTTAAAGGTTAATTTATTTAGGCACACAAGAGCTGGGGTACAGGCCAGAGGTGCAGGGGTTGAGAGGATTCACCAGAGACAGAGTGGGGAGCAGAACAGGCAGAATGACTGAAACACACTGCTGAAGGGAGCAGGAGGGAGACAGGAGAGGTCTGCTGTGCCCTGTGGGTCACCTCCTTGGTCAGGAATCGAACTCATGCTGCTGTGTCTGGCAACAGCTTCATAGTACTGAGACGTTACCCTCTGCACCACCAAGGAGGCTCAAGTCTGAGAAATTCTTGACATGATCTTTTGGTAATTGAGGACACAAGTCCTGAGTAATTCCCAAAATATGAGGAGAAACAGACTTCGTACTTCGTGTGATGCTGTGGTTTAGATAATGCATTTGGAGCAGATAAAATTGTAGTGTAGTCTTGGAAACATTGTGTCTTTTGTACACTAATGTTGTCTGAAAATTGAGAGAATTTTTTTGCAAGTGCAACAGAAGGTCATCATTTGTATGATTCTGGGGAGAATTTAGTACCTTGAAGGTTATGGTTAAATATCTGGGGAAAGTGAGGGGGTGCACCATAAACTCTTGGGCCATAATTGTATTCTGGGTTTCCCCAACTGTATACAAGTAAGCAGTTGGTTAGGTAGAAATGTATTCTAAACAGTATGAGGTATAGTTTACCACTATAAAGTATTGCAGCTGCCTCCAAAATTGCAGTTAGGATGGAATTGGTTTTAGGGACTACAAGGAAATAATAAAGCAGCATCTTGTTTGATTCTTTTTTTTGAAGATTTATTTATTTATACATACAAGAACTGGGGTGTGGTTAGAGGTGGGGGAGGGGTGAGAGGATCCACCAGAGACAGTTGGGCGGGACAGGAGAGGCCTGCTGTGCCATGTGTGTGTCAGCTTCCTGGCTGGGATCGAACTCAGGCCATTGTGGTGATAGTGCCTAGACTGGATCCTACACCACCAGGCAGGCCCCAGCACGACCTTGTTGGTGACTCTCATCTCATACCAAGTGGCAGCTGACCCTGCTGGTCCTTTGATGTATAGCGTAGGGGTAATACAAGGGCTAGGACAAGGAATAATGAGACTTCTGGGTGCTCGACAGAATATAATGGGCTAATGATCTTCAAAATCATACTTTTTGTGATATGTTTTGGGTCAATTTTGGAAGTGGGAGCCAGAACAATAATTTTAAAGACTCAACTTTTTTTTTAAGATTTATTTATTTATACATACAAGAGCTGGGGTACAGGCCAGAGGTGTGGGGGGTGAGAGTATTCACCAGACACAGAGTGGGGAGCAGAACAGGCAGATCAACTAAATACATTGCTGAGGGGAGCAGCAGGCGAGGCAGGAGAGGTCTGCTGTGCCCTGTGGGTCCCCTCCCTGGCTGGGGCTCGAACTCGTGCTGCTGTGCTTCGGGTGCTTCATAGGGTGGTACTCAACCCACTGCGCCACCAGGGAGGCCCGGGACTCAACCTTCTTTATGTGTCCCGTGGACTCCTGTACTACCTTTGGCCCAGAAGCTGCCAGTCATCTGCCCAAGGCCGGAGATGTTGGTTGGAAGGCACCACACACTGGTGATCACTCTATGACATCACATAATTATTGGCCAACTTATGGTACTCTAGTGACAACGAAACTTCACTGTAATTAGGTAAACAACTGTGTTCAGGGCAGCCGGGGACAGACACACGGGAGTGACATTTTGGCAGCCAAACTTTGTCCTTTGTCTTTTCAGATCCTATCTGCCAAGCTAAAACAGATCAGCAGTTACCCAGTGTCTTCTTCTTCTTTTTTCTTAAAACAATATTGGCAGGTGTCTTTGTCTAGAATATAAAAGAGGTGTCTTTGTTCTAGTTCTATCTAGTTACTTAATCTAAAGAGCTACTAATTTGATCTATATAGTTTTTTCTAAGTCCAACTATCTTCACAATGCATTAAAGATCTTGTAATTTAGAAAAGAGGACATCCTACGTTCTATTTTTTTTTTAATAAAATCTATCACTTTAGTTTAAGCCATCAGCAAAGAAATCACCTAAGACAGCAGTGTTGTCCTTGCTCTTTATGGGGACTAGAGTCTTCCTGGAAGGTGGCGGTTATATGGTCTCTGGAATTAGAAAGCATTTATTCTTTTTCGATCTATAAACGTGACTTTTTAACCAATTGTGTTTTGTTTCTGGTAGGAAAAACATGGAAAACGATTTAACAGACTCTCTTTTTTCCCCTCTTACAAAGAGTTTTGCTGTTTTCATGTGGTCACATGGTGGGAGAGGACTCCAGGATGGTTAGAACGTTGCCTCCTGGCTGCAGAGAGACTTGGGCAAGCCCATGGCACCAGGGGAGTGCCACTTGGGGCTCCCCCAAAGACACTTGACTCCGCAGGCTTCTAGTTTGGCATTGAGGATGAGCCTTTCCAGAAGATAACTCGCCCCTCTCAGCCCGGGGGCTGGGATGTGTGTGGAGGGTAGTCCGAGGGTCCCTATCTTCTTGAGGATGTTCACCCTTTCATCTAGGAAGCGGTTCACCAGGAAGTCACAGAGACGGGTTCTGCATGGGCAGAATCCAGGGCATGGAAGTCCAAAGGGCACAGTTCAGAATCTTCTGGACCATGGAGACCCCCGCCACTGGGAATGGCCTCTGGACACCCAGGAAGCGAGTCTCCACTGCCCCTCACAGCGTGCTCCAGAGCCACACCATGTGGTAGAAAGAAGCCGGAAGACCAGTAGGTATGGACGGCCGGCAGGCTGCGGGGTGCTTGCCCCTGGCCTTCCCCTCTGCGGGGTAATTCTGAGGAATCTGGGGGCCAGAGTTTGTCCAGCAATAGGAGCCGAGCCCAAGGAGCGGAGGAAGAGGCTTACAGAGATGGTTCAGCGGGTCGCAAGTGGATGAAGGCAGAAGGGTGGGGGAAGCAGCGGCCGCGCCTTCTGTTGGGCCCACACTGTTAAGCAAGAGACCTCCGCCGGCCACTTGTGCTGTTTCTATGCTTGCGACTTTCCTTCCACGCGCAAACTGTGTCTGCTGAACATACTTGGGTGATAAGTTCAGCATCCTAGGTTTGGCACTTCCAGGGCCCAGAAAGACCTAGATTAGCAAGAATATGCTAAATTTTTCTTTCCTTGAGGAAATTAAGAAAGACTTTGACTGGGTGGCACGGGCGGTGCCAGGGCATGGATGACCTGGTGGTAGGCGGTCCCGAGCGGCATTGTCCAGTGAGAGTGCAGAGGAAGAGCAGTGGAGGAGACAAGGCCAGAGGCCTGGACAACAGGGTTTCAGGAGGTCAAAAGAGAGGTCGGGCCCTCCCCCGGTCGCGCAGTGCGTTAAGCAACACACTATGAAGCAAAACGCAGCCACTGCATCATGCATTCGATCCCCGGCCAGGGAGGGGAACCACATGGCACAGCAGGCCTCTCCTGCCTCTCCTGCTGCTCCCCTCAGCAGTGGATTGCAGTGGATCCACCTGTTGTGCTCCCCACTCTGTCTCTGGTGACTCCTGTCACCCCCCTGCACCTGACCTGTACCCCAGTTCTTGTGTGCATAAATAAATAAATTTTTTTAAAAAAAAGAAAGAACCCTAACTGGTGCAAAATGATTTTTTAAAAAAGATTTATTTATGCATACAAGAACTGAGGTACACGTCAGGTACAGGGGGTGAGAGGAGTCACCAGAGACAGAGTGGGGAGCAGAACAGGCAGAAGGACTGAAACACACTGCTGAGGGGAGCAGCGGGCACAGCAGGAGAGGTCTGCTACACCATGTGGGTCCCCACCTGGCTGGCGGCAGGGATCGAACTCGTGCTGCAGTGGCTGCTGTTTGCTTCATAGTGCGTTGCTTAACCCACTGCGCCACCAGGGAGGCCCCAAAATGATTTTAAAAAAGTGTTTATAATGACCAATACAGAGAAACAAGGAAAGCTGGGTGACTGGCAGAAGGAGCAAGCCCTGTGGGTCAGGAGCAGGGACTGGAACCCCCCGGAGGGAGGGGGCCAAAGTGTCTCTGAGGCTTGATCCAGGCTCAGCAACAGAGGCTGGCAGGTGGTGATGGAGCCAGGAGCTGTGGAGGAGGGTCCAGCCAAGCCCTGGCAGCCAGGAGCCGGGCCCCAGGAGGCTGCAGCCTGGGGTGGCTGAGAAGGGGCGTGTCCAGCTCTCAGCTGGAGCAGGCAGCTGGCAGCTCAGTAGTCTAGAGAATAGTTTGTCAAAACGGTTTTGGAAGAGGGAGGTATTGTTCTGCAGCTCACAGCCATCCACTGGGCACTACCAGCCGGCAGACGCTGCTGGGGAAGTAGTATCCAGCAGGTATAATCGAACGGATACAAGAGGAAGACGCGGCCTTTTGGAGAACGTAATTTCTTTGACCTGGCAACTGAATTTGGCAACTGAATTCTTTGACTTGGAAATTCAACCTTAATCTAGGGTCAAGAAAACAAATATTTGGACTAACATTGTTACAGGGCAGGGAGAGGGATACACTAGAACCCCCAAACCTGTCTGTTCTAAATAGGTTCTACCTTCCACCGCATCAAGACAAAGCATATAAAGCCTTTAATGGAAAGGAACTTTAATGCAATTAGTGTGCAATACAGAAAAGACTTACGAATATAGTTACTAAATCAAGTACCCAAAATTACCCACCCCCCTCGTGGGTATAAGTCCAGCTAAACAGTCGGCCCATAGAAAAAGGTCAGAAGGGGTCAGACAAGTCTGGGAGGAAAAGAGCAAAATCAAAATCAAGGTAAAAGCTGGCATGGTCAACCTCCCGCAGGTCTCTTACCCACGTCTGTTCCAACCGGTCCCGGACCAAGAAGCTGGTGCAGCTTCTTCCCACGTCTCTGCTCCACAAGCCTCCTCCAGGTCTCCTGGCTCCCATCCTCTGCCTTCCTTCCCCATCCAGCTTCTTCTCCCAGCTCGCTCCACCCTCCCTGGGGTGGTGAGGCCTAGGGCAAGTTAGAAATAATTAGGCAGCTTTAAGGAGTGGATAGGTGAGACCGGGGAAAAGTTAAGTTTTAGAACAAAAGCAAAGGGGAGCTTTGGAGATGGGAAATACAAACTTCCAAAGAGAGCTGGTTAAAGCTCTAGAGCTAGGAATAAAAGGGCAGTCAAAAGCAAAGAGGAGATAATGGATGTAAAGTAGGCAGATTCCAGGCTCCAGGGCTCCAGGCACAGTAGTAGGTTAAGTGAGACCATCAAGAAATAACCAATCGGGCCCTCCCTGGTGGCACAGCAGGTTAAGTAATGCACTATGAAGCAAACCACAGCAGCTGCAGCACTGAGTTCAATCCCTGCTGCCGGCTGGGGAGGTGACCCACATGGCGCAGCAGACCTCTCCTGCCTCGCCCACTGCTCCCCTCAGCAGTGTGTTTCAGTCCATCTGCCTGTTTTGCCCCCAGCTCTGTCTGGTGGATCCTCTCACCTCCCCACACCTCTGGCCTGTACCCCAGTGCTTGTATGCATAAATACATAAATCTTTAAAAAAAAAAAAAGAAATAACCAATCACAGAAAGACTAGTGGAATCGTGGAATCGTAGCGTAAGGAGGGAAAGGAAGTGTGTATTCCCAAAGTAGACCCCATCACGGCTCTCTTTGCCCCTCCCAACTACCTTGTACCTGGGAGTCTTTACAATTACCTTTTTTTTTTTCCTAAATAAACTTTTCTTTACTTTCCAAGACAAAGTTTGCTTCTCTTTGCTTGCTAATCTGAAAAGTCTGTGAATTCCTTTCTACCTGCTTCACGAGACAAGAACCCAAGAACCCGCGGTGATTCCCAGGTTGAGGGGCGGCGGCAGCTGTGATCACAGAAACCTGGCACACGGGCAGGTTAGGGAGAGGGAAAAGCGGGGTAGGGAAACTGACACCTCCCCTTTCCCTGGCACCACCCAGTTACAGCACCATTGAGATTTTATGTGTTGTCTCACACCTCAGTATCCCCATCCAGCAGTATATGACCAACGGGTGAACAGGGACCCCCAAAGAAATGGGGTACATGCACTGCAATCCACTAAAGAAAGACAAAGGACACACCCTATTAGTGTAACACATCTTTATTTATTTTTTAAATTTATTTATTTATACACACAAGAGCTGGGGTACAGGCCAGAGTCCAGGAGGTGAGAGGATTCACCAGAGACAGAGCAGGGAGCAGAACAGGCAGATTGAAACACACTGCTGAGGGGAGCAGCGGGTGAGGCAGGAGAGGTCGGCTGCGCCACGTGGGTCCCCTCCCTGGCCGGCAGCAGGGATCGAACTCGTGCTGCAGTGGCTGCGGTTTGCTTCACAGTGCGGTGCTTAACCCACTGCGCCACCAGGGAGGCCCTAGTGTAACACATCTTTAATAGAATTAGTGTACATAAAGAGAAGAAAGGATATTAGTATCCCAATAAAACACCCCAAATTACCCATCCCCTCATGGGTAAATGCCCAGCCGGACACGGTTTGGCCTGAAGCCTGGCCGCCGAGCCCCCAAAGCTTGCCACAAGTCTAGGGCACCTTCTGGTGGGGACCCATAAGAAAGGAGCAAAGGGGGCCAGACAAATCTGGAAGAAAAAGAGCAAAGTCAAAATCTAGATGAAGGCTGCCTGCCAGCCTCCGAAGGGTCCCTCACCCACCTCTGTTTCAAGTGTTTCCTTCCATGCCCCCCAAGTGGCAAGTCCAAAGCAGAGAAGCAAGTGCAGCTTCTTTATATGTCTCTGCCCCCCCCCCCCCCCCCCCCCCCCCCCCCCCCCCCCCCCCCCCCCCCCCCCCCCCCCCCC
>JAGFMF010009982.1:0-32327 GCA_019455555.1 Galemys pyrenaicus
CTCTCTCTCTCTCTCTCTCTCTCTCTCTCTCTCTCTCTCTCTCTCTCTCTCTCTCTCTCTCTCTCTCTCTCTCTCTCTCTCTCTCTCTCTCTCTTCTATCGTACAAACCAACCCCCTGCTTTCCTTACTGCAGACATGTCCAGGTGTCTGTTTCAGTCAGTGAGAAAGAGCTGACGCAGATGGAGCCCGCTGCCTGGTCACCAGGAGTCCTCAGAAAAGTGACAGCCTGTGCTTCTAGTGACTCTGCAGACAACACGGGCTTTGCGGTCTCAGGCTTATCGCTCCATCCAGTGTGTGGCCTGGGTGACTGGGTGCTGGGAGCACGCAGGGGTGCGAGAGGAAGTGCCAGACGTTTGATGAAGCCCTTGGCAACCTCCCCTTTCTTGTGGGAACCAGAGGGCAGACCTGATTCAGAATTTCTTGCCTGAACATATCTAACCCAAGCTGTGTGATGTGGGGAGCACAGGGGATCTCGAGTCAGATTGGTCTGGATTTAAGTGCTCTGGATCTGTGCTTTGTAGTGGTGACACAACATCTCTGCGCACTTCACAGAAATGAAACGCACCTCCGTGTACCTACGTTTCCTCATCTTCAGGGGGAGGGATATAGCACCAACCTCCACTGGGTCGTTGTGAGGATTTAATGAACCCATGTAAAGAGCATGGGCTGGTGTCCAACAGAGTTTTTCTGGAACTTAGTGAGATGGCTCAAAAATTCATGTAAAAGAATAACTAGGTGAAAATAGCCAAACACTTACAGATGAAAGCAAATAAGAAGCAACCACCTAAAAAACAAACCAAACTGAGAGGGGCTCTTCATGCTCCCAGATGCCATGGTCTTATGGGCTGTAAGTCAATGCAGTCATAGACAAACTCACAATGGAACAAGGGACTGAGGTGATGATGCACCGGTGAAATGGTGGTGGGTACTCCCTGGGGAATACAAATGATGTCAAATATTATTAATACAAAAAAAAAACCTCACAATGGAATGACATGGGAAAGCCCACACGTAATATGATGCTCTGGCATGAGACAGAGTTTGTCTGTCACCTCAGTGGGGAAAGCAGAGACAGTTCAAAATTAGGCCTGGAAAAATGGCAATCCATCTGGAAGAAAAACTTAATTTTTTTTAACTTTTTTTG
This sequence comes from Galemys pyrenaicus, assembly GCA_019455555.1. Taxonomy (NCBI): domain Eukaryota; kingdom Metazoa; phylum Chordata; class Mammalia; order Eulipotyphla; family Talpidae; genus Galemys; species Galemys pyrenaicus. Next base: position 1,145 of record JAGFMF010009982.1, read on the forward strand.
GTACCATATATAAAAGTCATATCAGGATAGGTAAATGTCAAAAAAATGAGTCTTTAAATTTTTTAATAGAAATACTTTTTAAATTTTGGGGTGAAAGGAACAACATCTTCAACAAGATGTTGATTATAAATATTGACACATTTTCAGTACTAAAATGATGAGATTTCTTTCTTAGAATGATCTTGAAAATAAGTTAAAAATTGGAGAATGTATTCCAAAACTCATTCTAACAAAGGATTAATATAAGGATAGATCAAGAGTGCCTGTTTATCTGTAAGAGACTGTATTCCTGTTTAAATGGTTCAGAGCATGGTTCCCTGGCCACTGACCTTGAGCTTGGCCACGTAACTTCCTTGAGCCAATAGAATGTGTGAATATCTGATAAGTGCCACATCCTAAGACACGTTACAGGCATTGAAAGTTTTTGCCCGTCCTCTTTCTCCTGGACCCCCTGCCAGCACAATGACAGGTCCTAAGCTAGAGCTAGCTGTTCCTTTAGTCTGGGTCCAGGAGTGGGGGGAGAGAGCCAAGGACCTGACCCATGGCTTAGAACAGAGATATAGTTGGCCTGAAGATTTGAGAGCAAAAAAAATTTTTTGTTATAAGTCACTAATATTTTAGAGCAAACATTGACCAGTACAGAAGTTAGTGCCTAGAAGTGGAAACTACACTAACCAAAGACTAAAATGTGTGGCTTGGGCTTCAGGGCTGAGTGACAACAGCAAGGGAATTATTATAGTGGGCTAGAAAAATTGTGGGTTTGGATAATGACAACTCAAAAAAGTTGTTAAGAGAGCTAGATTGCCTGTCTAGACTTTCCAGGATGTTAAATGTCTTGAGTTCCAGTGCACTACAGGCAGGAAGTTGACTGATAATATTGATAAGAAAAACACAAATACCTAGACGAAAAGTGGCCAGAAAACAACCCCCAAAGACACAAGAACTGACATTTCACAGAAGAGGAAACACAGCTGATAGACAAACATTTCATCTCAATGATCAGGGAGAAATCTGGATTCAAAACAGTTAGGTTAAGGTGCCTCCCTGGTGACTAAGGGTTAAGTCTGAACACTATCACTACGAAGGCCTGAGTTCGATCCCTGGCCAGGGAGGGGACACACATGGCGCAGCAGACCTCCCCTGTCTCACCTGTTGCTCCCCTCAGCTGTGTATTTCAGTCGATCTGCCTCTTCTGCTCCCCACTCTGTCTCTGGTGAATCCTTTCACCCCTGTACCTCTGGCCTACACCTCCGTTCTTCTATATAATTTTTTTTTAAAAATAATATTTGGTTAGCAAAAATTGAAAACTTGGGTAATGTGAAGTGTTGGAGAAAATGCAGGTCTACATGTCCTATCCATTGCTGGTATGTTCATGCAGCTACTTTGCAAAGTGATTGGAATTTTTGCATGAAAGTGAGCACTTCAAGCCACAATTCCACATTTTTATATGTACATGTAATAACAGTCTTGCTTATACAAGCAGCCGTACTGTTTACAAAGGCAAAAAACTGGAGCAAAACTCAAATATCCATGGAAATTAATGTCCTAAAGCAGTGTGTGTGCAGCAGTTAAAACAAATGAACCGCAGGGGCAGGGAGCAATATGGATGCATGTTAACAAATTACTGTTGAGCAAAAATGTAGGTCTCTACTATTATAAAGAGTATGATACCATTTGAGTGAAGTTAAAAATAATGAGTAAAAATATAGACATGTTAGAAGCACTTACAGGTTAAAACTGTAGGAAGGGGAGAAAAACAAAATTGGTTATTCTGAGTTGGAGGAGTAGAGAAAATGGTAGAGAGGGAAAATGTTCAGAGGCAGGCACTAGATTTTGTTTTGTTTTTTTTTTTTGTTTTATTTTTTAAAAGATTTTATTTATGCATGCATGCAAGAACTGGGGTACAAGCCAGAGGTGTGGAATGAAAAGATTCACCAGAGACAGAGCGGGGAGCAGAACAGGTAGATTCACTGAAACACACTGCTGAGGGGAGCAGCGGGCAAGGCAGGAGAGGTCTGCTGTGCCATGTGGGTCCCCTCCCTGGCTGGGGATCAAACCTGCACTGCAGGGGCTGCAGAAGCCCCACAGTGCAGCACTCAACACCTTGAGTCACCAGGAAGGCCCCTAAGTTTAGTTTAGTTCCCATGAGTTTATTAAAAAGAACTGAACCCTAAAATGAATCAATGGTTTTGATTGCTTTCTCATAGGTCATGAGTTGATTACTTTCACTTCCTATCTCCCAACTGAGAAAACTGAGGCCCAGGTGGGGGTGTCACTGACCCCAGTAATGCAATTCTTGAGTGACATGAGGCTTCTCCTCCTGTGATTTTCCCAAGTCAGTACTGAGTAGTGAGTGCTGAGTATAGAGCGCTCTCCCCACAGCTAACCCAGTCACCAATGGGCTCTGCTACCTGTGAAACCCAGGTTCATCCACTTGACTCTACCCCTGCTGGTGGACGCCACGGTCATTTCTTACCTGGACTTCTGCTGTTGTCTCCTGACCAGTCCTCCTAACATTCTCTCTTGCTCTCCAGAAATCTATTTTCCATACAGCCAAAAGAGGAACTCTTTTTTTTTTTTTTTAAAAGATTTTCTTATTTATGCATATAGCGTTGAGGTACAGGTCAAAGGTGATTGGGGTGAGATGATTCACTAGAGACAGAGTGGGGAACAGAACAGGCCGATCAACTGAAATACACTGCTGAGGGGAGCAGCAGGTGAGACAGGAGAGGTCTGCTACGTCATCGGGGTTCCATCCCTGGCCGGCGGCAGGGATCGAACTTGTGCTGCAGTGGCTGCTCTCTGCTTCATAGTACGTTGCTTAACCCACTGCGCCACCAGGGAGGCCCCAGGAACTCATTTTTTAAAGTCAGTTCTTACCCCTGACTAAGTTTCTCAGTTGTCTACCAATGCACTTAGAATAAAGTTTAAACTCTATACAGCCGACGGGACATCACATGCGGTGATCCTTGCCCTCCTCTCATACTTTATTTCCTCGCTCTGTCCCCCATATGCCAGCCTGTCTTTCTGGAACATTCCAGGCTAGTCTTTGCCATAGCAGATGCTGCTGGTACCCAGTGTATATTCCTCAGCGAGGCCTTCAGTCTCATGGGGAGGTGATCTGCTGGTGAGTGGGGCAGGACAGAAGTCACTGGCCAGGGCCTGAGCAGACACCCCTGCCCCCTCACTCCTGCATGGAATAGTCAGGTGTCTGCTCTATCCCGCTTCCCAAAGCATCCCTGGGAAACTCAGCCTCAGCCACCCTCAAGGGAGCTGGCCTGATAATATAGCCCTCATTAAGTCCTTGTTTTACTCCCCAGTCCCTGACTCATCATGCTGCACCTCTCAGACAAACTTTCACTTTCCCTTAAATCTTAGTCTCCCTCCGGTCTTATTCAGACGGTGGTATAAATTAGGATTTCCTATAAGGCCTCAGCACTCATCCTAGAAATCCCTCCTCTGTCTATCTTGATGTCTTGTCATTCAACTCTCAGCTCAAATGCCAATTCTCTAATTCCCACTCCAGTCATATTCTTTTGTTATGTTCCTTCACTGACTTAATCCTATTTGAAATCATCGTGTTTATATAATTAGCTTGAAAACTATGTCTCCACCCGAGGGTGTTAGCTCTACAGAAAAAGTGCCTTGTGTGTCTTGTTCTCAGCTCATAGAAATGTGCCCCGCACATAGTAGGCATGTTTGTTAATTTTACATGTTTGTTAATTAGTTAATGAGTGGTTTTTTTCTGGGAGCAGTGTATCAAGAGTAAGATTTACAGTGACTATTTCAGTCTGTGCATTGCTAATTGGCATGCTAATGGCTGGCATGCCAATGGAGTTGCTATTGTGTTCTTGAGCGCTTGATTTTCTTTAGTGAGTTTAATCTGCCTCCAACTACTTTAAAGTGCTTGCAATTGCTGTGCTAATTACAAATCCCGATAAATTCTCCATTAAAGCATATTCCCCAAGTACCTTCAACCTGATAATACTGTTAGAGAGAATTATGTGTGATTGAAAGGGAAAAAAAAACCCCTTTATTTAATAACTGTCTTAAATTCAACTGGCCTTTCTGTTGATGTACTGGAATAAGAAAAATTAGACTGTATTTACCTGTTTGCTTACTTATCAAGATGTTGGCAGAGCGCTGCCCTGTGTGTGTGTGTGTGCGTGTGTGTGTGTTATTATTTTTATAAACCTGATTTCTTCATTGGTAAAGTGGATTTGTGGTGAGTCCTAGGTCAAGTAGGGCAAGTTAGGGATAAGTAGGCAGCTTCAGGGGCAGTGTAGGCAGGGACTGGAGGAGAGTTAAGGCAGGCTCCAGAGATAAGGAAAACAAATTCCAAAGGTGACTAATCAAACACCCCCAGGATAGGGGCAATAGGACAGTCCAGAACAATGATGGTAAAGTGTGCTAAGATAAGGCTGGGAGGCAGAGACTGAGTTCTGGGCACAGAAACATTAGGACAGTGAGGGAGACCACAGAGAACTTGAATTGGCCAATCACAGAGAGACTGGTTGGGCTTTAGAATAATTAGGGAAAGAAGGTGTATGTTCCCTGAATATCACCTCCACTCCAGCTCACTTGCCCCTCCCTGGCCTGGTTCCCCCAGCCTGGGAGTCCCAGTTTATTTCTGCTCCTTTTCTTCTCAGTAAACTTTTCTTTTTCTAAACAAATCTGCCTCTTCTTGCCCGCTTGTCTGAGCATCTATGGAGTTCCTTCTGCGGCTTCGTGAGACACCAACCTGTGGTGGTCGAGTGGCTGGGAGCACTGCTCCCAAGGCCAGGGGTCCATTCCTAGCAAGATGACTAGGCCTGAAAACCTGAAATGATGGTATCAATTCCATATCTTGTTTGTGAGGTTCAAATTAACGTGGGTGTCAGGGACTGAGGAAGCCACAGCAGCTGTGAACACGGGACTCTGAATGTAAGTGACAGCTTCAAACAGCCCTGTCCACATGGGCTGTGACTCGGTGTAACTGTGGGTCTCCAAGAAATGATGTAATTCTATGGGAGAATGTAAGACTCAGTCGTCTCAGAGTTGAGAGGAGACGTGATGGAAAAGGCAGAATTTTCAGACAATTGAACTACGGTACAGATCAGGAAAATGGCCCAAGGGGCCTGGGGGCCAGGCAGCCTAAGGGAGACTCTGGGCCTGGGGAGTATGTGAGAGAGTATGCAGGTGAGATTGTTAGGGGGAGGGTAGTCCTGAATAGATTACACAAATAAGTTTATGGACTCCAACCCCCACTCCGAACCACCAGTGTTCCAGAACCACAAATCCGATAAGATGATTATCGAAGAGTGGATCCCTGGGACCCGAGGGTGGAGTTAAGCAGCCAGGCTGAGTATAAGACCAGAGAGGTGAGCCTTGGGCGCTCTGCTCTCTTCCTTTGGAACCATCTCCCTTGATTCAGAGTCAGCTCTCAATGCGTCGTTGGGTTCCAACTCGAAAGATCTGGTAAGATATTTGCAGATTTGTATCCCTCTCTTCTTTTTGTGTTATTACTACTTTATTCCCCTTCTTTTCTAAAATAAAACACTTTAATAACTTTTGTCACGTGTGCCTGCAATTGGGGGTTATTATAAAAGCCTTTTGAGCGTGCAGGTGAAGACCCAGTGAAGGAAAGCCATTTCATATTAGGGTTGCCCTGCAATAAGATCAGGTATGGGCCAGAGTGTGAAGACAGGTTTTAGGCTCAATTTGATAAAGTACGAGCAGGAAAGCATAGGTATCAGGTCCCTTGATGCTGTGGGCCAGCGCATTAGTTGCCTGGCACATCCATCCATTGTGACACACATGGTGTAATCCTGAGGCAGTAGGTGTAGACACAGAGAGAAGGATACACGCCTGGGGTCAGAGAAGACTACGGGTTGGGAGGAGTTGGGGAACAGACGACTTGCTGTGGAGGCGCATGCATGATGAAACAGGCAAAGCTGATTTTCTTTGGACAGGAGGAACATATGCAGAAGCCAAAGCCTGGCAGAAGAAGGAATCCCATGAAAGTGTGTGTGTGTGTGTGTGTGTATCTGTGTGCATGCATATGCATATCTCTATTGATCTACCTACCTGTCTATCTGATGGAGTAATAAACAGGACAGATCTCTCTTCCTGCCCCACCAGACAAGCATTCTTATCTCTTGCATTTAACAAGGTTGTTTGTCTAACAAGTTTGTCTTCTTACATTCCAAGGGAAAGAAAGAACATTCTTAAGAAGATAATATGGAAGTTAAACACCAGGGGGTTTACAAAGCCAAGTTGGTGCCCACCCTTGCCCATCTCCCTTTTTACTACTGTGTATAAATGCCCCTGCCCTCTGCCAAAGAGCAGGAGGTTGATCTTTCAGACAAAGTCTGAGGCCCTCCTCAGTTTGTTGACAAATTAAACTACTTTCCTTCCCCTCAAACTCTGCTTCCTTCTATTGCCTGAGGGAAACTGAGACTGGTGTTCAGTAACATATCTATCTGTCTGTCTGTCTGTCTCTGTCTATCTATCCATCCATCCATCCATCCAATCATCCATCCATCCAATCATCCATCCATCCATCCATCCATCCATCCATCCATCCATCCATCCATCCATCCATCCATCTATCTATGATTACACCCTGTGCTGCCAAGACAGACTCTGTTGACGCACGTGAATAAGCAGACTGGAAAATGAATGTGGGTGAACACATACAGATCATTTCTTAATGCTAGAAATATTTGGATCTTTATATAGAAGTTTGGTGAAACTTTGTTTTCCCAAACTCTTGTTTCTATCTATATTAGCCAATTGAAAGAATCGCCTTTGTTATAATTTGTTTTGCTTAAAGTCTTGACTTCCCAGAACCCATTGACATTATGACAATGAATTTTGCACTTCCTCTTGGCAGAGACTCGGCCCTGTGCTGCTCAAACAGCTCAGTTTATCCCACAGCGTTTCTCCTAATCCACCCTCAGCTGACAGGGACAACTGAGACACAGCAATGAAAACTAATATTCATGGAACTTAACATGTACGTCTTTGGGGTGAGGGAGAAGACGGAGTACCTGGAGAAAACCCATGTGGCAGGAGACATGCCAATTCCCCAGACAGGGACCCCTGACGGTGGTGATTTTTTCCTCATTAATGATCTGACAAAGTGAAATTATTCTGGCACCTGATGGAATCATTCAGAATATGAACCAGACTGTGCATTTCAATCCTGCCTCCCCAGGGGCTAGCTGCATGGTAGCAGGCAACTTCCCTGTGCCCTCATTTTCCTCATCTGTATAGTGGGGTATCGTTCCCAGCTTCCAATGTCAAAGAAATATTGCTGGACAAATAGTGTCACAGAGTTTAGCCTAAGTGCAACGAACATACCAATGCAGGTGCAGCTAGCAAGTCAGATTCATGGCCTAGTTCCAGCACTCCCAAACAGAGCTCTTTTCAAAGGGTCAGGTGCTAGTCTGTCTCTTTGGAAAAGTTATCTCCCTGAAAAACTCCCCCTTTCCTCCTGGAACTAGCCTTCAACCATATGGTTTTGTATATTATTTTTTACCTGTGTGGGGAATGCACAGATAGTGAAGTATAAAAGGAATTCCCAGCTTTTGTTCTGAGCCCAAATTTTCAGAAAAGGCCTGTGCCTGGGTCCATATTCATGTGAATGTGAAATAAAGTGCCTGGTGTCCAGAAATCCTTGCGTACTGCCTGGTTTCTCCTTCCATAGTCTGGGTTAAGAGTCAGAGTAATTCTATAACACCAGGATTACGGGAAAGCTAACACACATGCGGTGTTTTGAGTGGAGCCCCATACACTGTAGTGTAGGTTGTTATTCACAGAGGGCAGGGGATCATCCAATAAGGGATAGACAGGGGACAAAGGGTCTCTAGTCAGGCCTCAGGAATAATAGCCTTGGAGGAAACCCATGAGGCCCACCTGGCATGCAAGCCGTGACAAAAAGAAACATTTCCAGAAAGAAGGGTCCACAGGGTCAAGGGCATTAAGCAGTCAGGCAGGACAACTGCCTGAGATGCCTCGGATTTAGCAAGCAGGATGTCCCCCCAGGGAATTCAGCTCTTATAGCTCAGTGGCATGGTAGAAACAGAGGCTGGTTTGCAGTAAAATTGATACTGGGCAACAAGGGGCACTGAAACTGGCCAAGGACACTGCCCAAATAGCTCACCAGCCACTGTCTGAGTTCTTTACCCATGCACATACTTGCGAGACTACTCAGGTTCAGAGAACAACAATGGGATTTACTTAAGAAACTAGGGAAAACAAAGAGTTAGCCAGGCCACAAATGGCCATTTACCTCACCTGAAGCAGTGTCCAGTATTTTAAAGTCTTAAACACAAACGTTCCCAAGATGGCATCTTCCCACCTAAGAACACAGAGCTCCTCTTCCGAACAATAGGCCACGCTCCTAATATGGCGTTTTCCTACCTCTGCCGACCTGGAGCACAGGGCAGTCAGACTGTAGGCCAGGTTCCAGCTCACGAAGACAGCAGAAGATGCAACAGGAGATGCTCACCTTGTTACAGGGCAACCCTAATATAAAATGGGTTTGCCTGACTGGGTCCTCACCAGCGCTCGAAAGGCACTTATAATGCCCCAAATGCAGGTACACATAACGAAGGCTGATAAAGGGTTTTATTTACAAGAGAAGGGGAAATAGCGTAGTGAATAACACAAGGGGAAGAGAGGGATACATATCTGTAAATGTCCTACCAGATCCTCAGAGCTGGAACCCAACGGAGCACTGATAGCTGGCGCCCAAGGAAGAGAGACCTCAAGGCTCATGTGTCTGCTTTTATACCCAGCCTGGCTGCTTAACTCCATCCTCAGGTTCCAGTGATCTGCTCTTCGATAATGACCTTATGGGATTTGTAGTTTTGGGATCTTGTAGGTCTGGAATGGGGGTCGAAGTCCATAACCTATTTGTGTAATCCATTCAGGAGGGTCTTTCCCCACTAACAACCTGAGCTGCCGAGATGCCCCAGGGCAGCACCAGACAAGGGACACTCAAAACAGCAGCCTCAGAAGCTGAATAAACCAACAAAGGGCCACACTCACAGCTCAGCAAGGCTCCTGCTCTGGGTCTTCACCTTCCCTGCCAGGCAGTGACAGCAGCAAAACCAGGAACGGTTTCAGTCACTCAGCTACTTACAAAACCTCCAAACTTTTCTTTTCTTCAGTTGGCTACTGGAAGCCTCTCCAAGTCTTCCAAAGGCCTGCTACAAGCTTCTGGAAGATCGGCATGGTGGGGGCAGAAATTGTTGACCCTGGAAAATCCCTGAAGATCAGAAAATACTGAAATCCCAAAAGCTCAAAAATCCCGGGGCCTGCTTCTCAGTCTCTTATATTTCTTATCAGCCTTTACCCCACTGATACTTTGTTCGTATTTCACCTGGGGCTGCTCCTCCTCACTAGTGCCCCCCTCCAGGGGCTCTACCTTTAACAGTCTTTGGCTTCGGCCAACATACAAAATGAAAATGTGGAACTGGAGAATGGGGTGAACCGCTTCAGTTGTTTGGGAGGGTTCACGAGTGAGAGCCGGCTGTGGAGTAGGGACGAAGAGGTTGGAAACCACCATTCGGCTATTGTCTCCTGTGAGGCCCACAACCTCAGCCAAGCAAGGGAGAGGTCAGAATTGGTGACTTATTGATGAGGACATGTAGGTAGACAGAGATCAAGAGTGGCAGCCAGGGATGAAAGTCAGGCCACCATTTCCTCTCCCTTTTTGTGGTGCTCACATGATGGCATGCAAGGAAAGATGAAGTTAGAGGGTGAGGTGCTTGGTGCCAACTACTCCCTTTACCTTATCTGGATGTCCCAGGATGCACCACTGATGGGAGATGGAGGAGGTGCAGGAGAGGGTGGTGACAGATTTCTTCAACCTAAATTGTTGGGTGCCTGGCATGTTCCATCTTACTGAATGACTTATCACACATGGGTGGTTGAAGAGATCTTTGGTTGAGATTATTTCCAGCTACAAACAGTGGGGGCAGGATTCACCCTAGATCAGCAGAAGAGACATTGCCAGAGGCTCAATGTGTCACTAGGAGCAAAGCTTATGGGACATGAAATGCAACCTCTGGCTTGTTTGGAAAATATCTTTGTCAAAGACTTTCCAACCATAAAACTACATGGGGGGATTTTGGAAAGTCAACTTCTAAACTGGGCAGAGGAGACCAGAGGGGGAGATTGCAGGGAGTAAAGTAGTGAATGCTCTTCTAAGAGGAAGCAGAAACAGGAGGGCTGAAAGGGGATGGTAGCCTTCATGGCATATGACCGACCCGTGTAGTCTCTGCTGTCACCATCTTGAAAGTCTTAATTTTGGAAGATGGGGCCTCTCATTTTCATTTTGCACTGGATCCTGCAAATTACGCAACCCATTCTGGGCATGGGGCACAGAGCCGGTGGGAAACACAGGCTGCAGATGTCGGCAGGCAACAGTCCCGACTTTTGATACTCCCCAGTGAACTCCTGAGACCCCACTGCCTCTGACAGAGCCGGGGGCCCAGCTATAGTTGAGAACAGGATCCGAACACAGAACCAGCTCTTCAGAGGAGTCAGACATGCCTTTGACAGAACAAGCAGGGAGGGAGCACACAGAAATTCTCAGGAATCGCAAGTGAGGAGCTGGGCTCTGGGCTGGAAGGCTTCATACATGTTTCCTTATTCAGCACTCATGACACCTGACGGTCTTTGTGAACCCACTTGTGCAGACATGGACATTCAGGAAAATGATCAGAATTGAGCAGAACCAGTAAGTGAGCAATCTGGATTAAAATGCAGTTGTCAAGATCCTGAGTCCTGGCTTTCCCTGCTACCCTAGAGGGCTGAGGTGAGGCCCAGGAGACCTGTGTGTTTGGGCTCAACACCCCGGCGCCAGGTCTGAGGGGTGAGGGTGTAATAGGGTGGTCCCCAAGAAAAAGGGAAGTTCCAGAATCCCGATCCCGCCCTAAGTGGGGTTGAGCTGAGCAGGGATAATTAGATGCTGCAGAGAGGAGGAGAACAGAAGGAAGGAAGGAAAGCAGAAGGAAGCAGGATGGAGAGCAGCAAGGAGACCTGGAGGAGGCACGTGGAGCAGAGGGACATGTGAAGAGACTGCGCTTGCTGCTTGGTCCTGGACTGGTTGGAACAGATGTGGGTGAGAGACCCGTGGGGAGGTTAACAATGGCAGCTTTCATCTTGGTTTTGATTTTGCTCTTTTCCACCCAGATTTGTCTGACTCTTTCTGACCCTTTTCTATGAGTCTCTATTGAAAGGTCCTTTAAACTGTGGCAGGCTTTTGGTCCTTGCTTTGGGCCAGTCCTATTTGGCTGGACTTTTACCCTCAAGGAGATGGGTAACTTTGGATGCTTGACTTAGTCACTATGTTCTTTGTCCTTTCTGTATTGTTCCCCAACTGTATTAGAGCTCGTTTCAGTTAAAGGACTTCTATGTTTGTCTTGATGTGGCAGATGGCAGAACCCATTTAGAGAGGGCAGGTTTGGGGGTTCTGGGGTGCCCCCCTGCCCTGTAACAAGGGGAGTGAACTCAGTGCACTCTCTGTGGTTGGTTGAGCTCACTCTTGGAGGCCAGACCTGGGATAAGCCACCCTGGGGGGTAGACCAGCTCTGACCTGAACCCCAGAGCCAGGCCTGAGGGGCACTGACAGAAGGACTTGCTTGTCCAGGCCGGCCCGGGTCTCACAGCTGCTGGCGGAAGCTGCTCTGGGAAGTGGGCACTGGATGCTGGTGGGCCCCAGGCCTGCTGTCCTGGAGAGAAGTGTCCCTCAGGGTCTCTCCCAGCCACCGGTGAGCATATTGCCTGACTCACAGGTGGCCTTATTGACGTCGGTGGGCATATTTTGGAGTCAAATTGAAACAGAGAATAAAACAACTAACCCGTGTATTCCCAGCTGGGGACGCCAGACTAAATCCGTTAACAGGAAAACATCTGCCGACCAAGGAGGAAGACAATAAGGAGAAAAGAGAAGCCCTGAGAACGCTAAGCAACTGACCTCAGCAGTGCATGATGCAGAAGGAAGCCATAAGCCCACCTAGGAAGACTATGTAAAGAAGCCTAGGAAACTACCTCATCTTTATCTTACTGGAGAACCCCCTTCCGCTGTGGGAGGGTGGGAGAGCACAGGCACTGTGGTGATGGGGCACAGGTGAACTGGTTGTGGGAAGTCTATGGGGACTATACCTGAGAGAAGAAAGCAAACACTGTACCAAAAAACAAAAAAATGAACAATGATGTGAAATATATATAAATTATTATTATTTTAATAAATTATTGCATCTGAACTTTCTGTTTTATTTTCAAAAAAAGATTTATTTATGCATACAAGAGCTGGGGTACAGACCAGAGTCGCGGGAGGTGAGAGGATTCACCAGAGACAGAGTGGGGAGCAGAACAGGCAGATCCACTGAAGTACACTGCTGAGGGGAGCAGCGGGCAAGGCAGGAGGGGTCTGCTGTGCCATGTGGGTCCTCTCCCTGGCCGGGGGTCAAACTCGTGCTACTGTGCAGCGGATGCTTCACAGTGCAGCTCTCAACCTGCTGCGACACCAGGGAAGCCCTATATAAATTATTTTTAAAAATAAGTTATTTTTAATAAATTCTTAAATTATATTATATAATTATAGATTAAATTATTTTTTAAAATAAATTATTTTTAAAATAAATTCAACTTCTTCACAACACTCTGAATTTGTCCTTCCTTAAGAGTGCTGTGGCAGCTCACTTCATTCTTCGAAGGAAGCTGCAGCTTCCAAGAACTGGCTTGGGAAGGTTTGTGAATCTTCAAAGTGTTTCAAAGGTTTGTGTTTCAAAGTGGCTGCCTCTCCCTGGCACTGCACCCATGAGCTGTGGGCTGGAAACTCTGGGCCTGGTTCTCCACCGTTTCCTGCAGAGTTTTTTGGGGTGGCTGCAGGAATCTGTGGGCTCTCCTTCTCCCAGGTGCACCTATCACGGCTCCTCCACCCTGCCACAGCCCAGCTCTCCGCACATGAGCACAGAGCCAGAAAATCTCAAGGAAGCAGCTCCCCCAGGGTTGAGATGTGCTGACTTCAGGCTCTGTCACTGGTCACCTTTGGTTTTTTTGTTTTGTTTTCTTGGGTTGACTTTAACTTACTGTTCTTTTTTTTCTCTTTATTCGTGTATATTTGACATCCATTGTGGCCCCCATGGAATTCCCACCACCATTTCACCAGTGCACCATCGCCTCAGTCCCTTGTGCTCTTTCTGCTGTCATCCCAGTTACTCTCCCTCCCCACCTCCCCAAATTTGATTTGTCTGTCTCTTTGTTTTTGTTGTATTGTGATTTGATTTTTGTTGTTGTTGTTATTACTCCTTTTCCTTAGTCCTTTATTTGGCTCCCTGATATTCCTCCAATAAATGAAACCATCCAATATTTTTCTTTTGCCTTCTGACTTATTTTGTTACAGGGCAGGGGGGCACCCCAGAACCCCCAAACCTGCCCTCTCTAAATGGGTTCTGCCATCTGCCACATCAAGACAAACATAGAAGTCCTTTAACTGAAACGAGCTCTAATACAGTTGGGGAACAATACAGAAAGGACAAAGAACATAGTGACTAAGTCAAGCATCCAAAGTTACCCATCTCCTTGAGGGTAAAAGTCCAGCCAAATAGGACTGGCCCAAAGCAAGGACCAAAAGCCTGCCACAGTTTAAAGGACCTTTCAATAGAGACTCATAGAAAAGGGTCAGAAAGAGTCAGACAAATCTGGGTGGAAAAGAGCAAAATCAAAACCAAGATGAAAGCTGCCATTGTTAACCTCCCCACGGGTCTCTCACCCACATCTGTTCCAACCAGTCCAGGACCAAGCAGCAAGCGCAGTCTCTTCACATGTCCCTCTGCTCCACGTGCCTCCTCCAGGTCTCCTTGCTGCTCTCCATCCTGCTTCCTTCTGCTTTCCTTCCTTCCTTCTGTTCTCCTCCTCTCTGCAGCATCTAATTATCCCTGCTCAGCTCAACCCCACTTAGGGCGGGATCGGGATTCTGGAACTTCCCTTTTTCTTGGGGACCACCCTGTTACAATTTCACTGAGCACAATCCCTTCTACCTCCTTTGTTTTCTGTACTTCCAGCTCCCATCTATAACTTGCGATGGTCCATCCCAATTCTTCTTAGTGGCTATTCCAGCTTTGTCAGGGTGAGGGCTAGGTCAGGGAGCTCACCCTGGACCAGGCTGTGTGGGGGTGCACGTCTGACCCACACCGGCTCTTTGAATATTTGCAGAAACTTTGCCAGGTGGAGGGTTTTGTTTTGAGGCCAAACCACTCAAAACCCCCAAACTAAATCCACAAAACATTCTGATTCCATGCCTATGTCTTGCCCATTTTTTTGAGTTTCTGACTTCCCAGCACTTTATAAGTGGGTGGGTGGGAACTAAATGCATGGGGGAGCTGGGATACACCCTATTATTAGGATAACACCCTTGATTCTTGCCAGGAGGGAAGGGGGGTATCAGAATAACAGAGCAGGGTATCAGAATAACAGAGCAGATCCAAATGGCCACTTCCATCTGGGGTGCGCCAGCCTACGGGGCTGGTAGGCAGGGGTCTGCCCACCTTTGAGACCAGACCTTCATTTAGCATCAAGCAGAAAGAATCTCAGCGGGTGTCCAGTCTGGGAGCTTCTGATGGAGTCAGGTGGTGGCATGGACGAACTGGGCGAAGCTTTTCAAAATTCTTCAACCACTCCGGATTCAGAACCTGAGTCTCCAGAGCGTCTCTTTATAAAAGTTTCCCAAATGATCCCAACGTAAATTCTATTTCCAGGGAAAGATTTGGGCCAACTGTCCCAATTTGTAGGTGAGGAAATTGAGATCCAGAGAGAGGAAGTGATTTTGCCAGGGTCCTACAAAGAGTGTCTGGGCCTGAGTCCAGTGCCCTGCTTTCATCTCTCTCCACTAAAGAGCCCTGGCTCCTCCCCATCATCTCCCCTGAGCTCCTGCAAACCTCCCAATCCTTTCTTCCATTGATCTGTCCTGCAGCCTCCAGCATGGACCCTAAGTGTGAACCACAAATCTGGCCACAGCCTTATCTTGAGCAAAATATTGCTTAAAGCCCCTTTGTCAAAGGGCCCAGTTCCCAGCCTGTGCCTGATAAACAGGATGTTGTGTAAGGTGGCTTGTGGTCCTCCTCCCTTACCGTGCTCCCTCTGCTTTCCTTTCTGGGCCGTGGCCCTCTTCCCTGGTACTCCTTCCCTCCTCTTCTCCCAGAGTTCTCCTCCCTTGGCATCTAGTGACTACCTGCAGGCCTGCACCTTTCCCACAGCCCTTGAGTCACCAGCCTACACACCATCAGCTTTCATGCTAGAAAGCAGTTCCACTTTCCTTAAGAATGTATGACATTAACCTTTCTCACAGGTCTATCAGCATGTATCATTGTTCTGCCCATGGGTGCATGCAGAGGTGCATCGGCAGCAGGAGGACCATCCAGAAGCTGCTCTCATCTGCACAGGCCGCCATGCTGTGCCCCCACCCCCCAGACTCGGGAATACTCACCAGGGCTTTCCCTGCCCGCCGGTGCTGTGAAAGGAGGAACAGGCCTAACATGGAGTCCTTTCTGCTAAGCCCCAGCTGGCCTTGACCTCCACCTAACTGCAGCTGCAGTCTCTCCCCAAAGTGGAAATTTAAACTAACAAATCTGGAGTTTCCTGGGTAGCTCTGGTGAGGTCATCTGCAAGATAAGATCTCCCACCCTTCCTCTGGAGGGAAGGTGTCTTGGCTAGAAATAATCTTTCTTTTCTTATACTACGAGCCTTATCATACCCATCTTTTTCTGACAGCATCCTCTACTTGTTAGAGGGGATGTTGCTCCATTCACAAACCTTTTAATAAAGTCAATTAGATCTTTAAGATTATTAGGGTGAATTGTGTGTGTGTGTGTTTTAATGTTTGCATGATTTTATTTCAACTTACTCTTTCTAAAAATTTTTTTCAGGTGTCCCTAGAAACATGATTTTTCTTTAAACTAACGACATGTCCAAAATGTGCTTTTTAACAGAACAGGGACAGAGACCGATTCCTGGGACCCCACAGGTAGAATGGGGCCCACAGGGAAATTGCAGGCTGCTTGGTCTCCAGTATGTGTGGAACCACAAAGCCACCCAGGGTACTAAAAACATGCACAGGGTTTGGACCAGAACTCCTGGTTCTGATTCTGCACCGACTACCAACAGTTCCCTATGACCTCCCAAGCTCCATTTCTCATTGGTGACTTTGCTACCAGGCAGGGAGAGGGGTACCCCAGAACCCCCACACCTACCCACTCTAAATATCACTAGGTTCTGCCACCCACCGCATCAAGACAAAACATGCTGTAGCGCATAAGACATTTAATGGAAAGGGACTTTAATACAATTAGTGTGTAATAGAGAGAAGAGAAAGGAAAGAATAGATGAAATAGTTCCCAAATCAAGGACTCTCAGTTACCCGTCCCCTGATGGGAAAATGCCCAGGCAAACAGGGTTGTCCCAAAGCAGGGTCCCTGGTGCCTGAAGACCTGCCACAAGTCTAAGGAACCTTCTGGTAAGGACAAACAAGAAAGGGGCAGAAGGAGTCAGGCAAGTCTGGAAGGAAAGGAACAAAATCAAAATCAAAACCAAGGCTGCCATTGTCAGCCTCCCCACAGGCCTCTCACCCACGTCTGTTTCAAGTGTCTCATCCACATCCCCAGTTCCAAGGCTAAGAAGCAAGGAGTTTCTGCGCATGTCGCTCTGCCTCATCAGCCTCCTCCAGGTTCTCTTCTGGCTCTCCATCCTTCTTCCCTTTTCCAGTCTCCTCTCCAGCTTCTCCTTGCTCAGTTCCACCCTCCCTTGAATGAGGCAGGGGACCTGGAACTTCCTCTTTCCCCAGGGACCACCCTGTTACAGTTTGAGGGCAATGACAGTGAATGGTCACTGTCCAGTGTTTTGGGCACACTGGCATGAAATATGGACTCTTGCCCTCTGGGAGTTCCCAAACCCAGGGAAGTTGGTGTCACCATCTTAAAATTCTCAGTTTTTGAAGAGGATCCCTCATTTTCATCTTGCACTGGAGCCTTAGGGTTGCTCTTGCCTGGAGACAGTGCCACATTGTCACTGAGAACTGGATGAGAGGCCTCTGCCAAGGAAGAGAAGTGTTAAAGATCCCCCAGAATATGTGGATCTGGAGACCCTTCAGGAGAAATAATTCATCTGAGAGTTTCTGGTGAATGAGGTAATGCTTTCTTAGAGTTTCAGGCACAAGGAAACCAGGGCTGGAAAGGATAATTTGGTCTGAGTCCTTGAAGGGGGTTGGGAGATTTTAAAAGGGCAGGTCTGTGTGCTAGGGGTGCAAGGGGGGCAACCTATGGCTCGTTCCGGGTTGGACTACGCCAGGCATGTGCAGATTGGGTTACATTCCAGCTGTCCTCGTTGGGCTTTTGGCTTTCCCCTACAAGCAACTGTGAGCTAACCCTTGGGTAAGGGTCTGATGCTTTTGGTGCCCTATGGTGCCCTAGGTTGCTGTGGTGGGCCAAAGCGTTGGGTTGGGGCTCGCCAATCTATGATTTAGTCCACCTGTTCAAACAGGACTTGGAACAACTCCTACCTTACCAACCTGCAATTTCTTTTACCTTGGCTATTTCAGGGTGCTAAATGTTGGAATAAAAATAGGGTGAAGAAGAATCAAGGCAGGGTGTAAGAGGTACTGGTGTATGAGCCTGGGGTAAATTCAAGAGCATCTGGACACTGGGGAAGGAGGGTCTTGCTGTAGGTTGCAATTGTGCTTGTGGGAAGCAGCAGCAGAATGAATGGACACCAGGGTGACCGTGGCGGAAAATTTGGCCTGGATGTCAGGCATCACCTGTTCAGAAGGGACCAAGACTGTGAAGTGGGTCTGATGAGAGAGGTGGCTGCACTTCCTGGCTCATGTGATGACTGCTCAGAGGGCCCAGGGTGGTGGGCTACAGGGGAAAGGAACACAGTTTTATTGAGCATCTACTATGGGCCAGACCCCATGGTCAAAGCTTCCTTAAGCTGCAGCTCACAGGGCACTATGGCACTTCTCGAACACCAAGCTGCAATCCCATGAGACAGGGCCAGGGTCTGTCTGTATCTCGCTGTATTCCAATACCACACTGATTTTGAAAAAGCCAACTTCTTTTCTTATTTCCCTCTTACCCTCCTTCCTTTTACCCTCTTCCAAGACATATTCAAGGTGAAAAAAAACTCCTTTAATCCTTCAAATAGTCCAAACTTAGATTAAGGTTTCAGGGATTTATTTGAAAAACAATGGGGAGAGTTGTACTAGGTCCAATTGCAGCAAATTCTGCAATAGAGGAATTAAGACTCAGAAGCATCACATTTCTTGCCCAAGATCACACAGCTAAACAGTGGTGGAGCTGAGATCTGACCATTAACCTGTTTCTTCCCTAAGTGGGGTGACTAAGAAGACCTGACACCAAAGACAAAGTTAAACCAGCAGAACTGTGCGGTGCTGGAAAAATGGGTTTCTGGCCCTGGGCTGTAAGGGATGAGACGGGACTGTAACTGCACGCAGGCAGGACAGGCTCTAGTCTACTCAGGCCAGCAGGGGAAAGGCAAGAGGCAGGGAAAGGAGTTTTCCATGCAGCCATGGCAACCAATAGGATTATTTGGCATATACAACCAGCCCATTTTCCTCCGAATTACCAGGGCCTGGAAAACCCTCTCCAAGCTAATAAATTCTTTGAGGGCTACAGGATAGACCAGAGAAGAGCTCTCAGCTTCAGCAGACTCATCAAGACCAATCCAGGGAGGGAGGACTGAGCCAGTTGAAGGTCCCAGAGGTGAGGCCCCGCTGTGGCCCTGCTGTGCCTGCTGCTAGCTGCCACGAGTGCGAAGGGCTTGGATGGCAAGAGCGGTGAGTGCGGCTGTGTCCCTTGGCTTCTCCCTGGGGAGGGCGGAAACACGCAGGTGCTCTGGGAGGGGGCAGGGCTCACCATGAGCTTAATGCCTCCAACAGCTCTTGTCTGACAAGAGCTCTGCTCCAAGGGAAGGACTGGAGGGTTTAGGGAGTGTGGGAAGTCTGGAAGAGAAATAGGAGTCCAGGGCAGACACAGAGCACCGAACAGCACAGAGACCAAAAGGAGGCTCTGATGGAGGCACCTGGCATTTATTTAGGCTGAGTGAGCCCAGGGGAGGGACTAGGTCTGGCCCCCACAGTGTAACAGATAACCAAGACAACCAACAGGAGGTGAAGGACTCTGGGCCAGTCCTTACCTCTCAAACTCGGGTTTCTCCTGTCAGGTGAGTGGGATTGATTGCAGTGTCTGTTCTCTGAGGGTACCAAGACAATGCTGACATAACTGTAGACATAAAGGAGCTTTATAAATCTTAAAACTAGGAAGGAGCCAAGAATGAATTGCAAGTTTCTTGAGGGTAGGGTGTGGGGGGAGGTAGACACACCAGCATAGAGTAGTGGGGCCAGAACAGAGCTGAGAGCCAAGGGAGAGGGTGTCTGAGGGCCAGTGGGGCAGCTGGACAAGCTCTTCCCTTGTTCTCCCATCCCTCTTCATGCACACTTCCTGGTCCTGCCCCAGGTCCCTGGGCCACGGTTGTCCTAAATGTACCAGACTCACCAGGTCCACAGAGTATGGGGTCCAGAGCTCTTGGACCCAAATATGGGGCAGAAGCAGACACTGGTGCTGGGATGTCAGACCTGGAAGAAACTGATGTCTAAACATTAAAGTCTAATTTTACAACAGGGGGAGTTCTTATTGTGATGAAGTTCACACAATTAGTTTTTGGGGAGCCGGAATCTTTGTCCAAGTATAGAACTAGGTGGAACCAGGACCCTCTGCATGTGATCCCAAAGTGTGGGGAAGCCTTAGAAGTTGCTTTAAAAAGTTCATTCTGAATGAGAGGAAGAAGTCCAGGGGAGAAATGAATGCAAAATACGTCAGTGCTTCTCTTCTAGGGCCTACTGCCTCCTCTAATTGTTGCTACACGTTTATGAGGACCAGAATTCCCCAGTAGGCATTCTGGTGCTATAGAAGCATCAGGTCCTCCTGCCCCCGCAAGGAGGGTGTCATGTGAGTGTGGCTCCTGCACAGCCCCCACTTCCCCTGCAGAGTACAGAAACAGGCCCATCTGGAATTAGTATTCTCTAGATGGCTATACGCCCCTACAAAAAGGTTTTTAAACCTGGACCATGACGCAGAGACCTGGGTGCAGAACCAAGTGCGGACACTAGGGGCAGCGCTGTGCCTCTAGTTGATGCCTTTGAGACTACAAAGGACTGTGACATTGCAAGGAGAGAATCCAGAAGTCAACCATAAGGACATGAAAAGTCACATCTCCTGTGAGATAGACAATTCAAAATTGCTATAATAGGGCCTCCCTGGTGGCGCGGTGGGTTGAGTGTTGTACTGTGAAGCGTCCGCAGCACTGCAGCGTGAGTTCGATCCCCGCGCAGGGAGGTGACCCATATGGTGCAGCAGACTTCTCCTGCCTTGCCCACTGCTCCCCTCAGCAGCGTGTTTCAGTTGATCTGCCTGTTCTGCTCCCCACTCTGTCTCTGGTGAATCCTCTCATCTCCCGTGACTCTAGCCTGTACCCCAGCTCTTGTATGCATAAATAAAAAAACTTAAAAAAAATTTGCTATACTAAAGAAATTAAAAAAGGAACAGGAAAGACAAGTTGAAGTGATACAGGAGAACTCGGTGAGACACAAGGAGATACAACAGGTGAGTGTCCTCACTTGCTGGTGCTTTTGTAAGTGGCGCCCAGGTGACTCAGCCCCTCCCTTTGTCTCTGCCCATGGATTCAAGCTAGCAGGAACTGGAGAGCTCTGTGCCTCTGTCACAGGGGGGTCCCCAGGAAAGGGGGCAGTTCCAGAATCCCAGGCCTGCCCTAAGTGGGTGGAGCTGAGCAGGGATAACAAGATGCTGCAGAGAGGAGGAGAACAGAAGGAAGGAAGGAAAGCAGAAGGAAGCAGGATGGAGAGCAGCAAGGAGACCTGGAGGAGGCACGTGGAGCAGAGGGACATGTGAAGAAGCTGCGCTTGTTTCTTGGTCCTGGGCTGGTTGGAACAGATGCGGGTGAGAGACCCGTGGGGAGGTTAACAATGGCAGCTTCCATCTTGGTTTTGGTTTTGCTCTTTTCCTCCCGGATTTGCCTGACCCTTTCTGAACCCTTTCTATGGGTCTCCACTGAAGGGTCCTTTAGACTTGGGGCAGGCTTTTGGGCCTTGCTTTGGGCCAGTCCTATTTGGCTGGACTTTTACCCTCAAGGAGATGGGTAACTTTGGATGCTTAACTTAGTAACTATATTCTTTGCCCTTTCTGTATTGTATTCTAATTGTATTAAAGTTCCTTTCCATTAAAGGTCTTCTATGTCTGTCTTCATGTGGCAGATGGCAGAACCCATTTAGAGAGGGCAGGTTTGGGGGTTCTGGGGTGCCCCTCTCCCTGCCCTGTAACACTACCAGGGGACTGATTTCTTGTCATTCAGAGCCAATAGAAGCATCATAACTGTCAGCCTCCTGCCTTTGTCCTGCAGGGAAGCGTTGACTTGGGGTATTCTTTAGGGCTTGGTGGCTTGGCACACCACCGTGAAGCAGAAGCTGGGTGCAGAATCCTTATCTCTGTGCTCTTCCCAGAGGACTTGGGGGATGATCATCCAAAAGTGAATCCTCCTGGGCCTCCCTGGTGGCACAAGGGTTAAAGTCTCAGCTCTATCAAGCTATAGCCAGCCACTGTGGCATGAGTTCGATCCCCAGCCAGGGAGCTGACCCACATGGTACAGCAGACCTCTCCTTTCTCAGCTGCTGCTCCCCTTAGCAGTGTATTTCTGTTCTGTTCCCTTTTCTGTCTTTGATGAACCCTCTCACCCCCTGCCATCCCCACACACTTCTGGTCTACACCCCAGTTCTTGTATGCAGAAATAAATAAATCTTTAAAATATAAGTCACTTCTGTCCTGGTCAAGGACCTCTATGAGGTCATCTGCCTATAAGATGTTGCTAACCTCGTTGCACAGGGGAGGTGACTGTACACTGGACAGAAAAGTGACAGCATGCGATGCACAGCTATTCAAGGTCAGGCTGTGCTTTCCGGCCTGGGGTGCTGCCTTAATGACCAGAGTTCCTTCTGTGCCCCACTTTGCCAGGTGAGTACCAGGTGGAACACAGGATCTCTACCACAAAGTCCTAGGTTTACTGGAGCTTCTCTGTGGTTGTCTGGGAGGATAGCCAAGAAACAGAAACACAACTCATCCAGAAAAGAGGCATCTGGTAAGAGCAGGGCAACCTACATGGGGGTCCCTGGACTCTAAGGACCTCAGCCCAGGTACCTAGGAGGAGGCCTCCTGAGATGGGAGGAAGGAGGGGTGTGGAAAGAGGGGTGTGTGGCCCATAGACTCTGCTCTGCTTCTCCTGGAGAAGGGGGCCTGGTTTCTGATAAAACCGCAAGAGGTGCGAGCTGACACTCATCCAGGGAGCAGGGAGGGCACATTGCCTGCCCTGGGGGAGGTTTATGCTGTAACAAAAGGAGGATGTGGGGAATCTTAAGATCGTCAGAGCTTAAGATCTGAGATCAGTCTGAGGTCTTTTCCTGGGGCAGTCTTAGAACAGAGGGGGTGGGGGAGGATGCCAGAGTTGGGTAGGGATGTGGTGATGAGCGGAGTCCCTCTGCCTACAGAACAGCTTTCTGGGGCACTGGCTGCTGGTGAGTGGACAGCGCTTCAGTCTCTGCAAAGGGATCTTCTCACTGTGAAATGAGAAATAGAGAGTGAGCGTACGCGGCTCTGAGGTCATCCAGAATAAAGTCACAGAGGAAAGGGCTGTGAGAAGCTGCCAAGTTTTCCTCCACTTGAAGGCAGCAGAAGTGTCTGAGGGGAAGTAGAGGGAGAGGAAGGTCTGACCCACTCTTGGGACAGGATCAAGGCTGAGGTCATCTCCCTCAGCTGCTTGATAGTCATCGGTGACCGGGAGCCCAGTGTGACAGGGCCTGCAGGTAGCTCCCAATCTGCAGAGTTTGGGGAGATCAGATGGATAAAAAACATGTTCTGGGTTTGGAGCGGGCAGCTGCGCTTAGGTTTACTCTGCCTCTGCCATTAGGTGAGGGGAGGACTCATGCCTCCTGCCTGGCTTGCAGGTTTCTGTGTTTAATCAGGTGTTTAAAGTGAGGGACTATGATGATGGTGCACAGGTGAACTGGTGGTGGAAATTCTATGGGGACTATACCTAAGAAAGAAGGCAAACATTGTAAGAAAACTAAATTAATTAAAAAAATAATAAAGTGCAATGCGGAGGCCCCTGCTGTGCCGATGGGGTGAGAGTGGGACACGCAGGTTGGGCTCGCTAGAAGGAGAGAGCAGAGACAGAGACTGAGCTCCCTGGCGGGGCGAGCACGTGGGTGAGAGGACGGCAGCCCTGAGCACAGGCACAGCAGCTGCGGACACCTGCTGCATGCTGGAGCGGGAGATGGAGCTGCTGCCTGGGGGGGCTGCTGGGTTGTCTCAACCTCTGCTGCTCTGGCTGGCGCCTCTGCCTGCTTTAGGGTTGGCAACAAGGGTGGGAGCACCCAGTGGATTTGCCTGGCCAGCAGAGCCTGTGTGAGCACCTGCACCCAGGAAGTGTCTCCTGGCTCCCGGGAGCGGCCCAGCGGGTGCAGAGCCCATAGCAGAGTGTAGGTCATGCTCACGGATCTGCGTCCCTGAGCCTTTGCCTGCTTCATAACGTCCCAGGGAAGTTCCGGCACTACAGCTCCATTAACTGCAGACTCAATATTTATGCCTGGACCTCATCAATCAAGCAACTGAACATTAGCATCACCCCAGGAACGCGTGCAGCCACTCTCATTGAACAGGTCTTATCCTGGCCCCTTGAAATTCACCCTCACACATGAGCCCCCGACTTTCCTCCAAAGGGAGTGGGAAGAGGACACCAATGCCTCTCAGTCATAAGTGAAAGGTTTCGGTGAGGTTGGACGAGAGAACAAGAGAGAGCGGGAGAAAGGGAGAGAAGAAGAAAGAGCCAGGGCATGACCAGCAGGAACCTTATTGCACAGTCGGGCAAAGCTCCCCAATCCCCAGAGTGGGGGTCAGAGAAGCTGCTCCCAGCAAAGAAGCTAGGGGTCTTTTATACGCCCCCTCTCTGCCAGGCCTGAGTAGAAAAATACCCACGAGTCACGTTGTCCTGTGATCAGGGGGCCGCATGGAAAAGTACCAGAGAGTCACAAGCCCACCCTGGGTTAGGGGTCATTGTTTGCTCCGGTTACTATTTAACCTGGGAAGCGGCTTATCATTGCGACCATTGACACACCCCTTTCTCAGAACCGCCACCCAGGGGCACCTGGGTGAACTTTCAGTAAGGACTCCTCTTTTCTCCCGTGCACGCCAGCACCTAACATCTCAGGAGCAGGGCTCAGCAGCCAGCCAGCCCGGGGCGAGTCCTGCATCCACCACTCACTGGCTTGTGGTTGGAGCAAATGGCCTCTGGCCTTGAAGAGGGACACTTCCTGCTGTGACCCAGGGTGGTGCTGTGAGATTCTGCTCCTGCCTGGAAGTGCTCAGGTCAGGTCCGTCACTTCCACTTCCTGAGGCCCAGGAGATGCTGAAGCTGCCTGTCTGGGGGCTGCACTGGGGGAGCCCCACTGTGGGGAGCTGGTAGGGATCTCAGTGTGAGGAGTGGGATCTGGGGTCTCAGAGGCTCCACAGTGGTGCTCATTAGGCAGCAGAGACAAGGTGGGCACGATACCCCAAGAAGTCTCAAGTTAGGAGGGTGATGAGAGTGTTTTGCCCAGTGGGTGTCTGTGGCAAAGATGAGGGATCCCAGCTTGGGATGCAGGGGCTGCTTCCTAGGGGGCTGCCTGCCCTGGGTGGTGAGAAACAGAGTCCCTGTCTCTGCTGGACATTTATGGCCTTGAACCCTGTTACTATGCTGAGTCAGCTACAGCCTGGAGCCCCTTGATGGGGCTGGGGTGGGCAAGGTCCTACAGGAAAGCCCTGGAATGCCTGTGAAATACAGCCCATAAGTTAAATTTGAATTTCAAATGAACAATATGCAATTTTGTAATATGAATATGTCTTCATTGTTGTTTTGCCAAATGTGGAAACCTATCAATCATTGCTATAAATCTCCTCTGTCTGCTCATATAACCTCCTGCCCTGGGCAAGGAGACCCTCTGGGAGAGGCACTGAGGACTCTGATGAATGGTGCTCCCAGAGGCCTGGACCCCACCCTGGGCCAGCTAGCGGAGGGGGAGCTTCTGGAGCTCCTGCCCCAGAGCAGAGGTTCAGCCTGCTCTTTCCCTACCCAGTGATCTCTAAAAAACTGAAATGCACAACTGTAGAATTCTGTGGCTTTAGAATCATTGTATTGCTGAGGAGTTTAAGCACCGGGCCTCCCTGGTGGTGCGGCAGGTTGAGCACTGCACTGTGAAGCATCTGCGGCACAGCAGCACAAGTTCGATCCCCAGCCAGGGAGGGGACCCACATGGCACAGCAGACCTCTCCTGCCTCGCCCCCTGCTTCCCTCAGCAGTGTATTTCAGTCCATCTGCCTGTTCAGCTCCCCACTCTGTCTCTGGTGAATCCTCTCACATCCCATGCCTCTGGCCTATACCCCAGCTCTTGTAAGCATAAATAAATAAATCTTTAAAAAGGAGTTTAAGCACCACGCCTTCCTGCCATCTGCCTCCAGCAACCCTGGGCGATCTTAGCGCCCTGCCATCTTAGGTGAGAACACAGTGCAACTGGCTTCAGCATGTGGTGTTGTGTTTTCATTTAATCAATGGTCTGACATTTTTAAAATTTGAGGTGACTCTGGCTTACCTCACTGTATATGGTTTTGAGGCCTAGGTCAAGTACAGGCAAGTTAGGAAGGATTAGGCAGTTTGGGGAAAGGACAGGTGGGGCCTCCGGAAGAATTCGATGAATGGCAAAAGAAGATCTGGAGATGAGACTAAGTTCCAGAGGGAATTAGTCAAGGCCCCAGGACTAGGGGACAAGGGACATTTCAAGAACAAAGGCTTGATAAGGGATGTAATGCGGTAGAGTGAGTGAGACCTCCTAGAAACCACCAATCACAAGGAGACTAGAGGAGCTTTGGAGTGACTAGGGAGAGAAGGTGTAGATTCCCTGAGGCTCAGCTCAACTCGGGCTCCCTTGCCCCTCCCTGGCCTGGTTCTACTGGCTTGGGAGTACCGCTTTATTTCTGTTCCTTTCCTTCTCAATCACCTTTTCTCTTTCTAAACAACTCTGCCTCTTCTTGCCTGCTTGCCTGAGCGTCTGCGGAGTTCCTTCTGCCACTTCGTGAGACACCAACCCATGGTGGTCTAGTGGCTGGGACCCAGCGCTGTCCCTGCAGCATGGGGTCCATTCCTGGCTGGGAGACTAGGCCTGAAAACCTGAAGTTACGGTACTAGTTTTGCGGTATAGGATCACCCTTCCAACTGTTCTTAGCACAACACACACCCAGAGTCCTCCATCAGACCCATGGAGCTCTCTCCCCACTAAACCATCTCCACTTCCTGCTCGCCCTCTGTAGCCTCAATCCTACAGTTGGATTTCTGGGTTTGTTATTGGCTTGGTCTTACCATTTTTTTGTTTCTCATATTCCCCATATAACTGACATTCTCCTTCGGACAAATGTTACTTAGGTCGTATCCCTCCAGTTCCATCCATGCTGTTGCAAATGAAAATAATTTCTATCATTTTACAACCGTGTAGGAATCCATTGTGTGTATATAGCACAGTTGCCTAACCACCCCTCTCTTTTTGACATTTCGGTGGTTTCCCTAACTTGGTTATAGTAAATAGTCATCTACTAAAGTCGTGCTCAAAGTATCACTGGGCTACCCTGATAAGCAACAGATTAAAACTGGAACCACTCGGGGTGCAGGCTGGGCACCCTGGACTACTCTTGCCCATCCCACTTTTCTCTTTAAGGCTCCCGGGAATATGGAGATGGTGACCCCGTGCACTGGACAGAGCAGATCCGGGTCGCTGCAGTGGCTAATGCAAAGAGAGGGAGCCGCCTCCAGCTCCTTACAACTGCTGGAAGGTTGAGACATGATTAAGTGTTTCTGCCCCCTTTTTCCTGTCCTGAGCTCATGGTGGCCACAATGAAGCACGGAAGGAGGAGTGAGACTGTAGAGGGGAAATTCTGCCCCGCTGATGCTTCAGTGGGCAACATCCCCAGAAAGAGTGGAAAAAGCGAAGAATTTCCCATTGCAACACTGTCCTCTCCGTACCCAGGTGAGTTAAAGAACCCATGGTTATTTTCCACAGATTAACCACACCTTTATCTCTGATCTCTCCTGAAACCCCACTTCCTTTACAACAAGAAAAGAAGAAAAAAAAAGTATTGATCTTCAAGGACATGGAAAAAGGGAGCCCCAAGAGTGAGTGGTTTCTACTTCAGGTACCTTTGGGTGGCAGGAAGAAGAGAAACTGACAGAGCAGGGCTTCGGAGACTGGTGCTGCCTGAAATTTCCGAGATGTCGAGGTAGAGGTGAGATGACCAAGGTCAAGTGTACCGGCCCACTGCTGCAGGTTCTCAGCATGACCTAGGCAATTCAGTTCCCTCTTACGGAGATGTCTCTTTCCCCATCTGTGACATGTGGAGAAAATACCAGATCTGTGATTATTATCTTTGGGTCCTGAATTAACGGGAATTCCACACCCACCACCAACTTGTTTAGGCACATCTATTTTGATTCTGATTCTTGAAAAATGGAAATATGACATCTTCATTTTTTTCAAAAGCTTGCCCAGAACCTTTTAGGAACCATTGCTGCAGAGTATTCAAAGAGCTTTCTTTTAAAAAAAAAAAATATGCATACAAGCATATGGGATAAGGAAGCCCTCACAGTGAGTTAGTGATTTCTACTACTTCAAGTACCTGGGGTTCTCAAAGAACAGGGGTACAGGCCAGAGGTGCAGGGGGTGAGAGCAGTCACCAGGAGCAGAACAGGAGGAGAGACTGAAGCACACTGTGGCAAGACAGGAGAGGTCTGCTGTGCCATGTGGGTCACCTCCCTGGCCGGGAATCGAACTCATGCTGCAGTGGCTGTGAATAGCTTCATAGCTCTGCGACTCACCCGTTGCACCACCAGGGAGGCCCCTCAAAGAGCTTTCAACTCCCACATTCCAGGATTCTTGCGCTTCATTTGGAGACTACACAGAATAGGGGGGGTCACAGGGATAGAAGACTGTCAGATGGGAGATCCAGACACAGGGGACTTCAAAGAGGCCGTGAGCCTCTCTGCTGGGGATGCAGAAGGGACCTTCTGGAAACAGTGGTATTTGAAATGTGTTGGAAGTTCACAATCAGGGACAGTGCTATGGGGTCTGCAGGTGGAGTGGACCAGGGAAATCATGAGAGAGGACGTCCTTTCAAGGGAAGTCCATCACAAGGGAGAGGATTTCCTCTCCCTAAACAATATGTTCAGGGTCTTGCAAATATTCAAACACCCAGAAATCCATGGGGGTGGTCTAAATGTCCAGGGGGTCAGTCTGTATGTCATCCAGATACTCAGTTGACAGTGCGGAGCCACTGAGGTGTCTGAGCTGGAAAGTGCATGACCAAAGTCACTGTAGGTTATACGATGCATGTGGGTCTCATGTGTCTAACACAGATTAGGTCCAGCTCTTGTTCCTGAGCACCTACTATGTGCTCTTCATTGCAAGCAGGTCATGCAACATCTTCAGGACCCAGCTTAGGGTTATACCTTTCTGAAGCCACTTCCTTGCTCTTGATGATGCTCTTCTTCCACCCTCACTGCTGCTCTTCCAGGCAGCTCTGAGGAAGGCGCCCCTTTCTTTATGTCTCATTGACCCGACCCAAGCCCCTCCTCTGCCTAGTGTGGCTCTTGCCACTTCAGCCCTCCTGCAGGAGAGTCTGGCAGAAGAACATTCCCTGGAGCCTCTTTGGTGTCTCAAGACAGTCCCTCATCCTCCTCTGTGTCCCTCAGGAGGCACATCTGCCACCCTTACCCTGGATGATTTTCCTTGTCTCACTCTGAGTCAAAGGCTCAAGGTCACACCCTGAATCTCACTGTTCTCCCCTAGTGGAACTGAACACAGAACAGCATTGTGGTGCGAAAGTGGCATGATTGACAAACTGAAATAGCCATCTGTGGGCCAGGCACGTGCCATCACAGAGCTCGCTGAGCTCCCATCACACACATTGAGCCCTGTATGCTCGCCATCTGCAGTAGATACATAATCGAGGGAGGTCACAAACTGGGATTATGGCCAACTGGGATTCCTGCAGTGGTCCTGGTCCAAAGCTCATTGGCTCCCTGTGTTCTGGCAGCGCAGCTCCATCCCTGCACGGAAGCTCATGGGATGAGAGAGCCGCCTGCAGGCCACTTCCTTTCCACTCCCACCCACAAGGGACAGCTCCTACTCATTTTCTCAAGATCCTTATCTCCTCCTGAACATGGGGGAGTTCCCCCCACACCTCAAATACCACTCATGTGTTTCCATGTAGCCGTGATAACCACGGGGTTATTTGGCAGTGTAGCCAGCCCATTTCTGTGACTTATCACAGCCTGGGAACCCCCTTTCCGGGCTAATAAAAGCTCCGAGGGCTGCAGGGTAGGCCAGCCAAGAGCCCGAGCTCACCAGACTCATCAAGACCGTTCCGGAGAGCCCGAACCTCTGAAGCTGCCCGAGATGAGGCTGACCGCTGTGGCTTTGCTGTGCCTGCTGCTGGCGGCCACGCGTCTGCAGGGCTTGGACGGCAAGAGCAGTGAGTGCGCTGGGTCATTTGATTTTTCCTTGGGGGAGGCCTTTCCTCTTGGGGTGTAACGGAAACACGGCAGGTGCTCGGGGATGGAGCAGGGCTCACCCTGAACTTACTGTCTCCAACAGTCTTTCTTCAGGAAAAATTCTAGTCCAAGAGCAGAAATGAAGGGCTTGGGCATGGCGGCTGGCTTGGAAGAGAGACAATAGTCTGGGGCAACAGAGAGCGCTGACCTGCCAGCGTGAGCAAGAGCAGGCTCTGATGGGGGCTGCCTGGCAGATTATTTTGGCTGAGCGCAGAGGAGGGACCGGGTCGGGCCCCCACAGCATAACAGATAACCAACAAGAGATAAAGCAGGACTCAGGGCCAAAGCAGTTGGCCACAGGCAAGTCACGTCCCTCTCAAACTCTGGTCCATCGGGTCAGTGGGACTGCAGTGTCTGCTCTCTGAGTCTATTAAGACAACATTGACCTAGTGGCAGACACACAAAGGGGCTGTGTAAACCCAAACACTAGGAGGAAGCAACCAGGACTGGAATGTAAGTTTCTTGAAGGTAGGGTGTGGGAGGAGGTATACAAGACAGATGGGGGGGTCAGTGCCTGGAATAGAGCCAAGAGCCAAGGGAGGGCCAGTAGGGTGCATAGACAGTTCCTGGAAGCCCTTTTTTGTCATCCCATCCCTTTGAATTCCTTGCACACTTCCTGATCCTTCTCCAATCCCAAGACCATAGAGATCAGACTCATCAGGCCCACATTTTAGGGTGCAGAACTTTGAACCCACATAAGGGAGAAGAACCAGACACTGGTGATGGGATATCAGAAATGGAAGAGCCTTTAGACATTAGTCCTTAATGTCTCATTTTGCAGATAGGAATGAGGTGCCCAGAGGGAGGGCTCATTGAGATGAAGGCCACACTACTGGTTTTGAGGATCTCTGACCAAGTACAGAACTAGGTGACTCCAGGACCCTCTCATGTGGTCCCAAAGCCTGAGCCTGCCGTGGAAGATGCTTAAAAAATCTCATTTTGGAGGAGAGGAAGAAGTCCTGGGGACAAATGAATATGACACTTGTCTGTGCTTCTATTCTAGTGCACATGTCTGGCTCCAAATGTTGCTACCGATTTTTAAACACAAGAATTCAGCATCGGGTGATCTCCTGTTACAGAAACACCAGCTCTTCCTGCCCCTACAAGGATGCAGTAATGTGAGTGGACTCCCCTGCACAATCCCCATTTTCCCCTGCTGAGAACAGAAGCCTGGCCTTCTGGAATTAGAAGTCACTAGATGGCGATGCTCACCCAGAATCAGATTCTTAAACCAAGTGAGGACGCTGGGGGCAGTGCTGCGCTTGTTGTCAATGAGAGGATGGTGGCACCTGCTCCCCACCCCCACCCCACAGGCACTTGCTTTAAGGAGCACCAAGGTCCCAGCAGTATAGACCTACTCTTATGCCCAAGGAGATGATGCACAGATCCAGGCATAGTGCATAGCTGAAGGAGGGAGGGATCA